>BSBK01002522.1:3220000-3790951 GCA_027943335.1 Chamaecyparis obtusa | reverse complement strand
ATATGTATATATATATATATATATATATATATATATATATATATATATATGTATATATATGTATATATGGTGTATATATATATACATATATGTATACATATATATATACATATATATATATACATATATCATATATACATAGATATACATATATACATATACATATACATAGATATACATACACACACACACACACACATATATATCTATGTGTGTGTGTGTGTGTGTGTAGATATAGATATAGATATACATATACATATACATATACATATATGTATATGTATATGTATATGTATATGTATATACATATACCTATACACATATACATATACATATACATATAGTTTTGTTGATGATTTAAATTAAATTATACTATTTAATAATTAGATTTTATATATATATATATATATATATATATATATATATATATATATATATATATATATATATATATATATATATATATATATATATATATTATATATATATATATATATGTATATGTATATGTATATGTATATGTATATGTATATGTATATGTATATGTATATGTATATGTATATGTATATGTATATGTATATGTACATGTACATATACATATATATATACATATACATATACATATGCATATATACATAGATATACATATATACATATACATATACATAGATATACATATACATATACATATACATATATATATATATATATGTGTGTGTGTGTGTGTGTGTGTGTGTGTGTGTGTGGATATAGATATAGATATAGATATAGATATAGATATATGTATACATATATGTATATGTATATGTATATGTATATACATATACCTATACACATATACATATACATAGACATATAGTTTTGTTGATGATTTAAATTAAATTATACTATTTAATAATTAGATAATATTATAAGTATAAGTATTGCTTAAATCATTTATCTCAATTTAATTTAAATATATTATGAAAATCTATATTGATGTATAATTCCCTAGATAATTATAAATTTGATATATATAAATTAATGTAAATCATTAACTATAAATTATTGGTCAATCTTTACATCCAATTTAAAAGTCTTGTTATAGTTATTTTAATTATTAAATAATATAATTTAATTTAAATCATAAACAAGAGTGTATATTTAGCTATTGTTGTTGTTATAATATTATTAATTTTTCATCACTATATTTATTAAATTCATTAAATAATATAATAAAAATAAACAAAAACACTATTAAAAATATAAATTTTATTAATTTGTTAATTTATTATTTAGCTAAATTAAAAATAAAAATAAAAATAAAATTTAAAAATGGTAAAAAAATCTTATTTATGTGTGCATTATAATGTGGCTATGACTAAATGGGAATGTGTTTAAAAAGAAAATTGTCCTAAAATATAGGTGTATTGAAAAAAAATTTAAATGTCCCCCTTGTTAACTATGCATTTTTAATTCTCTATCTACGTCCTGTGGGCTATCAAGTCTATACGGGCTGTGACACTCAAAAGATCTAGTACTTCCTGATAAGTTCAAGCCTTCAAGGACACCTTGTGTGACTCTGCCATTCCTATCATCACATTTCACATGCTTCCAACTGTAGGGACTATCGTCATCTTCATTCCATTAGTCTAATGCTTTTTGGGGGCCTTGCAATACACTAGCCTT
This sequence comes from Chamaecyparis obtusa, assembly GCA_027943335.1. Lineage (NCBI taxonomy): Eukaryota > Viridiplantae > Streptophyta > Pinopsida > Cupressales > Cupressaceae > Chamaecyparis > Chamaecyparis obtusa. The sequence continues at coordinate 3,789,283 of BSBK01002522.1, read as the reverse complement.
GAATACTATCAACAATAACATATCATCATTTAGCACAAGGCTACTACCATTGATCAAGCTATGAATAAAAAACAAAGAGTGTAAACAACACCTTACAGAACAGAGAACTTGAAAATGCCATGACAACACCTACAAAAGATCATATTTTTATCCATTTCAAAAACTGATCTGAGACCTCATATCAGGAATACTTTTCAATCTAGTACTTGTTCTTCTTGCACTCCCAAGGGATCATCTTTATTAAAGATAAACCAGCAGAAAGGGATATTCTAAAAAAATATGACCTAGTTTGCTTCAATCGCTTCAAATTCCAATTAACTCTATCAATAGGGGTTTCTCTATCTAGATACTTATTAGTATTCATGTTGTTTTGTTTTAGTGGTTATGAAAATTGAAGCCAAAAAAGGCTCTGAGAGAAGGTTCTGAAATTAGAGGGAAGGTTTGCAATACTTCACGGAAATACACAGACTCAGGTGCTATACCACTCATCTTTATTAATTAATATACTAAGTTCTATTAATCTTTTCCTTAGAATTCCTAGTTTTAGCGAGCAGGTGTAAAAGGGGTAGGATAAGAAAAAAAAATAAAAATTTCTATGACAATGATTTTTTACTTCTTTTTCTTATTGACAACTTCCTTAAATCTACAAAATTCATGGAACCACCTCTTTAAAATATTCCTAAAAAGTAGTAAAAAAATCCATATCTATTTATTGTGAAGCCTTCTTTAGTGCGACCCAAGACCTATGTTTATTAATTTTCCTTGAGAAGCTTCCATACAGCCGACATACCAAAACAAACTAGCAATAATCTAAAATTTTATATCTATGTTGTAGAAATTATAACAATTATCTAGACTATTCTACGACAACCTCTTCCTCCTATTTGTCCTATACTTCACAAACCTTCTCTTTACTATCCCATGGCTCCCATGAATCCGAAGCAAAAGCCCTGAGAAATGCCATTGTAATCATCTTGTGTAGCTTTTGCTTCTTGTCCATCAGAGCTTTTGATCATCATTGCCCCACTTTCATCTTTTGTAATAAATAGCATACAGAATCAAAGTGAAATGTCTACCAAACTAGCTCCAAATCCATTTTGAATCTGCATGCATGTATTTAACACTCAACAAAAAAAAAACAATACACATCCACCAGATCTAGGAACTATATTTAATTATATTTGATCATATAATTTTCATTTACATCTTAGGTTTTTTGTTATGGATAAAAGTAATATTAATTTATAAATTTGTTATAAGCTTGATTTAATATATACTAAAAAAAACATATGTATTCACAATGTGACTTTTCACTCGTCTTCCAGAGCTTCCACCACATGCACAAAATATAAGAACTCTCGCTCCTCTGATCTTGTAGGTTGCTAGATATTGTTATAGCTTCCTAGCACAAAGTTTTGAGTGTGTTTGCTACCTTCTTTTTTCACGCTTTTACACTTCCAAAGCAATTATCATTAGAATCACCTCTCGATCGATACTTGCCCTATGCACATTTACTTCTGAAAGATTAAAAAAAAGAGGTATAACTACAAACTATTTTGCATTGCACCTTCTTAGTAAATATTCAACACTCTTTTGTCCACATATATTAAAAATTCTCCTCGTAAAAATTGATTTTCCCTCATCACTCAATCAAGCAATACATGTCCAAATGCTTTACAAAAAAATAGACCAAATGTCAGATAGTCCAATTATAGTGGAAACATACAAAACAAAAGACAATATACAGAACATATCAATTGATGAAGCTTTGGACAATGTGCATTGCTTTCGAATTGATACATTCAACTTTAATGTTGGTGATTGCTTATTTGATGCTCTTCATGTATTGCTTCATTGTCTCTATACATCCAGTGAACTTCGCAATGGTCTTGTTACCCATTTCATACACTGCCTTCATAGAGGGTGTCTTTTAGAATTAAATTCTTTCAATCGTGAGTTACACCCATCAATACTTTATGATTTGCATAGAGTCAATGACAAGGCCACATACTTGCGTAGGATGAGGCTTTCCACAATAGAATCCAACACGAAAGGAGAAATTGGCCTTTGGGGTGACACGTTTTGTATCCATTAGCTAGCTCATTGGTTGAACATATCCATATGCATTTGGTCTCTAACAAGAAAGAAACCATATATGCATTTCAATAAAGATGCTTCTCATTTTGAAATATCTATTCTTTTCCATGATGCCAATCCATTAGCTGGGCACTATGAGCCTATCTTCTCAAGAATAAGTACCTATAATAGAATGCAGATTCTGCAACCACCTTTGTTAATTGTACCTTGTGAAATCACAAACATATCCACCATAATAGCAGTAGAACCAGATCAAGTCAGCCTTGAACAACTGCCTAGATTTGTCTCTCCATGTGGTGAAATCATGTTTGCTGCTATAGCTGCCTTGATTGATCTACTCAGTTTGATGCACTTGCTTTATGGCTATTCATAGCCTAGTCATTGACCAATGCATTGGTAGTGCAAGATAGATTTTCTTTGCGTTGCTTCAACATGCTTCAACACCCTACAATGTCAAATGGCCAATTGCTCTTGCAACAACAAACACTAATTAGCAAGATGGGAATGCCATATGTTTGCAGTAACCTAGAAGGTTTTGAGTTTTGCTTGTTATGGATTTCATACATATTTTAGACAATTATATACATATGGAAAATAGTTCCACAGTCTAAAGTAGAGGTCCTATGCAATTACGTTCAACCCAAAAAGCACATAAACGTATTCTGTTACGAGAATAATTCAGGCCATTGCCATTACAAGCCACTACAAGAAAAACAACATTTGTCAAATGAAGTTCTTAGGAAAAGACATGACTTGTTGCATGTCCATGAAAATGCATTTGCAACTAAAAAAACAATACATTTTTTAGCAAAAAGTTCAATAATTAAATAAAATACAGGTCTCACTACCAAAAGAAAAAATAAACAATGTTCATTGTGATGTCTAAAAGGAGCAATTCGCAGAAAAGGCCATCTCTTGTCAAACACTGAGCAGAAAAAAAAAGCTCTGACAAACAACATTACACATCAAACAACAACATGTGCCAATACTAGGATCAGATATGTATTTGGAAAAGAAAGAACAACACACCACCCACAAAACCATATAGATGCAATTGCAATCAACAATACAAATAAAAAATCTATTAAGCAATACCTAGAAGCTATTAATGATACACCTACTTAGGTGTGTGAAATTTGTGAAATGTTGTCTTTCCATAAATAGATTTACAAGGTAAACAATGCATTTGTTAATGCTTTCTCTTTGCTTTCCACTGCAACTAATAGAAAAACCATTGTGGTGGGCCAACCAATTTGTAAACGATGCTTAGAGGTTGTTAGGCTTGGAAAACTACCCATGTTCACTGCACCATGGAACATAAGACACAATAAACAAATAGACATTGTCTATTCCTTAACTAGCCTAGAAGAAAGACTAGATTCCCTATGTATTTCTTTTGCACAAATTAGGCAATTAGGATACAAAAGAGCACAGTATGGCTTGAATGGTACAATAATCAATGTTCCCGTCAATTTTGATAGAGTTCAACAAGCATTGCCTAGACATATAGAAGAAACCCAAACAATTGCAATAAGGTTGAAACGTAAACTTGAATACAAAAATGCATACGCATAAGGCAATGTTAGGCTTGCTTTAGTGATTAATGCTTTAAACTTTTTGTCTAAAACACCATTGTATACAAAAGAAAATATCACAATAAATCAAGATTGGGAAAGCCTAATAGCAAGAAAACATGAACAAAAGCAAACAGTCATTGACACAGATATAGACACAAGCTCTGATACTGATATGCAAAAGGATTTGTATCAACATCAGGAAGAGCCCATTACTGAATCACTTATACATTGCTTTAATGAGTCACATTCAATCAAAGACCTTGATACAATCATTATTGAAATTGCACCATCTGAAGGATTTAAACCTCTAGGAATTTTCGAAGATAGCTATTCAGAAGAAATGAATTTCCCAACACTTTTTTATGGTTCTGCTCGACCTAAAGACATCACTAAAAAATTCAGCTACCAGAAACTAGTAAAGTGGGAGCTCATGTATAAAGACAATGAATTTTCAACACATATAACAAATATATTTTTCAAAGCTATTAAAATAATTATCCATCAAATATCCTCCCTAGCATGGGTTTGTATAAGGAAAGCTGGATTGAAAGGTGGAAAATTGTTTGCAAAGAATGTGCAAAATCCTGCAAATCTAGAAAAAATTTTGAAGTCCCCATTAGGTTTTAGGTCTTTGAGGAGTATTCCAACATCTCCTGACTATCTAGAAAATAATAGAAAAAACATATTTGCAATGATACAGCAACTAGGCCCTCCAACTTTCTTTGTGAGACTAACAAGTGCTAAACACTTTTGGGAGCCATTGTGCAAAGCATTGCAACATATATCAAGTACGCAACATGATAAACACAATGAAAATATAGAGGACAGAGACTTGGACTTTGAAATAAGGAAAAATCTTGTCCTTTGTAGCCACTATTTCAATCACAGACTTGATGCATTTCGAAAGCTGATGCTTAAAAACCAAGAGTTGTTTGGTAAAGTATCTGACTACTTTTTCGTTACAGAATTCTAGAACCGAGGAAATTAACACACACATTTCATGTTATGGATAGTAAATGCACCTATATATGGACATTGCAAAAACATGGATATAGAAAATTTGGTTGACAAATACATCTCATGTGACTCTACATTACTAGACACAAATCTAATCAAAATGCAGACACATCACCATACAAAAATATGCAAAAAGTACAAAACATCAAGTTGTCAATTTAGCTTTCCCTTGCCTCCCATGAGACAAACAACAATTTTAGAACCTTCACAAAATACTGGCCTTGCAATCAAAGATAAGGCAAAAATATTCTTCAAACAACTAGAAAAAAAAAACTATACAAAAGAAGTTACATTTGACGATTTCTTGAACAAATTCGATATTGAAAAATAAAATTACATTGAAATGTTACAAGCAACATTTTCACGAAGAATTATCTTCTTAAAAAGGGATCCTATAGATATTTGGATAAATTAATTTGCTAAAAAGGTGTTAGGACTATGGTATGCAAATACAAATACACAGTTCATATTAGATGCATATGCTTCTATGTCTTACTATAGTTCATACATGACAAAGCAAGATAGAACATTGTCGCTTGCATTCCGTCAAATATGTCAGTAATGTACTTATGCTTACAATGATAAGATACATTTCATACAAAAGCTGGGCAATGCATTGCTAAACTATCAACAAATTTCTAGTCGCCAAGCAGTTCACATTGCTCTTTCTTTGCCATTACAAAAAAGTTCTCGAAGAACCATTTTTATCAATATAGGACCTCTCAAAAATAGAATCTTGATGTTAAAAAGCCCCAAACTACTAGCAAAGGAGCGAGCAGACTCTGAGAACATCATGTATGCCTCTGGGATAGACAAATACATACAATATCCACAATTGTATGAAAACTTATCCCTCACAGAATACACTTCTTTTTACTCAAACAATCCATCAACATCACGAAAAAGAAGGGCAAAGCCACTAATCATATGCTTTGTAAGATATAATCTGCATAAAGACCTAGAAAATTATTATAGAGAACAACTTATGCTTTATATTCCTTTTAGAGATAATGAACAATCCTTGTTACTAGGACACAAAACATGGAGTTCAGCATTTTATGCAAACAAGTTGCAAATTGCACATGTCAAAAATATGTTCACAGCACAAATATCTAGTACATGGGGTGACATTGAACTAGCCTCAACAAAAGCTACTAAGGATAGCCATCTAGCAATAGACCTCGACAATGACAATGACAATGACCAAAACCAAAATGAAATGAAAATAGAAAAATATGACATCATCAGTGACTTAAAACATGTTAAATGTGCAAAAAAAGGCAAGATATTCCCCACTCACTGTTCACAAAAATAGTTCACCCATTCTTGCTCAATAACCAAGAATAGTTCATGTTGCAAAGACAATTAAACAAAGAACAACAATCAATAGTCAAAGATGTTTTGATGGCAAACCACTATATTTTTTCTTGACAGGAGGGGCTAGCATTGAAAAAACATTCATAGCAAAAGTTCTCTTCCAAGCAATGATTCGAAACTATGATAAGCACCTAGAAAGTGACATGTTCAAGCCCAAGGGAATCATTATCACTTCAATAGGAAAAGTTGCATACAATGCAGGTGGCACAACTACACATTCTATCTTCCACCTTCCATGTAGCTCTTCAAAGATTCTACCTTTGGACTCGAACACACTTGACAATCTATCCAAGAAATTGGACCAGTTGCAGATTTTGTTCATTGATGAGGCATCACTATTAGGCTCTAGAATGTTGTACAATATAGACAGGCGGCTGCACTAGATCAAACACACACCAACAAAACTGTTTGGAAATGTCAATATAATGTTTTGCAGTGACTTGTACCAAGCACAACTTGTATGTGATTCTTGGATATTCGAAGAGCCAACCATAGGCAATGAGAAAATCTCGTATACATTTTGGGTGGAAAATATCCTCTGCTTTGAATTGCACAATGTAATTAGACAAAAAAATAGACATTTTATTTCTATTCTAAACCATACAATAAATTGTGAACAAACTGATGAAGACATACCCTATTTGAACAAAACATGTTATAAGACGCCTCCTAGTGATCCAAAATTCCCATACTTGTTTCAGCGGAATTCAGTCATCGATGAACATAACAAAATAATGTTGAACCTCTTGCCTACTAAGCTTTATGTATTTGACGCTATTGATGCTAAAGAATCTCCAATTGACAATACCCACTACCAAGTTGAGAAATCATCACTGCCTAACACAATCTATCTAAAGCCAGGAATCTTGGTTGAACTAATAGCTGGCAATCTAGATACACAAGATGGTCTAGTCAATGGTGTTGACGACATTTTCCAAATGCACACATCTGCCCATGACAACATCCTATGGATAGAATTCAATGACCCTACTATCAGAAAATCATGATGCCAAAGAAAGCAAGCCATCTACACAAATTCTATTTTTCCTTCTTGGACCCCAATAATGAGAATAGCTAGAAAAGTCAAAATAGCTACAAAAACTGTTACTCGATCACAATTCCCTATTCAGCTAGCATCTGCATGAACCATTCATAGATCGCAAGGCCTGACCATGGATTTGCTTTCTTTTGATCCTTCTAGAGTGTACTAGCATGGCCTTGTGTACATTGCCCTGTCTCATGTAGAAACATTGAAACCCTGTACTTGATACACAAATTGCAACATCAAAACTTCAAAGTGTCCCAAAAAGTGCAAAAAGAAATGCAACACCTCCAAACTTTGGCACAATGGAAACTACAACATAGTATTGCTCTTGTATTGATAGACCATTTGATTATATGCTCTCTGAATACTCGAAGCTTTAAATTGCATGCACAGGATATAGCCCATGACCATGATTTTCTTAAAGCAACTATACTTTGCTTCCAAGAAACAAAAAAAAAAACACAAGAGCATCTTCACCTACTAGATGATAGATTCAATTTCTATTCTTCACTATCTATTCATGGTGTACTGACTTGCTATGCGAAATCCATGACTTTGTTGAGAACCGATACATTTGCAACACAATTCCTAGAATCCGTAACTATTGATATATTTCATCTTGGCAATACTGTGTGCATCACAAATGTTTACATTACCGCAGGTGCACCAATGGATGACATATTGAATCTAATCATAAACATCTTTGCCACATTGCCTGCGAATTGAAAACTCATAATTGTCGGAGACTTTAACATTGACATGCTACATTCCTCAAAAACACAAACAATGCTTGCAGAACTTATGAAATGGTACAACTTAACTTTGCTTGTAGACAAGCCAACAACAAATGCAGGTAGTTTGTTGGATTAGTTTTGGTTACACAACATTGATCTTTCCCTTGTAAAATTTACTTTGCTAGATACATATTGGTCAAACCATCTTGCAATAGTTTTGACCATTCATAGATGAAGGTGCGATCAAAGAAAAGACTGTCAACCAATTTGCATTTGTCCTAATTCCCATTTTCAGCGCTGTGAGCACTTAAACATAGTTATTTTGTAAGCTCTACGCATTTTCCTAGGTATGTAATATTTTAAATCTCTTTTCTTTCACCCTATTTCGTTTCCTAAATTTATATTTGTAGAGACTAATGTGCCTTCTGTCTTGAAAAACACTAGAAAGGGTTAGAGTTTATTTTGTCCTCCACCTCATTTCTTCTCATTGCTCTGTTACATTTTATTTGATTAATTTAAATGCAACACGCACTATATACCATGAGATGGCATGCCATTAAGGAATTCTATCAAAAGGTTTATTTGCAATTAGATGACATCATTTTAAGGCATTTAATCAAACACTTCACTCTACATTATCTATTCTTATCACTGTAAGTTTTTGTGCGCCTTCTATTCTTTGAAGGATCTTCACATCTCACCTGACACTCCCAGATTGGTATGGCTGCAGTGTAATATAGGGTTTTCTCTGCGATATTGTATGCAAATTTTCACCATTTTAGATGCTTTTATATGCCAAAAAACATGTTGAAAAACACAGGCCAAAAGTTTAAAAAAACAAGGTTTTTGTGGGTTGAAATGATTTTAAAGACTAATCACAGTCGTCTCTTCAATTTTTTCTTCTTTATTCTCCACCCTCCCTTTTCTATATATGGCTAGAAAGCCCAAGAATATATTTTCTCTTGATTCATTTCTCTCATCTTATAATAGACTCTAATTCTGGCCTATGTAAGAACTAAGGAGCCTCTCATTACGAGTTGTGACAATCACCAAACTTTTGGAATTGAGGGAATCTATGTGTTCTAGGCCATCCAACTACTTTCCATGTAATCTACTATCTGTATATTTGTACAAACCCCTGCTCATCATGTGTAGTAAATCCATAGGCACCACTACATAATTTAGAGCCTTCAATCTTCTGGGAAGAATACTTGGGCATTATAGCCCCTACTGCTTCCACTCAATTGCTTGAGGATGATGTTGGCAACAGTTGTTGAATCTTGCTTTGTATCAAGACATTTGCATTTTCTTGAGAGCTTCTAAATAATTTTCAACAAATCTACTTTGTGCATATCATGCATAATGACATTTTTTAGTGTGCTTCTACAATAGGAAGAAAGTATGATAGTAAGCTCTTTGCACCCCTTTCTCTTTGATTCATATACTAAAATTTATTTATAAATATTGTGAATCATGAAACACGGCTCATTGAGAAATACCATTGAATAGTTTCATTCCCCTACCTTGAAGCTACAGTTGGCCTATAAAATACAAGATTCAACATTGACCAAAAAAAAATTGTCGACAAACCTTAAGTATAATGCACCAGCTTTTTTCAATGATAATGGCCAACCCACTACTGTAATTGATGTTTGAATGATGCCTTAAGTGTCATTGCTTTTGATTGTCAATGACAGCTAAAATTCATTCATTCAAAACTAATTTAAAATTTCATGCAAAATAATCGTAAGAATAAAGAAAAAACATTTAAGCAGAAAGAGGGTGAAAGCACAAACCTGTGTCGCAGTAGAGGACAAACTAGGGGGTTTCGGCTAGAAGGGTTTCGGCCGAATATGGCTCGGCCGAAGCCGTTTCGGCTGAACCCATGTGGCGGACATGAGGCGCCAAGTGGTGCCAGGTGGCACCAATGTGGCAAGCATGGTTTGGCCGAAGATGTTTCGACCAAACACGTTTCGGTCGAAACAGGTTCGGCTGAACACCCGGAAAATTATAAATAGGCAAAAATTGCCCTCCTGAGCTCATTTGTTCACTAGCGGCTTCCAGATTTTGGGGAGGGCTTAAGAGGGTTTCAGCAGAACGAGGTATGTTTTTTTTTATAAAAAAAAAAGTTTTAATAGTTTTATTATGCTTTATTGTTTTTTAATTTGTTTTTTTAATTTAAATAAAATAGTTAATTTTTTAAAATGTGTTAAAATAGTTAATTTATTTTTCTAATTTAAATAAAATAGTTAATTTGTTTTTCTAATTTAAATAAAATAGTTAATTTGTTTTTTTTAATTTAAATAAAATAGTTTTTTAAAAAAAAATTTAAATAAAATAGTTCATTTTTTTTTTAACTTTAAATGAAATAGTTAATTTAGTTTAAATTTAATATTTTAAATTTAACATAGTTAAGCATAGTGAAACATAGTTAACATAGTTAATCATAGTTAAACATGTAGTTTACATAGTTAACCATAGTTAAACTTAATAACATAGTTAATCTTAAGAACATAGTTAACCATAGTTAAACTTAATAACATATTTAACCATAGTTAATCTTAAGAACATAGTTAACATAATGAACATAGTTAATCATAGTTAAACTTAAGAACATAGTTAACTATAATCCTAACTTTAATCCTAGAACCCTAACATAATATAGATAATCCTAACACAAATTGTAACCCTAAACCTTGATCATACTCGTAATTGTAACCATTAACCTTTAATTCTAACCTTAACAATTTAATCCTAACTATAACCCTAAATATTAATTGTAACAATAACCAAAACCCTAACCCTAACTATAATCCAAAGTCTAACCGCAATTCTAAGTGTAACCATAATTCTAACCCTAACCTTAAACAAATTTCTAACCCTAACCATAAACCTAACCCTAACATTAAACCTTAACACTTAATCCTAAATGTAAATGTAACTATAACTATAACCAAAAGCCTAAACCCCAACCCTAACCATAGTCATATACTCATTAAATGCTAAACCCTAACCATAAATGCTAAAATATAATTAGAAATGGTAAACCATAATTATAAACCTAAACCAAATCCTAACTATAAAATTTTAATCTTAACATTGATCCTAAGCTTGATCCTAACACTAACCACAATCAAAATCCTAACCCTGACCATACTACTAACCACATGATGTATTTACCCTAAGCTTGATGATATCCTAATCCTAAGCCCCAATCAGTGAACATGTAATTAGTGAACATAATTAGAGAACTAATTACTAATCTAACAAAATTTTACTAATCTAATTAGTGAACATTATTAGTGAACATAATTAGATAATTAGATTTAACTTAACCCAACTATAATTATGTATAATTATATTCAACATCAAGAACCTAATCTCAACCTTAAAAAACCATAAATTTGTAAACTAAAACCCAATGTAAATACTCATGCAAATTAATCATAGTTATAACCCTAACCTTAATTAGTCAACATAATTAGTGAGTTCATAATTACTAATCTAACAATTTTACTAATCTAATTCTAAGTGAACATAATTAGTCAACATGTAATTAGATAGCATAATTAGATAACTAATTACTAATCTAACAATTACTAATCTAATTAGTGAACATAATTAGATAATTCTAGATAACTTAACTAGAATATAATTAGTGAACATAATTAGATAACTAGAATAATTAGTGAACATAACTAGATAATTAGATAACTTAACCCAACTATACATAATTATATTCAACATCAAGAACCTAACCTCAACCTTAAAAAACCATAAATTTGTAAACTAAAACCCAATATAAATACTCACATGCAAATTAATCATAGTTAATATAACCCTAACCTTAATTAGTGAACATAATTACTAATCTAACAATATTAGTGAACATAATTAGATAACATGTAATTAGATAACTAATTTATATGCATGTTTAAATTTATAGTTCATGTATGCACGTTTAAATTTGTAGTTCATGTATGCACATTTAAATTTGTAACATGTATGTTTCTTAAATTTGTACATGTACATGCATGCAGTGATCTCTCTATATATATTCAAATTGTTTATCTATTACACATGGCATCCAGTAGAGCTTCCGTAGATTCTGGTGAGGCTAGTGTTCATGGGGGGGGTGGTAGTGCTCGTAGTCGCAGCTCTCATGCATCAGCTGATATAGCTGAGGCTAGACAGAAGTTATTTGCAGATACTATTGATAGATTGCGACGAGCACTACAGATTTTGGAGGAGACATTAGTTTCATCCACCACTATCCCTAATAGGGATAGGGTGAATGTTATTAGAGATGAGATGTTACATATGATTGACACTGTTCAATCATACAACCCATATGATGAGATTAGTTCTCATGGATTCTATACTTCTTTGTCTCGCAGTGTCACTGGCACTGTGAAGTACAGCACCATTGATACACTTGTTACCACCCTTATGGTGAAGGGTATGTTTCCTCATTATTTAGATAAGAAGAAGGTGAGAGGATATATGGTGACGAGATGTGAGGATGATCTTGAGGGACCCTTCATATATCCTTGATGGTTGGCCTCGTAGCACAGGTGGCCCCAGAAGGATGAGCTGCCACTGTATTTCTGCAAACAATTGTATGCAGAATTTCATTTGCATCTGGATGTTGATTATACAGATATTCCCAATTATGTTGGGTAGGGGAAGGGTAGATTATATGACAGGTTTAGAGGACCTGATGCCCCTGTGCCCACTGATAAGCGGGCAAGGGTGGGTCCAAACCTTTTGGTCGTACCAAAAGGTTTGGAAGTAGCAGGAGGGGTTGCGGTAGATGAGATGCTGAGGACTGATGTGTATTCTAGCATAGCTACTATCGCCACATAGGTTCAGGAGATGTCATCTGATCGTGTGGGTAGATATGTGTTACGTTCACGTTTATCCATTCCTACACCTACATAGCCTGGTGCATCATGTAGTGGTGGTGACTTATATGATATAGTTGACATACCATCTCCTCTAGAGGTTGTAGCTATATCAGATATGGACCATTTGCGACACACGAGCGCATGTTTATCTAGTGATTTACTTTCAGCATATCAGACCATACAGATGCTTAGTGGGATGTCACTCAGGGAGGTTCCTACATTTGTCAGGACATATAGTGCTCAGCAGACTACACCACCCACAGGTTCTCAGCAGTGTACACCACCCACAGGTCCTCAACAGACTACAACACCCACAGATACTCCACCTACTGCACCACCCATAGGTCCTTCACCTACTGCACCACCACCTACAGCTCTTCATCAGACCACTTAGAGCACTTCATCAACGCGTCAAGGTCGTCAGCTCTTTACTACATTGCTTACAGACACAGATATTGATCCTTCAGATATACAATGTGATTCGGGAGAGTTGAGTGCTATTGGTAGAGCATTAAGGGGTCTGATTGGTGTTGTTCCACCTGATGCACCTGGATATAGAGATTTACAGACTCCACATGATCCTATCCAGCATGATACACAGGTATATCAAGATGTTTGTTCAAAAAATTAATTTTTCTATGATCATAAGTATTTAAAATTTATTATATATGTACATGATACATATGTGTGACATGTATTTTGTTTATTGTACACAGACATCAGGAGGAGGTGGAGCGGCATCAGGAGGAGGTGGTGCACCGACATCAGGTCACGGATCTAGACGGGGCCCTAGTTGAGTGTCTATATTTCATGTGACATTTCATTTTAGACTATTTCATATTAGATATTTCATGGTTATATATCCAGTTACATGGTACATATGGTTATATGCTTATAGAGTTACATGTGGTATATGGTTACATGGTTACATATTTCATCTTTTAGACTTATTTTTTGTGTACACATGTGTTAATGTATGTACATTATATATTATGCCATGTATAGTCAATGTTATTTCATCTTTTAGACTTATTTTTTGTGTACACATTATTCTAATTAGATAACATAATTAGATAACTAATTAGATAACATAATTAGATAACTAATTACTAATCTAATTACTTTAATCTAACTAAATTACTGTTCTAATTAGTGAACATAATTAGATAGTTCATAATAGATAACTAATTACTAATCTAACAATTACTAATCTAATTAGTGAACATAATTCTAGATAATTAGATAACTTAACTAACAATTACTAATCTAATTAGTGAGTTCATAATTAGATAACTAATGTTATTTCATCTTTAACTAACGTAAAATTAACTAATCTAACTAACATATAATTAGTTAACTAATTTGTTATTTCATCTTTAACTAAACTAATTAGTGAACATAATTAGATAACTAACTAGATAACATAATTAGTGAACATAATTAGATAACTAATTACTAATATAATTAAGTTAATCTAACAATTACTAGTCTAATTAGTTCAAACATAATTAGTGAACATAATTAGATAACATAATTAGTGAACATAATTAGATAATTAGATCTAACTTAACTAACAATTACTAATCTAATTAGTGACATAATTAGATAACTAATGTTATTTCATCTTTTTAACTAACGTAAAATTAACTAATCTAACTAACATAATTAGATAACTAATTTGTTATTTCATCTTTAACTAATATAATTAGTGAACATAATTAGATAACTAATGTTATTGAACATCTTTAACTAACGTAAACATAATTAGATAACATAATTAAAGATAACTAATTACTAATCTAACTGACATAACTAACTAATCTAACTAAAATTTTAACATAATTAAAGTAAAACATATAATTAACTAAAGCATGATTACATACATACATACATAAAAACATATTTTCTATATATATGAGCTCAAACATGAAACTTCAAGCTAGATATAGTTCAAATATGAAAGTACAAGAGCTACAAAAGGAAGTTTATTCAGAAGCTTATAGAGTTCTAAAGCTCCTGATACATATAGTCTGGATCCTCTCTATCTTTTATTATCTCCAAAAGTTTTTCATGTTCTTCAATAGACAACCTCCACTTCTGAATTTTGACACCTCATTTTTTTGGCAATGCTTCGAATTGCAGCTTTGTTGCTATAACCAAGTGACTGTAATGTAGAACTTTTTTGTCAGACATGTATTCAACAAATTGAACACCATTTTTGTTAACCTTTTTTTGCTGATAATAGGTTCCTTCAATAATAACTGAACCAGTTGGATATGTCTGTTCATCATCATCTACAATTTGTTTTGTCAACTTGTATTTTGCTTTCGTGCATCTTAGTAGATAATAATCTACACTTTCTATATTGTCAGGCTCCGCAACTATAGCAAAAATATCACCTAGATACAAATGGATTCAATTAAAATTAAACATCACTTAAATATGATAAATTAAAATTAAATAAAAGAATATGTATGTGCACGCACCTATAACAACTAGATCAGAGACACGCTCATAACTAGCTGAATATATAGGATCATGAATGTTTATGTTAATGTCATCATCTTCATAAGGAGGCTTTCTGATTAACTCCTTCATATCCCATCGTGAAACATATCCATTTGCAATATTCTCACATTGACTTAATGGATTGTCCTTAATGCAGTGAGCACAAAAACATGATTTTTCTCTAACTTGAATCAAAATAGGCTTGTGTTGTCCTGTAGTGATCAATTGATGTAAACTTCTAATACCAACAATTCTTTGACAATTGTAAGGATTAGATCGGTCTATATCTGTTACAAATATGAAATAAAAGTTGTACATTTTTAAATCAGTTCAATTATGAAAAGATTGACATGAACACAAAATTAAAATTTTATGTAACAAAATATAAATTACCTTTCACTTCCCAAAAATAACGTTTGTTGTATTTGGTGTCCCGAGGAGCAAAATGACTTTGACACCATTCAATAATTTTCTTTGAATTGTCTATCATGTTACCTATGTATATTTTTGAATTATCAGTTTAAAGAAAATACATCTAAGCTAAAATTTTAAATTATTTGAAATTCATATATATATATATATATATATATATATATATATATATATATATATATATATATATATATATATATATTGAACATCATGTGTACCTGCAAGTTCATGTTGGTGAAGTGCACGCTTCACACATGCTCCTTCTCCATCGTGCTCTCCTTTTCCATGTCCACTTTCAAAGAAGTTCCACAAAAAATTAACATTACGTCTAGCATGTTGCATGGCTAGCCAATTAAAGGCTTTTGCAGATTTAAATTGTCCTGCAAAATTAAGTTGCACATGTGCATACATACATGTCATCCTTTAATGATTTTAAAAAAAATGAAATGAAAATAAAAATAAATTGAAGTATCAATACACATACCTGCACAACCATCAGACCAAATCCAATGTTGCGAAGCCTTTATCCCGCGATTTGCAATGTCTTCAAAAAATATTGCAAAACAATGAGCCACATAGCTCCTATCATGAACCTTATCATCACTGATATAGAAATGAACCTCCTTGATGATAATGCGTTCATTTGGATTGGGACTTTGTACCTCATTCAAATCATATTGTGCATGTCTATAGGTCACTTGTACAAATATTGCAACCTGATCAGAATGATAATATTGAGCTTGAAGCTCTTTTTGAGGGAAAATGTATAGTTCTCAGCAAAATCTACAATTGAAAGAATACAACCAGGTGGAAAACAATCTTTCGAATCATGAAACTATTTAGCTTGCCATCATGCACCATGAAAATGCTGGATATGTGGATAAATGAGAGTACAAAATCTAGTCATAAACTCAAGGTAGGGCAATTCACTCTCCTTCAAAATAATTTTTTTGGATTCATCTCCGCTCCTTGTTTGATATGTCTCATATTCAAATCTTTTCCACAAAACTGGTGTTGAAACATTAATATTGTCAATTTGCAATGGAAATTTATGCAAATCTCCACAATCACTGCATGCATTCTTTATGCACTGTACTTTGAACTCATGAATCTTCTAATTTATCACATAAAATAGATTTCACAAATTGTGTTGTACTTCTAGGGATGACCATATTTGAATTAAGAACTGCCATAACTTTTTTATATGATTGCAGGTATAGATGAAACTCAACATGATTTTGACAACAACAAGTTTCACAAACCTTATTTATGCATACAAAGCAAGGGTGCAACCTCTCAAACATTCTCTGACATATTTTCACATCTGAAAATTCTTTCTTGAATTCTTCAAATAATTCACTTTGTGTTGTATCTATAAAATGTTTTGGATGTGCAATTTTCATACCAGTCTCTTCATCTTTCATCTGTATTGTATCTCTTCTATTAGAAGAAACACGAGAGTGAGCGGTCCAATATTCAATGACTAGTTTTTTTACATCTTCAAAAATTCTATCTTTTCAAGGAAGCCTACAAATACTTACCCAATTGTGTTCAATGTTTTCATCTAACATATTTCTCTTCCTGATATATCTTTGAATAGTTCTTCTAGATACATTCAGTAAATCAGAAATTGCATTCACTTGCTTTCTTTGTGTCAACCTCGTACTAGATAAAGTAGTCATAATTGCTCTACGTGCAGCACTTAAATCAACTCCTCAACTTGAGTTATTAATGCTATTCAATGCATCTTGCAAATTTTGAACTATTATTCGATTTACATTGTCTCTTGAGTTTTTCTTGTTGTCAACACCCAACAACTCCAAAATAGGAGTCATTTCTTTTTTCCTGAATAACTTAACAAATAATTGAGCTCTTCCAACCATACTTTTATTTTCAAAGTATTCATCCCAAAGTTTTTTGCAATGATTCTTAATTGTACTTTCAAATAACATTTCTTCTGATGAAAGTTGACTGAAAAGTGAATCCTCATTCATCTCATTCAAATTGCCCATGCCAAAAGATATATTTCCACCTCTGGAACTACCAATTTGTTCCCTTGTTTCAGTTGCATCTTCTTGAATATCAATAGGTTCTTGCTGATCTTCTTGAACTTCAACAGGTTGATCTTGATTATCTATTTTCTGATATTTTTTGTCATCCTTTGTTCGATCATATTTTCTGATTCTATTTCTTTTATTCCCCATTTGCAAAAACTGTTCAGATTCAAGTTTTCCAAAGCTTTCACAATTCTTCAATTCAATATCAGAGCTAAAATCTGTAAACCTGTATATCAAATACTGACCAAAATCCTATTAACAAAAAAAATTGAATAAAATTAAAGTCATAAAAATCATTAATAAATATAAATCTACAATAAATTTCACATGCAATACCTAAATATCAAATAAAAAGCATTAATAAATTAAAAAAAACTATTAAAAAACACTTAATTTAAAATAAAAACTATTTAAATCTTACAAATAAAATTAAAATAATTGTTAACAAAAAAAATGAATAAAATTAAAGTCATAAAAATCATTAATAAATATAAATCTACAATAAATTTCACATCCAATACCTAAATATCAAATAAAAAGCATTAATAAATTTTAAAAAAACTATTAAAAAACACTTAATTTAAAATAAAAACTATTTAAATCTTACAAATAAAATTAAAATAATTTATAAATCTCAAAAAATATTTTTAAAAAAAAATTATTTTATATAAAAAACTAAAAAATATCGATTTTATTAAAAAAAAGCGGGTAAAATTGAAATTTAGGCGCTTAGCTCACATGTGACCGCGTTTGGCCAGGAAACCGTCCATGGGTTCGACCGAACCATGTTCGGCCGAACCTATCAATGTGGCCTCCCACATGGCAGCCAAGTAAGCAAAAATTGGGATGACTCAGAAGTTCTCACTTCTGGGCTTCGATTCTCTATCAAAATTTACCTTTCTTTAAAATCTAAAAATAGGGTTTTCTAGAGCTCGGAGTCAGGATTATAATCATATAATTTTTATCATGTTTTGATTCCATATAATATATTATAAATTGAAATTACTTCAAGTAGGTATTTTAACATTTAAGAACACACTCGTTTGAAAAATATTAAAAATATCAAATCATGTCAGAAAAATTAAAACTTTATATTTAACACTAGAGGAGAGAGTCCTCTTCAATAATATGTAATTTTTTTTTAAAATGGTGTAGATTTGATAGGAAAAAGTTAACGCGGACTAAAAACTATTGATTTTGGGTAACACCGACTTTGGATAGTTATAACAGACAAAATATGTACTGAAATGCAATCTTTCTTCTTTTATGCACTAGCTATACATGTCATCTAAAACATATTATGAAATCAGAGTAAAAAAATATTATTTGCTTAAAATTTGATAATGTGGACTAGACCCTAGATTTTCAGCATATTTCAGCAATAAAAAAATGGACTTCAAAAATTAAAAAACTATGTCAAATTTTATTCAAATTTTTTTAAAAAAATTATACGTATAAACTTCATCAAATTTTACACATTTCATTAGTTTACATCATCTTCAAATTCTAAACACAAATGCCACTTTTATATCGTCAAAGTTTAAAAATTTGTATGTTGTTGTCCATTTCCTTTATAAAAGTGTGACATAGGTTTGTACTTTTACCCAAGAAAGTTTTCACTGTCAAAAAAATGTAAAAATTTCACAGTTTGAATATCTCTATAGGAACATCCTAATAGGGGTCTAATGCGTGGTTATCTTATAATATCATTTGTCCAAAAAAATATAGATGAGACCACAACAACATTGTATCTAAAGTGTCTTCCCCCCTTGGCACCCAAACCATTTGTAAAAAAAAAAATTGTACATGAAGTTTAGCCATTTAAATTTATTTAGTTTTTTGAATCAGAAAATTTATCTCTCAACTAATGATATTTTCATGAATTCTCATTTGAAGTTGAAAATATTTCAACATGATCTAATTTTCTATTAGATATTAAAATTTCTAAAACCAGTGACTTTAGAATGCTGGTAAAGTTTTGGCACTATATTTATGTGAGCAGATTTAGAAGGAAATATTATATAATCCAAAGGTACTCAATGATACATTCTTCTTTACTTCAATTAAGCCAGCAACATATATTCCAATTTTATTAAGTTCAAAATCCTTAGTTGTTATTAATTACTTTGTCTCCATCAACTACAACCCAATACACATTTTAGAAATATCACACATGATATACATTAGATTATTCTCAGAATATATGTAAAGATCATAATTTATGAAATATTATGGGAAAGATACACATACATATGCCATGTGGATGATCTGGAAATTTGTCCCTAAAATGTTGGTAAACCATAATCATTGAAAAACCTATGTTAGATAATAATTTATGTTCAATGTTTAATTTTCTCAAATGATGAGGTTGAGTGCTTTTGAATGGTAAACCTCATTGTTTATTTTGTTCACCTCATTACTTGCCTACGTATTCACTAAAATATATGTCAATCCTAAACTAAAAAGTTTGAATCATTACATATGTTATTTTTTGTTCATAATGAAGTTATTATGCCATTTTCTATTTGAAAACTTGATATTATTGTTGATTTGTAATAGTAAATAAATCTGAAAAATACTTCTATTTTATTTTTGAGGTCAAGAATGTTCCTCAATCTCTATTCACCAACGATATTGAACCTTAACATAACATTTCATTCCAGATTGTACTGACAAGTCACAACAAAAAAATCTTATATTTGTGATTGTTGTTAATTAACAATATTTTGTTATTTGCATCTGATGAAGATAACAAAATTGAAAATTAGTAATTACAGACCATCATCTGATATCACAACTATCATTTCCATCCCCTTCAACCATAACCCACTAGTTTCTTTGATTACATTCAAGATTGACATTGTTGCTTTTAGTCATAAGCTAAAGCAAAGGCTAAAAGTATCCTAATTTATCTCCATGATCCCTAAAATTTTTCTTGCAAAATCAATGTCTTTCATTTGAAGCACCATTAGGTGACAATTCTAGCTTCATATTACTCATGAATTCAATCTACATGATATTTTCTTCTAAAAATTTATTTCCAGTCAACACTTTCTTGTATAGAACTCAAATATTCCCAAATGCTAAGACTCTTCTTTTATCACATTCATCTTTCATTTACATACTTATTCACAATGGTCATATCATGCACCTAAAAAAAATTGAATTGTAAATTGTCCAAAAACCTCATATACATCAATTAATCTTTAGAATAGATATAGATCTTCAAGAGGTAGCCCTTTGACCATATGATTTGTTCACTGTTCTGTCATTATGCATTGAAAATTAGTCTTTGTAATAATTTCATTGACATTGAAAGCATTTTCTTTCTATTTTTGTAGTGACCATCTATTGATGGTTGTTCAACGTACACCTCTTTTGGTTTTTCTATCCTGTACTGCAGCTGAAACATGATTTTTTGCATATTCATGTATAATAGAAACTGTCCTTGTAATAGTGATATTAGCATTTTCCTTAACTATACATTGGACATCATCTCATTCTTTTCTAAACATTGCATTTCATCTTTCTACTTGCATATCTGCTTTGTTGTAATGATGATCTTTTCTTTGTTATCATGACTACCCCTCTAATGAGATCAAATTTCTTTACCAATGCTTTGGTTACATTCTTATGTACATCCTATTAACACCATGACTATCCTCTCCTATATATCACCGCCCTCCACATGTTTCTTTACTCCTTAATGTATTGAACTATTATGAGTTTATAATATGTATATTTGATGTACACATAATTGTTGAGATTCAAACAAGGAACAAAACTTGGGATATTGAAATATGGTTTTCTCTAAGTCAATAATCGTAATGAAATATCCCTGCACTGACTTCTTGATTGTGTCTTTCCCAGACTTTGTCTTCCTGTTGATGTCCTTGTTGCTCATGTTGTGGCACCTATTTCAGATCGAACCAGTTGCATATCCCATAACGGATCCCTCCAAAGTAAATGCAACAGGAACTGAGGTTGGATCTATCACCAATCAACCAAACAAAAAAGTTTCTAATACAAGCCATATGAAGCATCAAATGTCTAGCAGCTTGATAGATAAAAAACCAACAACACCTACGAAAATGTATTTCAATCATCTCTACTTGCTTACATTCCTTTGCTTCACATATATGCAAACACACTTGCATTTTATTGTTAGTGCATGTTAGCTTGTGGTGACTAATTAGGAAAGTACTATCCAGGAAAGTACTGTACACTTTTCCTCCCGACCTCGCCAGGGTTTGGGGGCAGCAGCCCCCAAGAGCAGGGGTTCAGGGGCGCAGTCCCCAAGAATTTTTTTTTTGAGGCCGACTACTTTTTTGGTTATTTGAGCCAACTACTTATAACTCATTCTAACCCTAAAGCGAGAAAATATTGTATAATATGGCTTAGGGTTAGGGTTTTTTTTATGATGTATGATTTTAGTACTTGTGGCAGAATTGGGCTGTAAGGGATTACGGATTGTAATTAGGTTGTAATCACTGGATAATAATAATATTGGACTCACTGTTGGTGGACGTAGCCCAGGGATTGGGTGAACCACGTTAAATCTGTGTGTCTTGTGTTCTATTATGTGTGGTTTATTATTTTTTTGATATTAGTTATATTTGCACATAATTGTTATTTTTGCCTTGTTAATCCTAACAAGTGGTATCAGAGAGAGGTTATTTCATTCATTCTTTTATCTATTCTCTGAAGTAGGTCTCACGAGTTAGTGGGAGAGTCTCTCGGTTAAGTGGGAGAAATGGCAGACGAGGGTAGGCTGAAGGTTGATAAGTTTAATGGGCAGAACTTCCAATTATGGAAGATGCAAATGGAGGATTATCTCTATCAGAAGGATCTATGGCGGCCATTAGAGGGAGTAGCCAAGAAAGAGCAATCAATGTCTCAGGAGGATTGGGATATTTTGGATAGGAAGGCACTGGGGAGTATTCGTCTATGCCTGGCACAATCGGTGGCATTCAATATTACTGAAGCAAAGACAGCTAAAGATCTGATGGAAACCCTAGCGAAGTTGTATGAAAAGCCTTCAGCTTCAAACAAGGTATTTCTTATGAAGCGTTTATTTAATATGAAAATGGTAGAAGGTGGATCAGTTATAGATCATTTGAATGAGTTTAATATAGTTACAAGTCAATTAACCTCAGTTAAAATTACTTTTGATGAAGAGGTTAGGGCTCTCTTGATTTTGTGTTCTTTGCCAGAAAGCTGGGATGGCTTGGTAATGGCTGTTACTAATTCTATTTCTGGTTCTAATACCCTAAAGTATGATGATGTTATTGGTGTTATATTGAGTGAGGAAATTCGTAGGAAAAGCTTAGGGGCATCCACATCGGGTAGTGTATTGAACACAGAAAGCAGAGGCAGAACAAGAGATAGAGGAAACAACTCTGAAAATCATGGGAAATCAAGAGGAAAATCAAAGGGAAAGAGGTCCGAATCTAAAGGGCCAAATGATTGCTGGTACTGTGGAAAACCAGGTCATAAGAAGAAAGATTGTTGGTCTTGGAAGAAAGATCAAGGAGACAAAAATGATGGAAACAAGGAGGCAAATATGGTAAGTAACAAATCTGAGGAGGATGCTTTGCTCTTGTCCTTAGAAAGTATTGATGATTCATGGGTTTTAGATTCTGGGGCTTCATTTCATGCTACACCCCATAGAAGTTATTTTGTTGATTATGTCCAAGGGGATTTTGGGCTAGTTTATTTGGGAGATAATGAACCCTGTCAGATTGTTGGAAAGGGAAAAATTAAGATTAAGTTGCAGAATGGGAATCATTGGCTACTACAAGAGGTAAGACATGTTCCAAGGCTGAGTAGGAATTTAATTTCAGCAGGGAAACTGGGTGATGAGGGTTGCACAGTTACTTTTAATGATAAAAATTGGAAGGTTTCAAAAGGTTCCTTAGTAGTAGCAAAAGGTGTGAAAGTAGGAACCTTATATCTTTGTACAGGTCATACTGTTCCTTCTACTTTAATTGTTTCAGAAGATAATGAATGTTCAGGAACAGTGGCTGCAATTGAGCAAGAAGAACATCAAACTGTTGCTGTAGATTCTGACACAGCACTGTGGCACAACAGACTCGGGCACATGAGTGAAAAAGGTATGAAATTACTTCATTCAAAGAAAGTTTTACCTAGTCTGAAATGTGTCAATATGGATTTCTGTGAAAGTTGTGTTTATGGAAAACAAAAGAGAGTTAGTTTTGTGAAGAGTGGGAAGGAAAAGAAAAATGAGAGATTAGAGCTTGTGCATACATATGTATGGGGACCAGCTCAGGTATCTTCCCTTGGTGGCTCTCTATATTATGTTACATTTATAGATGATGCAACAAGAAAAGTATGGATTTATTTCCTTAGACAGAAATCTGATGTATTTCAAACTTTTAAGAAATGGAAATGCTTGGTTGAGAATGAGGCTGGTAAAAAGTTAAAATGTCTCAGATCTGATAATGGTGGTGAGTATTGCAGCACAGAATTTGAAGATATTGTTCCTCTAATGGTATTCGTAGGCAGAAAACTATACCAAGGACTCCACAAGAAAATGGAGTGGCTGAACGCATGAATAGGACAATAATGGAGCATGCAAGGAGTATGAGGTTGCATGCTAGGCTGCCCAAAAATATGTGGGCAGAGGCAGTGAACACTACTATTTATTTAATCAATAGAGGCCCCTCTACTCCTTTGGACTGTGGTATTCCAGAGGAAGCATGGAGTGGTAAGAAGGTGAGTTATTCTTTTCTCAAAACCTTTGGTTGTGAAGCTTTTGCACTTATAGATTCTGAAAATAGAACCAAGCTGGAAGCTAAGTCAAAGAAATGTGTATTTGTTGGGTATGGCATTGATGAATTTGGTTATAGGCTTTGGGATTTTGAAAATCATAAAATTGTAAGAAGCAGGGATGTCATATTCAATGAGAAAGTATTGTACAAAGATCTGTTGCTGCAGCATGAGAAGAAAGAAAATGACTATGTAGTACTGGATGATACTCCATAAGTTCATGTTCTAGTAGTTCCTTATGCTCCGCAACAACAGCAACAACAAATACCACACACCCCAGTGAGTGTTAGACGGTCAACAAGGCTAAGTAGACCTCCAGAAAGATTTTCTCCATCTTTGTATTCTATTTTGTTAACAGATGCTGGTGAACCTGAATGTTATAATGAAGCTATGCAGGTGGATACAAAGCTTCAGTGGGAGTCTGCAATGATAGATGAAATGGACTCTTTGCTAAAAAATCAGACATGGGATTTATGTAAGTTACCTGTAGGTAAAAGGGCTTTACAGAATAAATGGGTTTACAGGATAAAAGAAGAGGATGGAGTTACAGAAAGATTTAAAGCTAGATTAGTCGTAAAAGGATTTGCACAGAAACATGGTATTGATTTTGATGAGATATTTTCTCTAGTTGTTAAAATGACTTCTATTCGTACTGTTTTAAGTATTGTGGCTACTGAAGATTTTCATTTAGAGCAGCTTGACGTTAAAACAACTTTTCTTCATGGTGATTTGGATGAAGAAATATATATGGTTCAGCCACAAGGATTTGAGGTCAAGGGTAAGGAGAATTTGGTGTGCAGATTGCAGAAAAGTTTATATGGCTTGAAGCAAGCACCTCGGAAATGGTATATTAAATTTGACACTTTTATGAATGGGCATGGATATAGTCGGTGTCATTCTGACCATTGTGTTTATTTTAAGAGGTTGGATGATGACAGCTACATTATTTTATATTTATATGTTGATGATATGCTTGTAGCTGGGTCTAACATGAATCACATTAAGGGGTTGAAACACCAGTTAGCAAAATCTTTTGCTATGAAGGATTTGGGGGCAGCAAAACAAATCCTTGGTATGAAAATTTGTAGAGATAGAAAAAATAGGAAATTGTCTCTATCTCAGGCTGATTATATTGAGAAGGTGTTGCAACGTTTCTCTATGGAAAATGCCAAAGCTGTCAGCACACCTTTGCCTGGTCATTTGAAATTGACTAAGGATATGTGTCCCAAGACACCAGAAGAAGAGACTAAAATGTCTAAGGTACCTTATGCTTCAGCTGTAGGGAGCTTAATGTATGCTATGGTATGTACTAGGCCAGATATTGCACACGCAGTGGGAGTCGTTAGTCGTTATATGAGTAACCCTGGTATTGAGCATTGGAATGCAGTCAAATGGATTCTCAGATATTTGAGAGGCACATTCAGTAAGTGTTTACACTTTGGGGGTTCTACTACTACTGTACAAGGCTATGTTGACTCAGATTTGGCAGGAGATATAGATAGCAGGCGGAGTACTACAGGTTATATATTTACTGTTGGTGGGACAGTAGTGAGTTGGATTTCTCGACTACAAAAGGTGGTTGCTTTATCCACTACAAAGGCAGAGTATGTTGCTGCTACAGAGGCAGCCAAGGAGATGATATGGCTTCAATTCTTCATGGAAGAATTGGGACATCCAAAAAAGGATAATTTTTTACATACAGATAGCCAAAGTGCCATTCATCTTGCAAAGAATTCTGCTTTGCACTCAAAGACAAAACACATACAGTTGCGGTACCATTTCATTCGATCAGTTTTGGATGATGGACAGTTAAGGCTGGAAAAGATTCATACTGATGATAATCCAGCAAATATGTTTACAAAGGTAGTAACAAGGGAGAAGTTGAACTCATGTTCAGCTTCAGTTGGTCATCTAGACTGAACAAAATAAAGGAACAACTGAGTCCAAGGTGGTTCAATCCAGTGGGAGCCTCATGTGGGTAGCGGTATTGCTACAGGATCAGTCTCCAAGTGGGAGGTTTTTTAGTATAGTGTGGATACTGATCAGTCACCAAGTGGGAGATTGTTAGCTTGTGGTGACTAATTAGGAAAGTACTGTACACTTTTCCTCCCGACCTCACCGGGGTTCGGGGCCGGGCCGGGCCTTGAGCAGGGGTTTGGGGGTGGCAGCCCCCAAGAGCAGGGGTTCGGGGGCGCAGCCCCCGAGGAAATTTTTTTTGAGGCCGACTACTTTTTCGATTATTTGGGCCGACTACTTATAACTCATTCTAACCCTAAAGTGGGAAAATATTGTATAATATGGCTTAGGGTTAGGGTTTTTTTTATGATGTATGATTTTAGTACTTGCGGCAGAATTGGGCTGTAAGGGATTATGGATTGTAATCAGGTTGTAATCACTGGATAATAATAATATTGGACTCGCTGTTGGTGGACATAGCCCAGGGATTGGGTGAGCCACGTTAAATCTGTGTGTCTTGTGTTCTATTCTGTGTGGTTTATTATTTTTTTGATATTAGTTATATTTGCACATAATTGTTATTTCTGCCTTGTTAATCCTAACAGTGCATTTAGTAACAACACTAAATTTACTAAAACCATTCACCAGAGCTTTATTCGCGTCCTCCACTCAAGAAGACAACCTTCTAGAAGATGGCAACAGCTCCAATGACAATCAACAAGCAAAAAGGTAAGATTATTCCTAGACTCCTTTATTGTTTCCATTGCATTTTGTATAACTATATAATTTAAAATAAATAATCTTGTATTATAACAAGCTGGAAATAAAAGTGAACCATACATCTAGCATCATCAAAATTTGTGCGACACAGTTTGCCACTACTTTTGAAGGCGATGTCCTCGTCACTTATGGTCCTGCATATGCCAAAAACCCTGCAAGTCCAACAAAAGCACCAATACTACATGTTGACCTCATCAACATGCATGGACAAATGACCATTATAGAAAACATTACCAACCAATTAGTTGATAAATACCTTTCCCAGCTATTGCCCAAAGCAAGTGTTCATATAGAAGGATTTGAGATAAAATATAAAATAAAAAATCATAGTACAAAAAGGGGGATGCTGATTACTTCCTACAGTTCACTGCATAGACATCCGTACAGACCATTAGCAAAGTCTGCAACAAATAAAAATTGATGCCTAACACAAAAATATCTCAACTTGTCCATTTAACTAACAACTATTCAATTGGTACATTGGGTGTTATAGTGGCAGCACATAACCATACCCTGAAAGAGTATCTTCTCCATGTCAAAGATGGAGAATACGTCTTGGACACAACTACTGTAAGCTACTCACTCCATACATCAAACCCAATTTCTTTCTTTTCACAGATAACAATCCAGTTTTTACATCAGCCAACACATTTCTTTCCTTTGCAGGTTACAGTTCCAGACTTCCACACTCGCGTTTATGCCACAGTGGAAGATATCCTTGCATCTACATAGACACCATTCCTGCTCCTAAATAATATTCTTCGTAATGGGCCAAGGGGGACATCACTCATAAAAACAACACCATGCACATTCATTGGCAGTCTCAATGATGAATATGCAAGGACTGCTCTACAAAATATTGTCTCGTCCAATCTCTAGGTAAGGAACAAAAACATAAAGTATTTCAAGCATTTCCAGAATTAGATTGCACATAACTAAATAGAAATATCAAATCCATACTTGCATCTTCCTTTAAATTGCAAGTGATAGGTACTTTGAAACTAAAAAATTCTTACCTCGCACCGTATCAACTCCTGTGCACCTTATGTCACCGGCCAACATCACTGGCACTATCATCAACCACCAACAATGCCCACTACACTGCATGTGCAAAAAACAAAACATTTTCTTACGAACCCTTTTTGCAATGCATAATACAAGCTGAAGATGACATTGTCAATTGCAATTTGCATGGACAACTCCTTGACCAACACTTCCCCCACCTTAAAGAAATACCATTTGAAAGCTACAAAACAAACTTGTCCGAAGTTGTTTGCTTGATGCGAACATTTGAAATTGAAGGCACCTTTACAATTGTAATGAACAACAACATCATGTCCATTGCAACACAATCCTACAACATAAGCTCAAAATACCTTCTCATTCATATTTCTTGCAATTTAAAAAAATCATTCTAGATCATTATTTTCCATCTTTTCGCCCTTGATATTCTTGTTTTTGTTAAAATGCAAGTACATTAAGCCTCTCAAGGTTTGCTACAAGTTATTTTTCTCCACATATTCGTCCTTTCCTTTTGACAATACAAAACATAGTGCAAAGAAAATAGATTTATCTTTTGGGCTTTTAAAGTTGAATGTTTAAAAACCAAAAAAATTGAAACTATGTTGTAACAAATACATTCGTGCTCAAGAACCTACATTTAGCTTTTGGACTTATGCAGTTCAATATTTTGGAACCTAAAAAACAAAACTATCTTGTAACAGATACAATAATGTTGTTTATTATCGTCTTTTTTTACAACCAACACTTAAATTAGTTACACGCGCAATATGGTTTAATGTTTGTACAGAATAAATCGGAACTGTTTAATTTTTTTGTGACAGTTTATAAAAGCTTTATACTTGATTTGCTTAAAAATATGATTTCTAAGAACTTTGTTTTTCTAAATTTAATGAATCAAAAATTTGGGCCCTGTCAAGTCAGATGGTGTGAACTCTGATCGTATGCTCTAGTTACGGATGCAATTTTATCAAGTATTTTAATTTCTACTTCTTAAGTCTTTACATTGTTTTTTATAATCTTTTCATAATCTTCTGTTATACTTTCTTCATCTGTTAAGGCATCAATTTTCTTATATAGAGAAGACAGATTTAACTTTCTTCAAATCTTTATGTGTTTATTGACTGACTGCAATACTCAATTATGTCGCAAATCTTAAAAGTCAAAATCAAACTTATTTATTTAGATAATCATTTCATTACATATTTTTGTAACTAATCTGTTTCCTAATTATGGTTTTCTCATGAGCTTGTTACAAGTAGGAAAACCTTCGACTACTCCACTGGTACAGTCATTGATTCGGACTGGTGAGATTTTATGTATTCATTATTATCCTCCTCGCATGCTCTCATCATCATCATTCTACATCTGCTCCACATGCCTACCAGATTAAAAAAACAAAACCTCACTTTCAGTTCATGGAAAGCATCCATGGAAAATAATCTATGAAATTCGAAACCAACAATGGTGAGTTCATATAATCCAATTCTTCGACAAAGGTTTTACATCGTTGATATTTTATATCCAAACACTAATAGCAAAGTCTCTAGCGTAAGTGACATGATTCAATAAAAAATACTGGTAGTATTCTCAGAAATTTTCTTTTGTTTTGTGTTGCGAGGAATGTGAAATTATTGCAACCATCCTATATTTCTCTAAATCATGGAGAGCATCAATCTGCATTAGAAGATTTCTTGAAGTGCATCAATTTGCATTTGAAGATTCAGGACCTAAAACATGTAACTCTATCTAAGGCTGCAAGCCAGTCGAATTTCTCTAATAATTCATGTCAAAGAGAGTTACATGTTTAAGGTCGTGAATGATTCCTGCAATTGAGCCCACAACGCCAGCCACTGATACAAGTAGGCAAATTAAGCTCAGAGATTGATTGAGTACCCATTTTGGACTCCATTTTTGCACATTCGTTTGTGCCAGATACATTTGAATTGGAAGATGCACAGTCAATGGCCAAAATGAGATGGCACCTATCAAACCCATCAGGGCATTGAAGAAAGGCACAAGCATTGCAATCACTGTTGTTGACACGACAATTAAACTTCTCACTAACAGAGAAAATATAGTAAAGCTTATGGATCCGCAGAATGGAATTCTTATGTTTTGTACAGTGGTTACAAGGACATGTCATTTCCACTTGTGAGATGCCCATTCCTCAATGACTGCAAATACAGGCTGACCGAACACCTTCAAATGAAAGAAAACAGGGCTATCAAGAATTGAAGAAAGAAACAACAACAAAACATTCATTAATTTGTGGTACCATGTAATAGAATTTTCGAAAACATGAAGTATAAAATGTTGTTACCATGTAATAATGAACATATGATTATGTACCTGATAAGCTCCCACGAGGTGAATAACAATGCAGAGATTGCCTATGTCAATCAACCATAATGGCTCATAGAAACCAAATCCAGTGAGCATATTTCCAGGTGCATTGTTGCCGAAAGCTGCATACCCAACTAAGCCTATGGACATGTTTAAAAGAGTTGTCACTGTCATGCCCATTACTGTTGCTTTTTTCATGGTTTTGTTCTCTAGAGGAGGAGATTTGATGGTGTCCTGCGAGAGACCCAGTTTATGATTTGTTACAGTACAGCTTGAGGCAAAAATCACTAGTATGCTAGGTTCAAAATGCTTAAGTCTTTTGCATGCCAAAAAAATTCTTTCTCTAGTTAATATCGATAAACATTTTATAAACTACTGACACTCTATAAATGACCTTTCATTTGTATGTGGCTCATTGATATAGGCATCATTGCAGCAGGAGTCTTCTTTTCTCCATGCATGTTTCAGTTATAAATATATTAAGTTTGAATTGCATTGATTTATGGAGAAGATAGCTCATTGGTAGGTGTCTGTTCAATTCTAAAATAGCTAACACATTGTTTTCTGTTAACTTTTTAGAATACAAGCAGAAGTATACTGTTTCAATCCATATTAAATGCAATAAATTGGTTTAGAAGCAGTAGTTATGGATATAGAAGACAGCTAATGTGGAAGAATGTAAAATGAATTTCCTGTCTTCCATCAAAATGGCCACTCGAACTAAGGAAATGCCTCCATAGATATCCATTCAAACAACTCATATAGATCGTAATGTTTGGTATGCAAATCCCATTGTCTCTAATTTTTACAAGCTCAATAATATTGGCATAAGAACTTAAAATCTAAGGTTTACCCCCAAAATCTGTCTGGATTTTCCTAGAAGAATATCTGCCTGCAGGATATCCAGGCCAGGTCAAACCGTATGGTCTTCTCCATGACTGGTTTTCACTTTGATTGTTGTGGATAAGTGATGCTGGAAAAGCTGGAAAAGCATTTTTTGGAGAGTTTTTTAATTAGTTTTATTGTTTTTATGGAAATAAAGAATGTGCAAAGTTTTGCACATTTATATTTAGAATTTAGTTTTTTTGTTTTTTTTTAAATTTTTTTTTTTGCAAATAAAACTTCTAGATACATGTGTATCTAGTTTTATTTCCTATTTTTTCTATGGCTATGAATTTTATATATTCATCCATTTGCAATAGTTTTTTCATACAGAGTTGCAATAAAAGTTGTTTTCAAAATTTCTTCTTCTTTTGTAAAATCTTCATTTGGTATCAGAGCTTTAGGATTGTGAAGATGAAAAATAATTTGCAAATTTCAGAATTTAATGGAGTTGATTATCAATATTGGTCAATCAAGATGAAGACTTTTTTGATAAGAAATTTTTTTTGGGAGATCATTGAATCAGGATATGAAGAACCTGAGAATTGGGAAGATCTCACAGCTAATGAGAAGAGATTGACAAAGGAAGCTGAGAAGAAGAATGCAATGACTCTATTTCACATTCAAATGGCTCTTGAGAAGAGCTTGTTCCCTAGAATTGTTGATGCACAGACAACAAAGGATGCTTGGAAGACTCTAAAAGATGCTTACCATGGCAATGACCAGATCAAGGTTGCGAAACTACAAACCTTGAAGAGAGAATATGAGAATTTGAAGATGAAGGAAAGTGAGAATGTGGGTGATTTTTGTGTAAGAGTCAAAGATGTGGTTCATAAAATGGCCACTTTAGGTGAACCTATGAGCCAAGAGCATGTGATACAGAAGGTATTGAGATCTCTAACCCCAAAATGGAATACTATAGCAATTATTTTTGAAGAAAGTAAAAATTTAGCCACCTTGGAGCTTGATGAGCTACTTGGATCTCTCATATCACATGAGGATAGAATAAGGGACACTTCTACTAGCATTAGTGAGAAGGATTTTGCTTCCCAATTACAAATTTTAAAAAATGATGGTGCTAGCAGCAACAATAACAACCATAGAGGTTCAGAAAGGGGTCAAAATCAGAACTTTTCAAGAGGAACTAGAAGAAAAGGAGGTGCTCAAGGAGGAAGAGGCCGAGGTATATTTGATAAAAGAAACATTCAATGTTACTATTGCAATCGGTATGGACACTATGAGAAAGAGTGTAGGCTAAAATCAGGTAACAATAATGCAAATTATCCTCAACAAGATGAGGATCCTTAGGTAATTTATTCTTGTGTTATGGCAAAGCTGAAAATAATATGAGTGATGCCTGGTATTTGGATTCTAGGTGCTCTAACCATATGTTTGGTAACAAGGATATTTTTTCAAAGCTTGATGATGGATATAGATCCAATATTACTCTTGGTAATAATAATACGGTGGAGGTTGCAGCCAAAGGAGCCATGGAAGTTCAGACAAAAGAAGGTATAAAAAGTGTTCAAGATATCTATTATACTCCAAAAATGAAGCATAATTTATTGAGTGTTGGGCAGCTATGTGAGAATAATTATAGAGTTGTATTTGAAAATATGAAATGTACTATCTATGATAAGAATCAGGGCAATAAAGTGATTACAGTTATTTCTATGACAAAGAATAGGATGTTTCCCTTGAAGTTTGGTGAAAATGACAATCAGCTTGTGTATATGGCTTATGAGGATAAAAATTGGTTGTGGCATCTCAAGTATGGTCATTTGAATTTTCATAGTTTGAAGATTCTAAATGCATTGGTTCTTGGATTGCCTAAGGTTGAAGAGCACAAAAAAATTTGTGAAGGATGTGCAAAAGGGAAGCATGCAAGAGAATCATTTCCAAAAGGAAATGCATGGAGGGCTCATTACCCACTTCAGCTTATTCATTCTGATATTTATGGTCCTATGCAAACAAAATTTTTGGGTAAGTCATCATATTTTATCACTTTTATTGATGATTACTCACGCATGTGTTGGGTTTATATTTTGAAGACTAAGGATGAAGCCCTTGATACATTCAAGAGATTTAAAGCCCGTGTAGAGAATGAGAAAGGAAATACAATCAAATGTTTGAGAACAGATCATGGAGGAGAGTATTGCTCCAAAAATTTTCAATTTTTTTGTGAAATGAATGGGATCAAGAGACAACTCACAACTGCTTACACACCTCAACAAAATGGAGTGGCTGAAAGAAAGAACCATACTGTGGCAGAAATGGCAAGGAGCATGTTACAAACCAAGGGTTTGAACAATACTTATTAGGCTGATTTAATTGCTACAACAGTCTATATTCTCAATAGAAGTCCTACAAGTGCCCTAGACAAGATGACTCCCTATGAAGCATGGTATGAGAAAAGGCCTAATGTAAATCATTTTAAAGTTTTTGGTTGCTTGGCTTATGTTTGTATATCTGATCAAAATAGACAAAAGTTAGATGCTAAAAGTGAACCATGCATTTTTGTGGGTTATAGTGAGGAGAGAAAAGCTTATATATTGTATAATCCCATTACTAATAAGATTCTTGTCTCAAGAGATGTGATTTTTGATGAAGGGGGAATTTATGGTCATCAAAAAGGCCATGTTGAAAAGCCAAAATCAGTTTTGGATGATGATATTATTGTTGATAATAATAATGAGCAGCCAGCTAATGAATCTATTATAAGATCTCCAAGTCCACCAAGTAGCCCCTCATCAATTCCAAGTGGAAGTCCATCTTCAAGTCCAAGTTCTACAAGAAAGGTAAGAAGATTAAGTGATATTTATCAAAAGTGTCAAAATCAAGCACATGAAGAGGATCCAATAGGTGAGACAGTAAATTTTGCATTACTTGCTAAAGCTGATTTTGAGCCATCATGTTTTGAAGATGCATGTACTAATGAGGTTTGGATGCAAGAAATGAATGAAGAGATGGATTCCATTGATGGGAATGAGACTTGGGAGCTTGTAGAGCTTCCACAAGAGAAAAAGAAGATTGGCACGAAATGGGTCTACAAGGTCAAGTATAACAGTGATGGGAGTGTGGAAAGATACAAGGCAAGATTGGTTGCTAAAGGTTTCACTCAAAGGTATGGTATTGATTATGAAGAAACTTTTGCACCAGTAGCAAGACAAGAGACTATTAGAATGCTTATTTCACTTGTAGCTCAAAAGAAATGGTCTATTCATCACATGGATGTGAAAAGTGCCTTTCTAAATTGGTACTTAGAAGAGGAAGTATATGTGGGACAGCCATAGGGTTTTGAAGTTAAAGGAAAAGAACATCATGTTTATAAGTTAAAGAAGGTTTTGTATGGCCTCAAGCAAGCACCACATGCATGGTATGCAAGGATTGATGGATATTTTCAGCAGAATGGCTTTCAAAGAAGTAAGAGTGAACCTACCATTTATTACAAGAAAGAAGGTAATGATATTATCATTGTGAGTTTGTATGTTGATGATTTGTTATATATGTGTAGTTGTTCTAAGATGAAAGAGGAATTCAAAGTTGCTATGATGAATGAATTTCAAATGAAAGATTTGGGTCTCATGAAGTATTTTTAGGGAATGGAGGTTTATCAACGTGAAAATAAAATTTTTGTTTGTCAAATAAAGTATGCAAAGGATATGCTAAAGAAATTTGATATGGCTGATTGTAAACCTCTTTCTACTCCAATTGCTCATGGAGTTGTATTATGTAGAGATGATGACACTGATATTGTTGATGAGACATCATATAAAAGTATTGTTGGTAGTTTGATGTTTCTAACTCACACAAGGCCTGATATTGCTTACTCAGTTTCATTGGTTTCAAGGTATATGGAAAATCCATCAGAAGAACATATGAAGTTAGCCAAGAGAATTTTGAGGTATGTGAGAAACACTCTCAATTTTGGAATTCACTATTCTTCTAAAAAATTTGAGCTTGTTGGCTTTAGTGATTTTGATTGGGGAGGTAGTTTGGATGACCAGAAATCTACATCTGGTAATCATTTTTCTTTGGGCTCTAGTTTAATCACATGGAGTTCAAAGAAGCAAAGTATGGTTGATCTCTCTTCTACAGAAGCAGAATATGTTGCAGTTACTTCAGCAGGCACACAAGCTTTATGGCTCATAAATCTTCTTGAAGAAATTGGTGAGATTCAGGTTCAACCTACTGTGATTTTTTGTGACAATATTAGTGCCATTAAATTGGCCAAGAATCTGGTTCATCATAGCAGGACAAAACACTTTGATTTGAAACAACACTTCATTAGAGATTTGGTCCAGAAGAAAGCGGTTGAATTGAAATATGTTAACACAAAGGATCAAATTGCGGATATCTTCACGAAGGTTGTTGCAACGGATCAGTTTTTGACACTTAGAGATCAAATTGTTAGCCCTCTCAGCATCAAGGGGGAGTATGTGGATAAGTGATGCTAGAAAAGCTGGAAAAGCATTTTTTGGAGATTTTTTAAATTAGTTTTATTGTTTTTATGGAAATAAGAAATGTGCAAAGTTTTGCATATTTATATTTAGAATTTAGTTTTTCTTTGTTTTTTTTAGTTTTAATTTTTGCAAATAAAACTTCTAGATACATGTGTATCTAGTTTTATTTCCTATTTTTTCTATGGCTATAAATTTTATATATTCAACCATTTGTAATAGTTTTTTCATATAGAGCTGCAATAAAAGTTGTTTTCAGAATTTCTTCTTCTTTTGTAAAATATTCAATTGTATGGATCGTAATTTCCTGTGTCAGCATAAGAGTCTCTAAACACAAACAGTGTCTGAGCCTTTTCCACAATGCCTCTCCCTACAAATCAATCAATTTTAACTGAAAATCACATGAGAGTATATCGAATGAGGGAAGTTTGAACTGATAAATTGTAAAAGTGACCTACAAATAAAGGGAGAATGATTATCAGAAATAGCATGCGAGAAAACATGGCATCCATATCTCTAGTCCTTAATATCCTTTAGCAAGGTTGGAGCAGCTTTTTAAGTTGTTTTTCAATAAAATGATGGACAGATTGTTAAGGACTTCTTTGGTAGTGCGAAGAATCCAAAATTTGGTTTCGAACTTGACAAGAGTCATGACAGTTATTTATTTAAAGTTGATTTTAGAATGAAAATCTATATAGAGAGAGAGAGTATTCAGAGGAGGTTCAACTAATAGATAAATGAAGAGTTGATGGTAAAATTTAAATGAATTTTAATTTATATTAAATATAATTTTACATGTGTTCAAATATAAGAAAAATAAATATGCAAATTAAATAAAATGCTAGACTAAGATTTCAACTACTCAAATGAGATTATTTTTCTAATATTCAAATTGAACATTTAAATGTGATCTAATATTATATTAAACATAACTTTACATCCACTCAAATATAAGAAAAATAAATATGCAAATTAAATTAATTACTAGATTACAATTTCAACTATACAAGTGAGTTTATACTTCAAATTCATTATTTTTCCATAGTCCATTCATTGCGTTTATGTTTTTGCTTCCCATCATAATCTATGATCCATCATCACGATGAAGAAGTGCAAGAAGAAAAAATAAATATATGGCAGACAAGAGATAATAAAAAGATGTGGGTAATGAGAGCTAGGTGATCTCAAGCATATTGTATTTCAGCAACTCTGTAAGTTTATTAGCAACATTAATTTATTTAGTTTTGCATAGAATCTATGTTCTCATATCCTAATATTGGGCAAGGACTTCTGCTGTACACAGCTCTTGTTTTACATGTATTGGGGTTTCTAGGTAGAAGCATCGCTTTACATTTTTAATACATGTGGGAAAAGAAGCATCGTTGTTAATTTTTAATATAAGTAGTGGTTAATGATTTGTTTAAATTTTGATCTACATAAGTTTTTGATAGTTAATCTGGTCTCATTTTTATTAATTTTTGGAATCTTTGGATTGTAGTAGAGAATAAAGTTGATTTATCTTTCCATGTTGTCAAAATTTGAGAAAAAAATAAATAAATAAATATATATATATATATATATATATATATATATATATATATATATATATATATATATATATATGTATCTGTATCTGTACGTATATATATATATATATATATATATATATATATATATATATATATATATATATATATATATATATATATATATATATATATATATATATATATATATATATATATATATATGTATCTGTATCTGTACGTATATATATGTATCTGTATGTATATATATATATATATATATATATATATATATATATATATATATATATATATATATATATATATATGTATGTATGTATGTATGTATGTATGTATGTATGTATGTATGTATATATATATATATATATATATATATATATATATATATATATATATATATATATATATATATATATATATATAGTATTTACTTTTTGGAAACCATTCACATAATTGTTTACAATTATTGTTCTTAATGAAATTTTAACTTTTAAACATTTACAATTTGTTTACTTTTTGTTAATTATATGTTTAATGAATTTAGTTGATTGTTAGAGAGATGGATTATCCTAATTAATTATAATATAGTCAAATTTTTAAGAAAAAATATTTAAAGTAGAAGTGAACTTCATTGTCTTTTTTCTTGTTTTAATGAGATAATGTAAAACATAATTTAAAATTTTGATGTATGACAAATTAAAGTGATTAACAACAAAAAATATTCTTAATTACTAATATAGATTGTGAAATTTTATTTTATTTTTGGCGAAAGTGGCAAGCCACTAATTAACTAATAGGCTTGTTTTTCGAGGTCACTTGCGTCTGTACGTGAGAAAACTTGTCTCATGCTTAAAACTAGTGAAAACCCAGTTTTTGCGTACAAAAATAGGAAATGGTTTAGTACTTGCATGATTGTGTGCTTTGTCTAGATTTTGTATTGCCCACTGCCTCACGTTTCCAATGAAATTATTTTGTTTCCAGCGAATTTGTGGTAGTTGTGAGGCTTGTGCTTTGTGGAGGACACCATGAATGGTTCCTGATTGAGAAAAGTATGGCCAAGTTGCTAAAATGGAGGGAAAAGCCATATTGGAATCCAAAGTGGACATCTG
Organism: Chamaecyparis obtusa; assembly: GCA_027943335.1. Taxonomy (NCBI): domain Eukaryota; kingdom Viridiplantae; phylum Streptophyta; class Pinopsida; order Cupressales; family Cupressaceae; genus Chamaecyparis; species Chamaecyparis obtusa. Next base: position 3,750,643 of record BSBK01002522.1, on the reverse strand, counting down.
GGATTTAGCAGTACTTAATTTTCAGCACTCTGATAAATTAGCTAAAGTGACAACGAGATTTATGATTTAACCAGTCCCAACAAAGTTAGCATTGAAACAATATAAAAAATCTATTTTTTCTATTATATTTTTTTTGTGGATTTCCTGTTTCCTGGGCAACTTACAGTTGGGACGTACAATAATGTCCATATCAAATTGTCTAGTCTTCATTTCATAAAGATTTGAGTATATATATCCTTTACAAAACAATATTATCATCGCTAATCAAATTACCAACAGTCAACTGCATACTCTGTTCTATTCTGGCATTCACTGGCTGTACCTCTTCAACTGTCTGATCTTCGTCATATGGTCTCATATGATCATGCACTCTTAGAATTAGCATGAATACATATATACAAACTTAAATTCAATGGCGCATACCTTAACTAGGTCATACGCACATGCACTGATGCTCTGACCTTCTGGTACTCTGCTAACTATTCAGTCTTTTATACTGAACCAAATTCTGATCTTCTGATAATGTGCGCTGACTCCAAAAAACTATATGACTTTGTTGCCATAATGACAACACTATATTTAGTCATATACAATTAGTATAGTCAACTTGCCAACAATCTCCCCCTTTTTCATTGATGGCAACAAAGGAATATGGAAAAGTTACTAACTGTACCCTTATACAAAAAAATTTTGTAACATGCTTTAACTTATATATCCCTTAGACTCTGTACTATATATATTATTTACATATAATACTCTACGACTCCATCTTCTATACATTACTCCCCCTTTGACATTAATGACAAAGGTGCTTCAAAAAATATATCTCAACAAGTACTTACAGTGTGAGAACATCCAGATATGCTATCTGTAAGTTTTGGATCTCTTGCTTCCAAAATGTAATCAGTGTATTAACAATCTGTAGATGGGTGCATAATGCATATTGTAGCTTCTCCATCTTCTCCAAGTCTTTGCTAGGACCTTGATCACATGTCACCATGGTGGCATTAATCTCCTTGATATTCTGATTTAGAATATCTAGAGAGGGGGCAAGATCATTCCTAAGCTGTGTCTTCCTTGCCCTTATCTTAGACATCTCTTTCTAAACTTTTTCAATCTTATCTATCTGTCCTTGGTACACATTATTACACATGTTCACATCAGTGGAGGGTTCTTTCACTAATTTCTTTATATTTTCTATCATTGCTTCTACCTCTTGGATCTTTTTGAAATGATCATTAGTCAACTTATCATGATCCATACAGTCAGCAATAATTTTTTTGCCTTTTTCTGCAAACTCCTTCAAAGACACTTGACCAATCTTTAGAGAACTTAGATCAACTGCAAAGTTGCTAACCAATTCATTTAGCCTCTTCTTCATATACTTCTCTTCTATCACTTGAGATGCAGACTCTTCCAAGCTAGAGAAGTTGGTCTTGAAGGTTGTAAGGATGTTTCTAACATCATCAACTATATTAACCTTAGACACTTTCTTGTCTGAAGGTAATAAACTGTTCAGAATGTTGACTGATTAAAAAAACAAGGGGTTTCTCATAACTTGTTTTTCTTTTTCTTTCTCCATGGCTAAGACAGTGATCTTGGTTAGGTCTTCTTCTCCCCAAGAATCCAAACTGGTGGTGTTTGGTGTCAATCTTGTCAACAATGATGCTGAGGGTAATGGAGTGATAGGAGTGCTATCCACCATTTCTTACTTAACTCTTATTGTCATTTCAATAGATGGATTGTTTGTGGTTCACTTGTTTTTACCTCTTCTTCTCCTTTCTTTTCTTCTATCTTTTCTTCCTCTTTTTCTTCTTCTTGTTGTAACTTGGGTGAATTGTCACCACATAGAATTTTAGCTTCTTGTGTGCTCATAAAATCCTCTTCAAACTTGTCCAAGTCTGTATCTGTCGCTGCCATGGCTATCTCTACATTATCAATGATGATAGTGTTATCTTTTGGTGTCTTTGTCATGGGCACGGGATTTTCTACCTCTACAAGAGTTTCAACTATAGGTCTTCAATCTTGAGGACATGTAAATGGTACATTTATGGTCTCTGGCTCCTTCACTACCTTTGTGGGTACTTGATTTTTGGGCATGGTAGATGGGTACATGTGTCTGTTCATGAAAACCTTCTCAAAGGCTTTTTCTATCTCTTTTGTTGTCAACTCAAAATTCTTATCCATTATGTGTAATGTCCTTACCTTTTTTCTTAGATGTGGCTTTACTAGATCTACTAATAATGTTTTCTCTTCTAAGGAACACACCAGTAGACTTTCATCTAGAATCTTTTCTCTTATCCTAAGATCTTCTTCAATAGCTTGTTTCTTCAAGGATTCTAAGATGTTCCAAACCTTTTTCGGATTGACCGTTTTCAGTTCCAAGACTATCTTTTTGAACTTGATCATATGTTTTATGATCATGCCATGAATCTCTGACTTGTCATTTTCACTATATTTATCATAAAACTTTCCTATCTATCCAATCTTCCTTCATCAACAATCCTTGTACTCAACACTTTAAGACTAGGTCTAAAACCTACCTCTGGAGGTGCTTGAGTATTCTTCTTGCTTCTTGTTGCTTGCGAGGATGGATGACTTGTGCTAATTTCTTTCTTCCTCTTAGGAATTTCCTTATACTCAGGAGGAGCTATAAGATTAGTTTTTTCTATGGGCGCGGGAGGGGCAACATCAGATTTTTCCTATTTATCCTTAGGGTCTTCAGATTTCATAATCTTGACCTTCTTTAACTTGGGATCATCTTCCTTTGCTTCTGTAGGTGATGCGCTCTCAATTCCCAAAGAAATATTTTCTTGTCTTGCTTTGTCAAGGTCTTCTTGACTTACTCCATGAATTTTGAGGATCTTAGAAGTAACCTTAGCTACTTTTCTTTTAGTTGTTGTCCTATTCAAAACAACATCAAATTCTCTTGTTTTCTCTTCATAAGTCCCCCATCTTGGTTCATTAGGGTCCTTAGGGGCTGATATCAATACTTGTGCATATGCTTCTCAGACTTGTTCATCAAACTCATATCCAAGTGGATGGATCCACTTTGTTCTTGGTTCCACTGCTTCCATGCAATATTAGTTTCTACCATGAAACAAATAGTGTCTTTCTATTTCTCAACAATGTTTTTTGGAATCCTATATCTCATCTACATTCTGATTCTGAATGTCTTCAATTCCATTGTCATGTAATCCTTTAGTGTACTCTCAGTAGTTGCCTTAAAGGATATATGTGGAATTGTAGGCATACTCTTGTCCAAATACAAATCCGACACCCTTCCAAGAATGTGGAAGTACAGGTATATGATCAAAGACCCAAACCTGAATATTTTGGTCTTATCATGCTTAATGGCTTTAATGTTGTCTATCAGTTGTGCGCGCAAGATCTCACATTGATTAAACTCTCCATTTTCTCTCACAAGTCTTATTGCTATGAGAATTGTGGCCACTGACACACTGTTCACTCTATTGGTGTGTTGAAACCTATACCCTAGTATCATGGACATCAATTTGATGTCTTTTTCCCTTATAGGCTCCATAGTCATTCCGTGCCTATCACTTCTTGAGTTGCATGTTTGCTCAACTATCTTCTATACATCCTTTCCCGCTAGAAGAATGGCACCTGTCCTTGAAAGGCTTATCATTTCATGAACTAGGTCACCTATGATTCTCACTGGTACTTCACCTATCCAAAATAGGTCATCATGAATTCTGCTAAGCAAGATCTTTATCCACTTGAACTCATAAAACTCATATGCCATAGCATATTAAACTATGGGATGGCTCTCTAACTACATAAACTCATCAAGGAAGGTTTTGTCTAGTTTCATCATGGTCTCAATGTGCACTCTAATTCTTTCAAGACCTACGAGCTCCTTCTTGTAGTATATATATGCACGGATGTCTTCGACATGCATAACACCCATAGGGGTTCAGGAGAATTCTCCCTCTAAATCATCTAGGGTAGATTTGAAGGGATACCTCTTGAAAGTGTATCTCTTCTTCTCCACAACATCAAACACAATGAGAGTAGCCATAACTTACTTTTTTATTTCTTTGATTATGTTTCCAAGAACTTTTGAATCATTGCAACTGATTAGGACTTCCACAACAGATCAAATACACTTCTTCATTTGTGAATCACACATCAATCCTTCACAATCAACTGCTAGGGCTTCAGTGCTCTCCAATTTCTCAAGTTCAAATGCAATTAGTGATCTACAAGTCTATGTGTACTTTAAAGTGAAAATTTTTCCATTAATGCTTGCCACGAAACCCAAACTTTCACTGAAAATCTCTAACTTTCATTCTGCAATCAATCAGCTAGTGTGCTCTTGCACATAGGTTCTGCTAGTCTCCAAAAGGTTAAATCTAAAGGTGAATACTCTAAAGTTTAGTATACTAGCTGCACATGGGTCTAGAGAGAAATTAGCTCCCTTTATGACCCTGAGCCATTCATCCAAATGTAGAGGGTGCATCCACTATGGATGCATCCAATACATACTCATCAACCTTATCCATCTTCACCTCTGACCAAATCATCCTCGCATCTTCTGAAGCTTTCACAAAATTGACTTCTCCTTCAATGTCCAATATTGGTTCTTCGGGCTTTTTAGGGCTTTCCTGACCTTGCATTCTTGATCTAAAAAACTTTGAGATGTGTCCAGGCTTGTTACAAGAGTGACAAATAAGTGGAGGCCTTATATTCCTTGGCACATTAACATGGGTTACCATTTTACATTGTCTAGCTAAGTGACCATTATAGTTACATATCTGACATGTAACATTCTGAGAATTTTGATTTCTCTGATTATGTTGAGTCTTGTTCTTCTAACTTGTCTTACAGTTCATAGCTCTATGACCAAATTTATTGCATGAGTAATAGTAGCCATTGAAAGTTCTTACCTCTTTACAGTTCCTTGCTATATGTCCATGCTTGTTACATGCATAACAGGTTCAGTCTACTAGCTTGCACTCATAATTAGATGGTTCAACAATATCTTTACTCTAATTTTTAGTCTTCTTGGCATCAGTAGAGTCTTTTGGTACTTTCATCCATGCTCGCATGTTATCAATGTGATTTTGAGCTTCATTGAATCCAATACAGCTGGTATCCCCTTTAACCTTTCTTGCATATAACTATTACTCTATCAAATCAGAACTGGTGTATAATTTGTCAATGTGATTCTTTGCTTCTTTCAATTCAGATTCCAAGCTTTCTTTGTTGTTTCTTAGTTCCAAGATTTCCATGTTTTCTTGCCTCAATTCTTCATTTAGTTGAAGGTTCTCTTTGATCTGTTCATCATAGACATCCTGATTGTTAGTTAGCTTTTCATCCAACTTTTCAATCTAATCTTTTAGAGATGTGTTTTCTTCATTTATCTTTTTGACCATCTTCCCTAAATCACTATTTGAACATTCTTTCAAATCTTTTCTTAGTGTAAAGATGACTGCTTGAGAATCACTGACTTTTTCTTTCAGTTCTTTAATTTCTTTTTCAGATCTGTCAAGGTCTTCCAGAGCAGCTTCAAGATTCTTTTTTAGATGTTTTATTTCTATCTTTTCCATCATCTCCTCAAGTGTTTAAACTTCTTTGCTAAGGACCAGAGCTTTGATACCAATTATAAGGAAAGGGAACACTGAGAGGAGGGGTGAATCAGTGTTCATTATATTTAATCTTTTTACTTTACTCTTTAAACTTATCTTGAATGCTTAAGTACTTAAATGAACATTAACATAAACAAGAAATATGAACTCAAAACATAACACATATATGGTTACAGGGAAACCCAAATACTTAAAAACCCTAGTGGGAATTAACACCCACTAATAATCTATACTAGTGTCTTATGATCCTTGTTAGAATATCCTTAACCCTGTTAGGAGTTGTCTTTACAATGTTTTTGGTACAGTGACCTTGTCAAGGGTCGGACCTTATTAGGAGTCTTTTACAATAACCCTATTAGGGGTGTGCACACACTATCCTAGAGCTCACTACTCAAGTGGTGAAGGCTACAACCTTTTGATCTCAGATACACACTATATCTACTGGATGAACTGGTGTTGTGACACTGCTTGTCAAATCAGTTTCTTTTATGCATTGATACTTTGACCTTTTGCAAAGCTCTAATACATCTTAGAAAATATTCACACACTTCTTCTCTACTTACCTCAACTCTATATCAACTTCCATACTAATTACAAAGGGTGCATCTCATATTTATATGTGCTTAACAAAACAATTAACTAGGTCGGCCTATAGCCGATTACATACAACGCTGCCAATTGAACTTGCTCAAGTGTGTTTACATAAAAACATAACTAAATGTCTATAACCTAAATACAATAGGTGCGTAGCCTTTACAAAACAATATTATCATTGCTAATCAAATTACCAACAGTTGATTGTATACTCTATTCTGTTTTGGCATTCACTGGTTGTACCTCTTCAACTGTTTGTATCTTCATCAAATGGTCTCATCTGATCATGTGCTCTTAGACTTATCATAAATACATATATACAAGCTTAACTTCAAGGGCACATACCTTAACTAGGTCATATGCACATGTGTTGATGCTCTGACCTTCTGGTACTCTACTAACTGTTCAGTCTTCTATACTTAACCAAATTTTGATCTTCCGATAATGTGTGCTGACTCCAAAACACTATATGACTTTGTTGCCATAATGAAAACACTATATTTAGTCATATACAATTAGTATATTCAACTTTCCAACATGCATTACATGACACCACACTACTTTGAGGCATTCTTTTAAAGAGCTCTAGTGCCTCATCGATAAGCCTATTCTGTGAAAGCCCTGAAATCATAGCATTCCAGGAAACCACATTTCACTGAGTCATTTCATCAAATAATTTCAAGGCCATTTCCACATCACCAATCTATGTGTATCCTGTAACTAATAAATTCCATGAGATGACATTCTTCTCGAGCATCTTGGTGATCAAATGATCAGTCTAAGCCTACAAACTTCCACCTGGATCTAGACATCTTAAATATGGTGGTTTTGGAATTAGCAATAGTGAACCAAAGAAAATAACAATAAATGACATGTAAGGCATGGAAACCATAATGAAGGGAATCCAGTCATAGTCTTAAGACTTAATTTGTTTGAATGCTATATGAGTTTAAAATTTAATCTTTGCTAGGAAAGAATTTTCTATCTTGGACGTGTTATGTTGATGTGAGATCCCTTAGTTTGGGAATGACATTTAAAGATGATATTAGCTAGGGAATATTGGTAGTTTTTAATGATGTGCACAAATATGCATCTAACTATAATTAAGTGAAAAGAGTTTGACCAAACAATACATTTGTTTGCAAAAAATGAACTAGTAGCACTCCGTAATAGGAAAAGGCTAAAATAACTACATGTACCTATTGCACTATGTGTTGCACTCAATACACAACATCAACCCATAGAACTTGACAACAATGACCATCTTTCTCAAGAAGTATTTTATTATATAGATCTCAACGTGTAATGCTTACAAATCTATGGATAGAAGATGTCCTTGTCAATGGATCTCTTGGACAGGTCAAAGATATTGTATATCCCTTTGGATCTAAGCCCCCACAATTACCAACATATGTTATAGTTGAATTTGATAACTACCATTGTCCACCCTGGGATGAACAACATCCAAATCTTGTTCCAATACAACTGATAACCAGAGGCAAGTGCACCCAACTACCACTCAGTATTGCCTAGGCCATCACTATACAAAAATCATAGGGGCTTACTGGTGAAGGAGCACCACTATGAGGGCCCTCACCATCCATTTTTGGTGTGTTCATCTCCAATGATGAAGTTGTAGTTAGAATAAGAGCTTGAAGCTCATTTTGGTTGTGTCTAGGCAATGTCTAAGTCCTAGAAGTTCACTGGTCTTCCTAAATTGTAAGGCATCCTAATTCATGGAGTGATGTGATGTCATCCTAAATCAATGCTTGGATAGGAGATTGTAGTCTTAGGTTGGTCTAAATGTATTTGAGCACATGTGAGTGCTTCAAGAGGCATTTACAAGAGGTCATTAAAGAAGGAAGTCAATGTTGTCTTATGCAACAAAAGTTGTATGAAAGTTGTCAGCAACTTTTGAAAGTTGCTAAGTAACTTTTTCAGACTTGTATCCTAACCTAACCTCAGTGGCGAAGAAGCCCTAATCTCATGCACACACCGAGGAGGAGACTATATTATCTTTGAAAAAACCTAATGTGAGGGTTGGCATACATTATGTACGGTCTCAATATGATAGACCAGACTGAACACTGTGGAAGTAAGAACAATCACTATTTTGGATTGTGGGAATGTGAATAGTTGATGTTTTTTTGTAATTTGGTTGTAGTTATTGATTTGAGTGTGTTTCATTTTCATTTACATGCATTAGACTAGTTTTAAAGAGGTTGCATTTTGTTTTAGTTTGAGTTCTTTCATTTGACAGTGCTCTGCCAGTTTTGGAGAGCTTTATGTAAATGGGGCTGTAGATCTTGTTTCCACCATGGGCTTGCCATGGGAATTTGGATTCCAAGATTAAAGACCATAAACTTGTATTATAAAAAAGCAAGGCCCCATCAAACAAGAGCAAGAAATGACTTGACAAAGCCCTAGGCAAATTGGGAGCAATCCAGCTAGGGTTGTGCAGCAGCAAAAGAACTCTAGTAGATAGTAGGGAGTGTTTCATGACTTTCCCTTTGGAGGGAGTCAAGAATGATGTTTGAAGGCTTAGCCTTGTGAAGGAGAAGGTCTAGGAAGTCATAGAAATACATTGGTGAAGCTAGGAATAGAGGAAAGTTCTATAACCATTGAAACCCTCAAAAATGGCAAAAGGCATTGTACGGTCGAATGGGCACCTGAGACCCAAAAAATCCATAAGGTTGGGTCATTTGTAGTCAAAGTACTTCAAGATGGGGTGGATGAAATGGTGAGCAAAGGGCTTCAAAATCCCTAAGAAACTGGAAGGAGGGCTAATTAGGCCTCCTCCTTGTAGCCCTAGAATATGAAGAAACTACCAAATTGGGTGCTTCCAAAACCTTGCCAAGTTAATGGATAGGTGTCATTAGCACTAAAAATTTCTTGAAACTTATAAAATTCACTTTTGGAGTTTGGAAGAGAAGAGGAAGACTAGAAGGCCCTTATGAGCCAATGTAAGGGTTAGTAGCCTGAAAGAAAAGTTTGTCATGTTGATGGATGAATTTTTTTAACTTGGTGGGTTGGTTAGGTAGATCAAGGGGTCCTTGAATGTATAAGGTATCCTATAGATCAACCATAGGTGTTAGGAGCACACTTGAGTCCTTGGGCAAGGATCAGAGCATAGACTAGCTAGTCTATCCTAGCCTCCCCATCAAATTGGTATCAGAGCCTCTTAAGGCTTGGGAAGTGAAGGGTGGATGTTTCAACCACCAAAAGAATCAAGTGGATCATCTCAAAAATAGAAAATGGTGACCAATGCAGATCTTTCCAAGAAGGTAGAAGATCAGGAGGAAGCTAACAAAATCTTGCATGAAAGATTGTTGCTAATGGAACAACTCTTGGATGATGTCCAAGAAAAATCAGACAAGGTGAATGATAGGATGGAGAAACAAGATGCTAAAGGAAAAGAAGAGACCATTGATGATGAGGTACCTACACCAGATCCTCCTACCCAAGATGAGAAATTCTTGAAAGCATTGAAGGCTATTATAGGCAAGGCCCTTGAAGGTGTCCCATTACTCACTAGCAGGATGGATACAAAGCTTGTGTTGCAATGGATTGAAGGCATGGAGAATCATTTTGAATGTGAAGAGATCTTAGAAGCAAAAAAGGTCAAAGTGGCCAAATCTAGGTTGAGAGGAAAAGCTTTAACCTAGTGGAACTACTTGCAGGGTGAAAGAGAGAAAGAGGGAAAGAAGCCAATCTCTAATTGGAAAGAAATCGCCAATAAAGTTAGGGAGGCATACCTACTAGTTGATTATGAAATCCAGCAGCATAGGAGGAGATTGAATCTCAAACAGAAGGAGATGGATGTAGCCACCTACACTGAAGAGTTCCACAAGTTGAGCTTGAGATCCAAGATCAAAGAAGAAGAAAGTGTCAAAGTGGCAAGGTACCTACCTGGCTTGAAATGGAGCATAGATGAGGAGGTGAGTTTGTTCACTCCCACCACCATACTTGGATGTCAGCATATGGCACAAAATCTTGAAATAAAACAAAGAAGAAAGAAAGAACCTAACTCCAAGAATAGGGGAAGAGGTATTGACTCTAGAGGGGGTCAAAGAGGAGGTTCTAGTAGAGGTGGTGAATCAAGAAACCAAGGTGAGAATAGACTCTTGGAACAAAGTTAAAAAATCAATACAAGAGGATCTTATGGTAGAGGAAGAGGTTCTCAAGGAAACAGAGGAAGAGGAGTAGGAAGAAATAGCTCCTACTTTTCCACCATGAAGTGCTATTAGTTTGGACATCTTGGACACCCTGCCTATAGGTGTCCTGATAAACCATCAGCCTCAAATAATGAGAAGAGGGTAGCATATACCCAAGAGGATAGCAGAAGCTCATGCACTAATGAAATCAGAAAATTAGAATTAGAAATGGGGGAGAACCTTATGTTCAGGAGGGTTCTTATAAGGTAGCCAAATCAAGGTGAACCAAAGCAAAGGAGGGCTCTTTTAGAGTCAGGTGCAAGATACAAGGAAAAGTATGCAAGGTTATAGTAGATTCAAGGTCTACTAATAACATCATACCAGAGGAAGCAACAAAGAAGCTGAAAGTTACAAAGGTTCCCCATGCAAATCCTTACAAGGTGACTTGGTTGAACCAGGAGTAGAGTGTGCTAGTTAATGAGCAGACATGGGTAGAGTTTTCTATTGGAGGTTATAAAGACAAAATTCTTTGTGATGTCTTACCTATGGATGCATGCCATCTTCTATTAGGAAGACCCTAGAAATTTGATAGAAAGATGATCTATGATGGAGAGGAAAACTCCATTGCTTTCAAGAAGGATGGGAGGACTTTCAAAAGTCGGTCCTTAATAGAGAATGAAGAAGGAACTTCTAAGACACCGAGTGTGTTTCTTAGCAGTGGTAAAGAGTTCCTAAAAGCCTTGCATGATGAGGAGACCATAGGATGTGCTATTATGGTGAAACCAAAGGAGGAGGACAAGAAGGTGCAGGCAGATTTACCATTAGAAGTGTAGAAAATGTTGGAAGAATTCAGAGATATAGTAAGTGATGGAACCCCTGCCACCTTACCTCCAAGGAGAGCTATAAGTCATCAAATTGATTTTGTACCCGGTGCATCCATGCCTAACAAAGCTGCCTGTAAGCTTATCCCATACCAGAATAAGGAAGTGGCAAGACAAGTGCAAGAATTGTTGGATCAAGGGTTGATAAAGAAGAGTATTAGTCCATGTGCAGTCCCAGTGGTCTTAGCATCAAAGAAAGGAGGAAAATGGAGAATTTGCATAGATTCAAGAGCTATCAACTAGATCACTATCAGGTATAGGTTCCCAATTCCAAGAATAGAAGATTTGATGGATTTCTTAGGAGGTGTTGTGTATTTTACAAAGTTGGATTTGAAGAGTGGTTATCACCAAATCAGAATCAAGGAGGGTGATGAGTGGAAGACCACTTTCAAAACCACAGATGGATTGTATGAATGGCTTGTGATGCCATTTGGGCTTACCAATGCCCCACGAACTTTCATGAGGTTAATGAATGAGGTCTTGAAGGACTTCATAGGAAGATTTTTAGTGGTGTATCTAGATGATATACTCATCTATAGAAAGACCAAGATAGAGAATCTTGAGCACTTAAGGTTGGTCATGAAGAGACTCCATGAAGAGCAATTAGCCATCAATCTAGAAAAGTGTGAGTCCATGTAGCAAGAGCTGATTTATTTGGCCTTTGTAGTGTCTAAGGGTAATTTGAAAATGGACCCAAGAAAGGTGGAGGCAATCTTGAATTGGCTTGCCCCTAAAACAGGGACAAAAGTTAGAAGTTTTCATGGCTTGGCACAATTTTACAGGAAGTTTGTGAGGAACTTCAGTGAGATATGTGCACCTATATTAGATACCATCAAAGGAGGACTGAAAACAAAGTTCAAGTGGACTAAGGTAGTTGAGAAAGCATTCCAAACATTGAAATAAGAGGTAGCCACAAAGCCTATCTTACTCTTGCCAACTTTTGATAAGTTGTTCACCATAGAATGTGATGCAAGTGGTGTAGCAGTAGGGGGTGTATTGAGTCAAGAAGGAAGGCATGTGGAATTATTTAGTGAGAAACTCAATGAAGAAAAGAAGAAGTATTCAGCTTATGACTTGGAGTTGTATGCATTGGTACAATCCCTCAAAAAGTGGAGGCATTACCTTTTGCCAAAAGAATTTGTTGTCTTTACTGATAACTAGGCTTTAAGCTATATCAACACTTAGGAGAAGCTTAGTAATATACATGTGAAGTGGATGGAGTATCTCCAATCTTTTACCTTCACAATCAAGCACAAGAAGGGGCAGCTCAACAAGGTAGCAGATGCCTTGAGTAGAAAATTATTGACTGTCCAAGAGGTATAGCTACAAAGTATTGGAATAGTAGGTTTCAAAGACTTATATGTGGAGGATGAAGACTTATCACAAGCCTACAAGGTGTTCCTAGAGTTTGAGAACCATTTTCATGGTGAGTTTGTAGATTACACCCTTCAGAATGGATTGTTGTTTAAAGGTAATCAGCTTTGTGTACCTAGAGGATCCATGAGGGAAAATCTTATCCAAGAGAAGCATAATGGCAGCCTAAGTGGTCATTTTGGCATAAACAAGACATTGGAGTTAGTACAAAGATACTACTTTTGGCCTAAGCTAGCAAGGGATGTCAGGAGGTATGTAGAGCAATGTGGAGTATGTCAGAGAGCTAAAGGTGGTTCAAGCAATGCAAGACTTTATCAACCTCTACCAATTCCAAATAGGCCTTGGGAGTGTGTAAGTATGGACTTTGTGGTTGGACTCCCTAAAACCAAATCAGGTATGGATAGCATCTATGTTGTTGTTGATAGGTTTTCCAAAATGAGTCATTTCATTCCTTGTAAAACAAATCATGATGCAAGTTATGTAGCACATCTCTTCTTCAAAGAGATAGTTATAATTCATGGACTTCCTTTGAGTATTGTGTCAGAAAGGGACAAAAAGTTCATGGGCCATTTTTGGCAAACTTTATGGAAGAGGCTGGGAACTAATCTCTCTTTCAGTTTAGCATACCATCCTCAAACTAATGGTAAAACTGAGGTCATCAATAGGGTGCTAGGCAACTTGCTAAGGTGTTTGACAAAGGATTATGGGCAAACTTGGGATCTTGTGATCTCTTAGGCTGAATATGCTTACAATGACAGTGTCAACAGGACCATAGGAAGAAGTCCTTTTGAGATAGTCTATGGAAGACACCCCAAAGGAGTGTGTGAGTTGAGAGACTTAGGTTCCATGGAGTTGAAGAGTGGACAAGTTGAAGATTTCACTCAAACAATCAAGGAGGTGCAAGAACAGGTGAAGAAGTCTATTTTGGAGTCTACTCAAAGACTCAAGGCTAAAGTGGATGAAAAGAGGAAAGAAGTACAATTTTAGATTGGGGACTATGTCATGGTCCATCTTAGCAAAGCAAGAATGCAGAAGGGCATGCCCACTAAGTTACAGATGAGGAGAGTAGGCCCATGCAATATTTTAGCCAAATATGGAGAGAATGCCTACAAGGTGGACTTGCCTTTAGATTTAGCCATCTCACCGGTGCTCAACATTATAGACCTGATCAGATTTAAAGGTGATATCAGTCAGCAAGGTACAACTCCACCAAAGGTTCTAATAGATATAGACACTAATGCAATGCCCAAGAAGGAGCCAGCCAAAGTGGAGAAGATCTTAGAATCCAGGGTGAAGAAGACAACTAGACATCAAGTCTACATGGAGCATCTGATCAAGTGGAAGGGTCAGCCTGAATCTAAAGCCACCTAGATAAAGGAAGGATAGTTCAAAAGGTTTGGTGTTGATCTAGCTCTCCTAGATCCCAAAGTGCCTTAGCTTGTGCTGAGGTGGAGTATGGTGCAAGAGCACCTCTATGAGGGCCCTCACCATCCATTTTTGGTGTGTTCATCTCCAATGATGAAGTTGTAGTTAGAATAAGAGCTTGAAGCTCATTTTTGTTGTGTCTAGGCAATGTCTAAGTCCTAGAAGTTCACTGGTCTTCCTAAATTGTAAGGCATCTTGATTCATGGAGTGATATGATGTCACCCTAAATCAATGCTTGGATAGGATATTGTAGTCTTAGGTTGGTTTGAATGTATTTGATCACATGTGAGTGCTTTAGGAGGCCTTCAGGAGAGGTCATTAAAGAAGGAAGTCAATGTTGTCTTATGCAACAAAAGTTGCTTGAAAGTTGTCAGCAACTTTTGAAAGTGGCTAAGCAACTTTTTCATACTTGTATCCTAACCTAACCTTAGTAGCTAAGAATCCCTAATCTCATGCACACACTAAGGAGGAGACTATATTAGCTTTGAAAAACCCTAATGTGAGGGTTGGCATTCATTCTGTACGGTCTCAATATGGCAGACCAGACTAAACACTGTGGAAGCAAGAACAATCATTGTTTTGGACTGTGGGAATGTGAATTTAGTTGATGTTTTTTGTGAAATTTGGTTGTATTAATTGATTTGAGTGTGTTTCATTTTCATTTACATGCATTAGACTAGTTTTATAGAGGTTGCATTTTGTTTTAGTTTGAGTTCTTTCATTTGACAATGCTCTGCCAGTTTTGGAGAGCTTTATGTAAATGGGGTTGTAGATCTTGTTTCCACTGTGGGATTTCCATGGGACTTTGGATTCCAAGATTAAATGCCATAAAATTGTATTATAAACAAGCAGGGCCCCAACAAACAAGAGCAAGCAATGGCTTGACAAAGCCCTAGGCGAATTGGGAGCAATCTAGCTAGGGTTATGCAGCAGAAAAAGAACTCCAGCAAAAAGTAGGAAGTGTTTCATGACTTTCCCTTTGGAGGGAGTCAAGAATGGTGTTTGAAGGATTATCCTTGTGAAGGAGAAGGTTTGGGAAGTCCTAGAAATGCATTGGTGAAGCTAGGAATAGAGGAAAGTTCTATAACCATTGAAACCCTGAAAAATGGCAAAAGGCATTGTACGGTTGAATGGGCACCTGAGACCCCAAAAATCTATTAGGTTGGGTCATTTGTAGTCAAATTCCTTTAGGATGGGGTGGATGAAATGGTCATAAAAGGGCTTAAAAATCCCTAAGAAACTAGAAGGAGGGCTAATTAGGCCTCCTCCTTGTAGCCCTAGAATACAAAGAAACTACCAAATTGGGTGCTTCAAAAACCTTGCCAAGTTGATGGATAGGTTTCATTAGCACTAAAAAGTTCTTGAAACTCATAAAATTCACTGTTGGAGTTTGGAAGAGAAGTGGAAGACTAAAAGGCCCTTATGAGCCACTGTAAGGGTTAGTAGCCTAAAAGCAAAGTTTTTCATGTTCATAGCAAAAATCTTATGAAATTGGCCTATTTTCCTGGCAAGTGTTCTTCATTGCCTCATGCCCTATGTTCCTCTTATTGTCACCTTTCTCTGGTCCAAGTTTCACGTGCTAATTCACAAAATCCAGAAAGATATTCAAATTCTAAGGTCCATGGGAAGCATTTTCAAAATTTTCCACAGTGTCGAAAACCCATAGTGTTTCTGAAAGTCCATGATGTTTTCGGTCTATGTGTTTTCAGCCTTCATTATTTTTGACCTTGTGCTTCCTACTTTTGTGCGCTTATCCTTTGGCGTCAAAAATTTTGTGTGTTTTCGGTCTTCCGCTGTGTCGAAAACCCTGTGTGTTTTTGACCTCCCAATTCCCTGTCTGTCGGCTTTCCTTAAGTGCGCAAGTGAGATGACAGGTGGGCCCAAGCCTTCAAATGCTCTTCCTGATTGGCTATCACATGGCCGCATGTCAGACTTCTCTGACATGTGATCATGCGACTGCCTGCCACCTGTCCGCGTGGTCCCAATTCTCAGTGATGTTCTTCTCAGCTGCTTGGTAGTTAGTCTTCTTTTGGTGACCTGTCGACTTGCGGTTTTTCCCTTGTCACTGAATCCTGACGGTTAAGTCCCTAGCATCTAGTGACTTGGCTGGCGGTTAAGTTTTCCATAGTCACGTAGTCGCTGAATGCTTGGCAGTTTGTCTCTTCTTATACTTCCAGCATGGTTAAAGCTCAAACAAGATCTGTGGATGTCGCTTGTTCACCTGGTGTAGTTGCATGGTGTTTATCCTTTGTGCTTTTGCGACGGCTGTCAGATTTTCTTATATGAGCGTGATGTGGGCCTGGTGTCAAAAGGGGGACAAATGGCATGTTCATATAGGCTATCGCATGGCCACATGTCAGACTTTTCTGACATGCGATCATGCGACCGCTTGCCATCTGTCCGTGTGGGTCCCGGTTCTTTGCAGTTGGTGTTTGTAGTTTGGTGGTCATGCAAGGTGGTCATGTGGTAGCTTGTGATTGGTCATCGCATGGTCGCATAGCCTATTTTTTGGCTATGTGATCATGTGACCACCTACCACGTGTCCTTGGGGCCCATTAGCATGTGGTGAGGTGAGGCATCTTTCGGATGCAGTGGCAGTTTTCTATTAGCAAGTAGGTGGTGATGTTGTGGTCTTATGGTCTTGTCGCATGATCGCAAGGGGCCATTTCCATGGCTTGCAATCATGCGACAGGATGCCACATGTCCTAGGGCCTGTTTGTGGCTATTTGGTGGGCCTGAGTGATTCAGCGAAGAGGATGGCATGGCAGATCTAGTGGTTGGTGCATGATCTAATGGGAGGTGTCAAACCCCTTGTGATCATGCACTCGCCATTCAATTTTGAAGGCTTGCAGAGCGTGGGTCTGGTGTTGGTGATGGGGTGGTATTCAGCGAATGGTGTTGTGATAGGTGGCATCAGGCATCGTGGTTGCAAAGTTAAAGGTGAGATCTAGTGGTTTGGTAGAGTGGATAAAGTTTAGCGGCCTGATAATTTGCTTCTTGTTGCGGGTTCGCAAGATGATTCGGCGGCAGCGCTATTCTTTCCATGAATTGATGACAGTTCCTTTGTCCCTAGTTCACCAAATGATTTAGTGGCATTTTGAACACGTGCAGTCATGTGTTCATAGAGTTTAACTACAGTTAGGCCTTTCATTCCGTGACTAGGATTTTGCCTTGTCACCAGTTCACGGAATGAAACCTGAGGTGCTTGATGAGTTAGAGGATCTGAAGCCTGGGAAGATGAGAGATCTATGGTCGGGACTTAATTGCCGATCTTCGATCAAATCAGGACTGCTGATGTCCTGTTGGTGCCAAGACTTAGCCATTGGAGTTTGAATTCAAATCTTAGAGATATTTCCAGTGGCCAGGAAGGACTAGAATTAATGACAAAAAGGGCCAGAGTTGGTGAAATTGAACTTCTCCACCGTTCTAGTGTGGTCCAGGGTGCTTTGAGTGATTGCAGGGATTTGTGCCATGTGGACGAGGATAGTTTTGGAGTGGCTCAAGGTGTGATTTCAGGGTGGTTGGTCTGATTTTCTCTCTTGATAGATCTATGATCTTCTATGCTCTGTTCTGAGAATTATGATGATTGGAGATCATCTTTGATCTATTTCTCTGAGATTGCTTAGTTTTCTGCCCCTGTAATAACTTTTGATGTATTCTTTTCGTTGGTTGGGTAGTTGAAACCCTAGCCCTAGCTATCCGTATCTTGTTGCATTCTCTCTGAGATTTCCAAGGTAGCTAGTGGTATATATTGCAGGTTGTTCATTTTTGTAAGGGTTCCTTCTTCTGCAAATTTTTGAGGAGAATTGGTTCCATGTGAAGGGTCTTTTTCCTATAGATTTTCTCTTTCTCTCTGCATATAGAGTGCTCTTCTCTCCTCTTTGGCTATGGGAATATAATGAAATTGTAACAGATGTCTTATGTATAAGATTTCAATATATTTGTTCTACTCTCAGATTGTCTCCATTTGGGTTTTAGACTTACTAATTGTAGCATCAAGGGTGTTATAGTTTTTCTACTTGCATTTCTAGTGAGTGTCTGTAGTAGAGTTGTTTTTCACAGAAGCAACTGAGTCTAGGACTTGTGTTCAGATATGTATGAGCTGAGGTATCAAACATGCATCATGCTTGTCTTCCAGTGGATGCTGGTTAATGTATTGCCTGTTCCTAGGTCTTTCTTTGGATAGGTGATAGCATATCTGGGTGCACAGGTGGTTTGGTAATGTATGATTTGGTCAAGGTGAGTGTGTTGTCTTCTTGTTTCATAGCCCTATTGCAATGAGGTATTTGACTCTGCTGCCCATTAGATAAGGCACTGGTCTATGAGAGACTTAGGGTATCTTAGGGGTCCCTTCAAACTCATTTTAAAATCATTTCATTTCTGTCCCACCCTTTCCCTTTACTATTGTTAGGATAGGTCTCTGGTTTTCATACTCACTCCATGCAAGTAGGGCTATTGTATGAGATATTGGCTTCATTAAGGTAAATGATACCTAGGAGTTTGAGAACCATTCCACATTAATTTGTCTGCAGGCCTTTGGTTTGTCATGAGGTGTCTTGAATGTGCAGATAAGGCAATACCCACCTAAGTGAATGTGGAGCTCAAAGAAGAAGGAGGATTTTTCTCTATCCTCATCAATTGGTTTGTTTTTCTTGTCAAGCTTGAGTGCCTAGCCTGTGTTTCAAGCCCAACTATTTGATTCAAGCTTGGTCCTGCAAGGAAAAGATCCAACAGGATGAATTTGTTTAACTTGGTGGGTTGGTTAGGCAAATCAGGGGGTCCTTGAATGTATAAGGTATCCTATAGATCAACCACAGGTGTCAGGAGCACACTTGAGTCCTTGGGCAAGGATCAGAGCATAGACTAGCTAGTCTATCCTAGCCTCCCCATCGCTTACCCTAGATAGAGCCACAATTGATATAGGTAAAACTAAGAGACAAGGCATCACCTTTATGATAGCCTCTAGAGTTAAATCCTTAAAGGGCCTACACATTAAACATGCCTTCTCTTTTAATTGCTACTACAAAATGAAAAAGAATCCATACAACATTATTAGAAAGAAAGAAGAGGCTATCCTACACTTTCTCTCGCATGACACCCAGGTATGTGATGTTACTTGCACACCCTCTTTTGTTGTTCTACGATTCATGATTTTGGCTTCTTTCATTTCAACCAAATTTCCATTGCTGGCCATTTATAAATTTTCCTCTTCTATAGGTCCCCCCGGCTGATGATGAAGAGTAAACGAAAAATAAAGAAACAACATTTATTTTGGTCTTCAAATCATTTCAATGCTAAATTATTTTGGGAAATCCAACATACAAATATAGTCTTGCAATGTTGTAATTTGAATTCATCATAAGTGGATGTTTCTCTATACAATACTTCATTCTACAATTGAACATCTTCCTACAATGGCACTTGAATACACTTCCTTCTATAATGCAAAAAAAACAAATATGCTTTTACAATAACTTGTAGATAAATAAGTGGTGTAGTACATTCTAAGTTGTATACTTTTTAAAGTCTAACATATTTCTCTTCAGTCTTCAAATGTCAAAGTACATGCTTTGTTTGTGACTATATATCCTCTCCTTCAAATACAAAGTTGCATCCATGCAAGTTGTTGTTGATGTAGTTGTAGATTTGAATTGAATATAAAGGTTTGTCAGCTTCTTGGATTTATACACTAAAGTATCTTAATGTTCCTTTATTATTCTAGAATTTTAGTCTTTACTATGTAAGGAAAAATTAATTCCCTCCTAAGCTTTACTGCATTTCATCTTTCTTGTATCTATAGTTTAACTCTACTCTTCCTAGACACTATTGTTGGAATATGTAAAAAACAATGATGCATGCAGGATGTAGTTATTTCAACCCAATGACATGCAAACAACTCTATTTTCTTTGTACAGATTTCATCTTTTTCCACAACCACTGTTGTTCAAAAAACAACCTTGGTTTCCTCGTGTGTTTCTATTTGATACATATTGTGCTTGTTACTACAAACAATACATTTTCTAACGTTTTTAAATTTATTTGAATGTTACATTTTTTTTTGGGTAATACCTTCAAAATATATAGCTTGCCTAAACTTTAACTTCAAATCATCCAAGGTGGATGTTGCTAAGTACAACACTTCCTTCTAAAATGGCACATTTTTTGGAATATTGCTTTCACCTCTACGACCTATCAGCATACCCCTTGCAACTTCTTTCGGTGCAAGTGCCAGTAATATATATTAATAATACCTGGCTCAAGGGCTTCTAGAGGAAATTAGAACCAGTGAGGAAAACCTCCAATCCTTGCCTAAAAATATAAAATTATAAGGAGATACAATATAAGAATAATCGTGAAATCAACTGTCAAAATTTACCACCATAGGTCAAAATGAGACAAAAACCTAGAAACCTAAAAGCCCATTTCTTATATTGTGATGTGGCTTTTACATAGTCAAATATAAATCTTTCAAACTAATAGAGTCCAGAAGATGAAATGTTAATTTTGAAACTCTAATACCAAAATTTGGCAAATCATACTTGAAAACTGAACTTAGGAATGGATGAGCCGCACACTCTATAACTAAAAAGTCGCAGGTGAAAATTGTTGGAACAACTGCAATCTTATTCTAGATTGTAAAAATATTACATTTCTTGAAAAATAATATTTTCATTTTCAACTCTACAATTATTAACAATCTAAACATTAGTTGTTAATAAAGTATTTATAAATTCAACATTAGAACTCCAATCAAATTTATAAAATATTTTAGCTTAAATAGATTTATTCAATATTCTACATAAATTTGTCATGCCCTATTTTAAATTTGAGAAAGGTAACATGACAAGTAATAATGACAATAGAATGCTAACTAATTACTTCAAATCTATTTTAAAAACATGGTAAACAATTTACATGATAGGTCATAACTTTAATTATACCCATTTTTAAACTAAAATTATTTAATTTAAATATTTAATATAATTAAATTCTATTACAAATATTAAAATATAAGTATAATAATGGTATAATATAATAGATCTAATATCAATATAATAATAATAATAATAATAATAATTAATAATTAAGAATATAATAAAATATTGATATAATAGAATAATATAGTAAGAATAATGTTCATAAGTTTTTATTGTGGCATATTGCATAAGAATAGTGTTCTTTTATATTTCCAAATACTTATTTAGTTCTTTTAAACATTATTTAGAAAATAATTACACAAGTCAAAATAATATTGAAATAGAAGGATGTCAATTTTTATATTTAAATGGAAGGGAAAAACTTATTTCCTATATTTTTTATTTTTGAATTTATATATCATTTATATATAATTTCTTTCTTTGTTTAATTTATTTGGTTTTGAAATTAGATTTTATTTACAAAAATTCTAATATAAAATGATACATATATCTTGATTCTTTGATCTCTTGTGCTAGGCCACTTAATGTCATTTTCATTACAAACTCAAACTCAAATTTCTAAACTTTAAATTTAGCTCTCTCCTTATCCCTCACTATACATCTTCGTATATCTCTCTTTATCACTCTAAATCGCAATAAATACTTCTATGTGTCTCTCTACCTCCCTTCCTCTTTCTCTATATATCTTTATCTCTTTCTGTCTTTTACTGCCTATCTATATCTATATCTCCCCATCTCCTTCTCCCACTCTCTATCTATCTCTCTACCTCTCGCTATCTTCTTCTATTTTCCCCTCTCTTATTTTATCTCTATTTAATTCACTCTATATATCCAACCACCACTACTCAAGCTTTCTCTCCCTCTCCTCTCCCTCTCCCTCTCCCTCTCCCTCTTCCTAGACTTCTATGTCTATGTCTAGGTCCTCTTTTGTTGGTTAAATTTTTTGTTATGTACTGAAGTTTTAGATGATTTTTCCATGGATAATCCACTATTTGGGGGGTGTTGGGTTTGAGTTCCCCAAAAATTATCATATTAATGGCCTCATCATTATCATCCAAATCCTTATGTTGCAAAGTCAGAGAAGATGCCCAAGGTAAAGCCCATGAAATTCATTTGCATTCTAATCAATCTCGTCCTTTCTAAGACAACCAAATCTAGAAAGACACTCTTGCAACAAGACAACTGCAAGAAACACATCGTCATTTTCTTTAGAGTTTTCCCTTCAAATTGTGACATGAGAATGACTCCATTACAATTGTACATTGTTGTTAATAATAATTGGAAGCTACAATTATAGAAGCATCTAACAAAATTTCAACAAGAAATCTTCAAATGCACCTGTACTGAATTTATCACATATTTTTCTTCTCAAATAACATGTCTAATAGAGCTTCCTTCAATCTCATAACTCATAAAAATTAATAGCCTAGTAGGGCCAGTACCTAGATCCATGATTCTTCCTTGTTAAGAGTGGTAATCGACTAGAGTAATATTTTACCTTGCAAAGTTTTCAAATCATTGTATTCTATTGGAGTAACAAGATTCAATGCTCTCCCTAACAAGACTCAGGACACAAATCTTGATAATCCAATACACTGACAGTGAAAAGAACAAACAATCAAAAATAGTATAGAGGTTCCAATGTGATATGACAATTTTAAAAACTACATTTCCCCTACTCATTTCCAATACCAGTCTAGATGTGCAATGATTTTTTGGGTTTATTTTTCTCCTACACAACTTGGTTGTCTTTTGTTTTATCAATTCATGCATGAAAGATAAGTACCATGTCAGGAAGAAGCAATCCATGTATATCAATAGTTGCATGAATATATTCCTTTCAAAATGTTGACACATTTTATATGGATCTGAAACAAACCTATAGACAAAAAAGAATGCCCACAAGCTTTAGAGCACCATGTGGCAATTATCATTCTTCTTTTGGAAAAAGTATCAGTCTTTTCCAATCACAAAGTAGCATGAAATCTTAATATCCATATGTAATCCTATCTATGATCAAAGCCAACCTAACTGGTTAAGAAAAAGCATAGACATTCAAACATTAGTTTAAGAGCATATTCCTAACATATAGAAAAATCAATTTGCAAAGACACTTCAGATAGAGCTCAATGGGAGCACCCTGTCACCGTTCGATTTTCTCTCAATTTAGGGATGTGGGTGTGCTCTCAAAAAACTTGGAGCTTTTCTCTAATGTAGATTAGGAAGGATTAGGATGGATTAGGAACCATGAGAACCCCATAATGGCACAATATCAAGTATAGAACACTCGATTTTCCTTTAGAGACTCAAGGAACCTAATGATGCTCAAAAGTAGATTAAGGTACAAATGCTTATTCTAAGATTGATTTTAGACTAAATGAAATATGATATGATGATAATGCTATGCAAAATAATGAAATAAACTATGTTTAATCTATTATGAAGCTAAGATGTGTTATGAAAGCTTGAAAGATAAATGAAATCTAACAATTAGGATTTATTATGCTAAGTCTAGATAGAAATGAGCATGATAAAAATGCATGAATGATATGAATTAAGCTAATACTTTTCTCTTGGAAGGAGGAGTATTTATAGGATTTTCCTAAGGGCTTGGGTTAGGAAGGAGAGTTAGGGTTAGAGTTAGGGTTTGGGGTAGAGTCTGAGGTATGGTTAGGGGTAAGGTCAAGAGGATGAGGGTTAAGGGTTTCTTACACATGTATGAGTAACACTAGGGAAGTGTGCCTAGGGGAC
Source organism: Chamaecyparis obtusa (assembly GCA_027943335.1). NCBI lineage: Eukaryota > Viridiplantae > Streptophyta > Pinopsida > Cupressales > Cupressaceae > Chamaecyparis > Chamaecyparis obtusa. The sequence goes on along the minus strand of BSBK01002522.1, from coordinate 3,726,914 downwards.
CAAGATGAAAGAGAAGATATGAGATTCATTATGAGGCTATAAGAGCCTTAATGAGGGTGTAGGAGGCCATTAATGAGCTTGTAAGGCTCATTAATGAGGGGGTTTGACCAAAAGTCAAAGGATGAGGGTTTAGACTAAAAAGGGCAAGAATCACCCTCTAAGTAGGTTTAGGAGAGTTTAGAAGGGTTTAGGGCTCTCTAGAAGATTCTAGGGTTTAGGGATTTAAATAAATGTTTAAATTATTTAGGGATTGTGACTTTATTTATCAAATAATGATTCAATAAATAGGGGAAAATCATTTAAATCAAAGGGATTGTGACTTTATTTATCAAATAATGATTCAATAAATAGAGGAAAATCACTTAAATTTGATTTAAATGCTTTTGGCTAGGGTTCCTTAATTAAATGTCTTTAATTTTATAATAGGAGAAGGGATAATGACAATAAAAACTAATTAATTAATTAACAAATAATGATATCATCAGGGGTTTTTGAAAAATAAAATATTTTTATTTGCAAAGGGATTTTGGGTGTCTACATTTTGACCCTCTCTGATGTGATGCCACAAGTGGAGTGGCGTCAAAGACAAGAAAATAAGATTCCCTAGGCTATAGTTCAGAGGATAAGGGGTTGTGCCCCCTCGAGAAAATAACGCAAAGAGTAAATGTTGTGGAATTTTCTCAAAAAGAACATAGAAGGGAAGGGAAAGGAACATAAGAAGGGGGGATAAATACATGCCTTTCCAAGAGAAAAGATGCATGAATGAAATATGATTGTGAAATGCAGGATGCAAGATTTAATCTATATGATGCAGGATGATGCTAAATGCTAGATGGGGAATTTAATCTATATGATGCAAGATGATGCAAGATGATGCTAAATGCTAGATGGGGGATTTGGGGAGGTTTGTGTGTTGGATATTTTTGAGAGAACAACCTAGTTTGATGTAGAAATGCTAGAGACCTACCAAGGTTACAAAAGAACACAAGGCCTTGTCACCAACATTGCATAGGACTGGCAAAAAAAACAAGCATGCAAAAGGGTTGCCCCAGCATCACACATGATCCCAAGAGGAGCCATGGTAGAAATGATGCTGGAGAAAAAAAAAAACACATGATTGAATTACATGCAGAAGAAAAAGATCAAAAGACCTTGCGGTTGATTGTCCTCATTCACAACACACCATGGTATAAAGGATCTTGGAAACTTTGAGTGGAGAACAAAGAGAAGCTGTAAAAGATTAACAAGACCCAAAGGACAAAATCCAAGGTCAAAATGATAACTCCAAAAAACATCCTTTTCCAAGGAGAGAGATTGATGGTTGGTTGATGGGGGGAGATTAGGTCTGAACATGGCGAAGGATACTGCATCGTTATGGACCTGTTTTGACTCCTTAGGTCAGAAAATACAAAAAGATACATCTGTGTGGACCCATGTTAGGTTGGACAATACAGAAGGATGCATCTATGTGGACCCATGTGGATGGGAAGAATGTTGTGTTTCTGATTGGCAAATGATGAGGTTCAAAGATAATCATGATGATCAAGGACAATCGACAATTGATGTTTCTGAAGTACAAGGCTGGGTGGGACAAGATATTTAATCAAATGTTGTTGCAAGACTAACAAGGATATGTATAACAAGATGCAATGATGATATGTACAATAGATGGGGAGATATGCATAAGAGAGCTCAAAAGATAAGCAAAGATCCAAAGGAGTGAATGAAATAACAAGTACCTCACACACTTTTTTTCATAGGTAGGATGATGGATGACAATTGATTTATTGAGGATTGACTGGTGGAGGATTGCTAAATGTCAGGGATGAGTTGTTGCTTCTTGATGTAGGATAAGATATTATTGGATTGTCAACCTAAGATAGACTCTTGATCTTCAGAATGATGGGATTCTTTCCAGTGTAGGCCAATCTCTTGCTCGAGATGATGAGGCCTATAAAGAGAAGTACAATCTATGTCCTAGATAATGCTTAGTCAAAGATTAGTGTTGGGATGATTTTGATTTAGGATAAGCATTGAGAAACTCAAAGGATATGACAAGAAGTAGATGGTGGATAAATGGATAAGGATTCCTATGACAAGAGATAGGTAAGAAAATCGAACCTCAAAAGGACCGAGGAATGATTGCTAAAGGGCTAAGTTGGGTAGGTCATGACGACTCAAGGGATGACTGATGCAGAGGATGAGACCTAAAGACACATATGTAAAAATGATCTTAGGCGGACACATGACTAATGCTATAGTACAAGACTTAGGATAGGATGTACAAGGGATCTGGGGATGAAGCTGAAGTTCCAAAGATATGCAAGATGATGCCTCAGTTGGGCTAAAAAGCCAAGACAGATAGATGGTGGATAGGCTTGATGATGGATGATGTTCCATGAAATGACATAGATTTGGGGAGGATGCATCCCAACGATAGTGATTGGATTTGAGATCAAGGCTTGCAACCAGGATAGGAACAAGACTAACAATGTGATTGGATGGTTTGGCTTGATCTTGGATGTTGGATAGCTATAGGATGTGGATAGGATTGGAAGGTGCTTGAAGATTTCTAGGAGATTTAAGATATGGATGGATGGCATTGGATTGCATGGGGGTAGCCTATAGCTAGATACCAATGACAAGGGAAGATACCAGGTGATGGAAAGATGGAGGAAATGTTGAGGGATGGTGGATAGAGGAAATGCTTAGGATTGGGATTAAGGGAATGCTTGGGGATTTGGATAGAGGAATGCTTGAGAGATTTGGATAGAGGATTTGTTGGGAGATTTGGATGGAGGAACTATTGAGGATTGGTTTGGAGGAAGATTTGGATTGGGAGATGGAAGATAAGGATTTGGATGGGTCTCCAAGGAATAATGTCACCAAGGAATAAGATGCCCTCGCTTAGGATAGTTCATGCATTTAGAGGCATTTTGCAGGGGTACGATTGGATGCAAGATATGTCGATAAGAGGACGAGGAAGGTAGACAGAAGCTTGTATAGTTGGTGGATAGAGGATAGGTGACTGGAAGATGTTGATAGGAAGATGGATGCTGAAAGGTGCCCAAAAGAATGTATACGTGGTGGTCTCTATTTTGTTATCAAGATCCAAAGGAGGATGAAAGAGGTGAGAAACAAATGGGATGTAGGAGATGTTGGATAAGATGTGATAGAAGGGAATCGCCCCCAATTATAGAGACGAACTGGCGAGAGTTACGCATGATGCCTATTTGCTAGGTTTTCACCATGGTACTTGTCCAAGGCACTTGAATTGCCAAGTTTTCACCATTGGATGAATGTTTTTCTTTTATTCTTTCTTTTTTTATATTTTTCCAATTTTTATGGATTTTCTAATTTGCTGCTGACTTTTTGCTAATCTTTTGCTGATATTCTGATTTGTTGCTAACTTTTTGTTGATCTTTCACTAACTTTCTAATTTGTCTATATGTTCGTACAACTTTGTTAGGATGGAGGAATTATGCAAAAGGCATGGATGGGATGGGGTAGATGGGATATATGGTGGTAGAAAGTATTTGGGTGGAATGATGGGAATTGATTATGATAGGGGGATGTTGTCAGGACCAACATTGGCACATGTTGTGAGGAAGGTGGATGAAGTGGATGAGATTTGGAAGATAGATGCAGAGATGATGGGGGATTTGTGCTGGGAGATCTTGGGATATAGGGACCCAAAATAGATTGAGGAGATGGAATAGAGGAATGAGTAGCTAGTGGATTAGCAACCTTGGATGTTATCATGGATGTCTCTTTTAGATGCATTGCATCTTTTTGCTTTGGGATCCATGTGGTTTTTGCTATGGCTTTTGTGGGCCTTTGTGACCATTGGGATGCATTGGATTTTTCTTTTCCTTTGATGGGCCTTTGTGGACATTGGGATTTAGTAGATCTTTTGATTGGATTTTTCATTTCTTAAGCATGTCTTTAAGATTGGATATGGCAATCTTTGGATTTTTGTAGATATTTCCCTTTATGCATTTTTGAGTTGGCATCCAAATTGCGAGAAGCATTGGAGGGAATAAGAGGAGGTGTGCAGGATCGAGGTAATATGGATGGAGAATTGGAAGGAGATTGCCAAATAGAAGATATGGGAATGTTCCTTTGTTGATCCTAACTAGGAATGTTTGGATTTTGGATGAAGGATTGATTAGGATAAGATGGGGGATGATATTTTGGGATGTAAGGCCCCAAAATGGATTTGGTATGTGAAGGATACACAATGGTAGATTTTGGAACATAGGGACCCAAAATGGATTTAGAGGATGAAGGAGGAATGTGATAGGTTGTTTTGGAATGCAATGACGGAGGAGGAATGACATTGTATGCTTTGGAGGGATGATGGGAAGATGTGATGGTGTTTTTGGAAGGATGCTTGAATCTAGCTTTAGTTGTACAAACATTTCTGGAGGAAGTGCCTTCTTTGGATGTATGACCAATACCACATGATTTTGGATATTTCTTGTCCTGGATGGGCTCCAAATTTCCTTGTTCAAGGAAAACTAGGCCTTTTCCTTGATAATTCCATTTATTGAGCATTTTATTTAAACAAGGATATTTCTGACTTGGGAAATAAGATAAACATCTAGTTATAGGTGTTGAAGTTGAAGATATGAAACTAATCTCTTCTGCTTTGAGTGGGCCTTCCTTGAAAAATGTAAGTGGACCAAGAGGATAGAGTGATGGAAGTGGGATACTTTGGATTGGAGGATCATCAAGTGGAAAGGATGGGATGTCAAGATCTTGACTGGGATTGGAGGATGGTAATGGATCTTGAGATGGAGGAATTGGGATTGTAGGATCTTGGATTGGAGGAATTGGGATGATAGGATCTTGGATTGGAGGTGATGGAAGCAATAGAACATGCAATAGAGGAAGTGAAGGGATTGGATCTCAATTTTTATCTATGGTTACTTCAACATGATTTTGGACTAGATCTAGACTGGATTGGGTTGGTGTGGATAGAATCATGGGGGATGTATGGATGGATTCTTCAGATGGGATGGATGGGAAGATATGAGTTTTTGTAATTGTGATGGCTAGAGGAAGGGTGAAATATTCAGATGGTATGGATGAAAGGATGGGAGATTCTATGATTGTGATGGCAGGAAGAAGGATAAACTCATGGGGATCATTGAATGTGCTTTGGATAATGCTAGGAGGAGGACATGTGCATGGACATTGGATGGATTCAATGTATGGAAATGACTCAATGATTCTAGGACATGGAAGAGAATCAATAGTGGGACATGTGGATGAAGAATAATAGATGGGAGTAATGGAGGAGGAATGATGGGTGTAGGAGATGGATGCACCTCATCACTGATGGCTTCACATGAAGGATTCAGATGACATGACTCTTCAACTTTAGGAGTGGGATTTTTTGCTGGCTTTCTTATGAAATTCCTTGGAGACTTTGGTGATGGAGGTTGAGGTGATGGATTAGAATGTGTAGAAGATGGAGAGCTAGGATAGTCCTCACATGAAGGTGGGGTGGACGATTATGAAATGACTTGAGGGGATGTCATTGTAGATGAGGAGTTGGAGGATGGCATGATTAGATAATTCACATAGGTAGGTTTTGAGGAAGCTTGTGAACTTGATTGACTATTTGGTGAGGTAGGAGTGATAGATTGAGGTATGATATATGAAGTGGATTAAGGGATGCATTCTTCTTGTGATAGGGGATTTGTGGTAGTGTAGGCAAGAGTGGAAGATGTTGGATCTAGATAGGATATAGTGGATGGTGGATCAAGATAGGATGGAGGATTAGGATAATGGATTGGAAGACTAGGATTTTAGATTTGAAAATGGGTTGGAGGGTAAGGACATGATGGAGGATTTGGATAAGGAATGTAGATAGTAGGGTTATTGTGAAAATATGGTGATTGGGATACGACCATAGAAGGAGGTGGAGGTATGAAGGATTCATATAGAGGATATGTAGGCTCGAGATAGGAAGAAGGTTTGGATGAATAGGATAGTGGATTTCCCTTGTCAAAGGTAGGATAAGGAGAACTAGAGGATATGGATGAAGGCATGATAGGATAGTTTGGAGGAATGATTAGATTCTGGGGGATTTTTGGAACAATCTTGCTAAGTTTTTCAAAATACTCATCATGATCAACAAGAGTTTCATCATCATCAGGATATGATGGAGGAATGATTGGATTCTAGAGGATTTTTGGAGAAAGCTTGTTAAGGTTTTCAAAATACTCATCATGATCAACAAGACTTTCATCATCAGGATAGGATGGAATAAGAGAAGAGGCATAATAAATGAACTCATCATAATGGTTTTGAGACATGCTAACTTGCGGATGAGTTTGATAGGGATGAAGGATGAAGATGGATTGGAAGATTGACAAGATTTGGATGAGTAAGAAGCTCAAACTGGGATTAGATTTGGCTCAAGATAGGAGGAAAGACTGACTCTAGAGGTAGATAGACAAGGGATGGGGGATGACCAAGATGACTCTACTAACCTAGGAAAGGAGGACAAGACTAGATGCAAGATGATTGGAAGACCATGATTAGGAGGCTAGGATGACAAGATTCTAAAAGCTTGGATGACTTCTAGATTTTGGAGGATTTTGATTAACATGGAAAAATGATTTGTTGTGTAGAATTCTTTGTTTGTGTATGTTTCAACAGATGTTTTGCACTGAGTTTGGAACTTCAAAAACATATCAAGCATGAACTACCTAGAAGACGGGCTAGTATCAAAATCTTTTCCCACAACTTGATATACTAAAAAGGAATACAGATGGCGAGTAATCTTAAGGTGATCTGGGAAACCACTTGGATCGGTCCTTGCACAAATATTTTGATACCTTTGGGAGTAGATCGGGAAGCCTCTGACTTATAGGTGTCTAATTTGGTCTGTAGTGTTCCCCCAATCAGTTTTTACATGCCTGAATCACTTAAGAGCCTAATTGACCATGCCAAAATAGTAGGGATATTCACTTACCTTAGGCTACCATCAACACACATCGCCTGAGCTTGAGGGGATGAAGCAAGAGTCTTCTCAATGCTTTATTTCTATATCGGATGGGGAAGTACCTGCTTGAAGTCATTGTCCAAAGAGGAAGTGCTTTTCTCTCTAGATAGGCTTCTCTAGAAGTAAAACAAGTGAACTCATCCAAGTTCAACTCTTTTTACGTCACTTAGCTAATCAAGATTTTGTAGATTTGAAACTCCTAGAATCACACCATGAAGAGTTAGTTTCACAAATTGATTAAGTGAATTGAAATTAATGCTTTCAAACATGTGTTTATGATTTTAATTTGTTCATTTCCTTTGAAGAAAAAAAAGCTTTTGAAAGAGATTTTGCAAGTATTTTATTTTGGCATTCAAGATTGAGTATTTTGCTTTCTTTAGGAACTTGATTTGAACTTTTGAAATGGAATGAAATTTTATTTGTTTTCTTTTTTAGGGCATTCAAGATTGTGTTTTTTTAGGACTTTAAAGAAAATGAATTTTTTACTTGATTTCTTTTTCTTTTCTTTAGAGTCATTCAAGATTTGGTGCTCTAATTTAGTTTTTAGGCCCAAAAGAGATTCCTAGATTGCCTTGTGGATGCATGAAACTTTAGAAAACATGTATGATTTTGAAAAAGAAGATTTTTTTTTAACCAAGAAAAAATCATTAGGATTGAATTAGGAATGTTTAGGATAGATTAGGATCATTTAGAAATTGAATAGGAAAGAGATGCAGATTTTCTCCTAGATTGCATGAAACTTCGAAAGCACTTTGAGATTTTGAAAATGAAATTCACTTTTACTTAGAACAATGTATTGAGTTGGATTTAGTAAAACTTTGATTAGATTAGGTTTTTTTAGGAACAAAATAGGAATGAAATGCAGACTTGTGGTTCTTTTTATGCACCCAAAGTTTGAAGTGTTCCTAACTTGCATGAAAACCTAAAAAACACTTAGATTTGAAAATATGAAGTTCCTTTTACCCAAATGAAAGACATTAGGAATGAGTTTGATTTTTTTAGAACTGATTAGGAATTATTATCTAGTTGATTAGGATTGATTAGGAAAGATTTATAATTTTTTACACTTAAAGCATTCAAGAGTGATTTGATGTTCTTTTCAAGCCCCAAAAACAAAGTGTTTTGATTCCTAAACATGCCAAATGCTTGATTAGCCTTAAGGCATTATAATTTTAGTGATTTATTTTCTTCCAATGAGTACCTACAAAAAATAGGGTTAAAAACTAAAAAATTGCAGTCAAGAGGCACCAAGAGGCCCCATAGAACCCTAAAAACCAACTAGACCCATGCTTAAGGCCTTACACATGCCCCTTGTTTTCCATATGAGTAAAAAGGTTAGGGTATTTTTAATGACTTTATTCATATGAGTCTAGATGAAGGATCATATGAGTCACCTTGACTCCTAGCACAAGTAAATAGGGCCACAGGCCTTAAAAAAGACCTAAAATACATGCAAAAACCCCATACGAGTAATGGGTGGCCCCAATATGAGTTAAAATAAGTTCCAATATGATAAAAAAAACCCCATGGAGTTTTCTCATATGATATTTCAACCAGGGCATGATGAGATTCCTCAAAAAGGTGAGTTTTTGGGTTTAAAAAGGTCTAAAATGCACATAAAAGTCCCATATGAGTATTGGGCACCTCTAGTATGAGTTTACATAAGTTTCAATATGAGGAAAAAATCCAAAGGAGTTTACTTGTACAAGAATTCACCTAGAAAGGATGAGATTTGTCAAAAAGTGGGTTTTTTGGCTCAAAAACCCTAAAAAAAGTAGTTTTGAAGGCTTGTGGAGTCCCACAGGCTATGCCAAAATGTGATCAAAGAAAACCTAACCTATTTGGAACAAGTGTGGAAATTCAAACATTATTTTGAGAGCATATTCCTAACATATAGAAAAAGCAATTTGCAAAGACACTTCAGATAGAGCTCAACGAGAGCACCCTGTCACCGTTCAATTTTCTCTCAATTTAGGGATGTGGGTGTGCTCTCAAAACACTTGGATCTTGTCCCTAATGAAGATTAGGAAGGATTATGAAGGATTAGGAACCATGAGAACCCCATAATGGCACAATATCAGGTATAGAACACCCGATTTTCCCCTAGAGCCTCAAGGAACCTACTGATGCTCAAATGCAAATTAAGCTACAAATGCTTATTATAAGATTGATTTTAGACCATATGAAGTGTGATGTGAATATAATGCTATGTGAAACAATGAAATAAACTATGTTTAATCCATTATGCTAAGCTAAGATGTGTTATGAAATCTTGAAAGATAAATGAAATCTAACAATTAGGATTTATTATGCTAAGTCTAGATAGAAATGAGCATGATAACAATGCATGAATGATATGAACTAAGATAATAATTTCTCTTTGAATGAGGATTATTTATAGGATTTTCCTAAGGGCTTGGTTTAGGAAGGGGAGTTAGGGTTAGAGTCAGGGTTTGAGGTAGAGTCTAAGGTATGGTTAGGGGTAAGGTCAAGAGGATGAGTGTTAAGGGTTGCTCACACATGTGTGAGCATCACTAGGGAAGTGTGCCCAGGGGACCAAGATGAAAGAGAAGACATGGACTTCATTATGAGGTTGTAAGAGCCTTAATGGGGATGTAAGAGGCCATTAATGAGTATGTAAGGCTCATTAATGAGGGAGTTTGACCAAAATTCAAAGGATGAGGGTTTGGAAAAAAAAGGGTAGGAATCATCCTCTAAGTAGATTTAGGAAAGTTTAGAAGGGTTTAGGGTTCTCTAGAAGATTCTAGGGTTTAGGGCTTTACATAAATGTTTAATTTATTTAGGGATTGTGACTTTATTTATCAAATAATGATTCAATAAATAGGGGAAAATCACTTAAATTTGATTTAAATGCTTTTGGATAGGGTTACTTAATTAAATATCTTTAATTAAAATAGGAGAAGGGATAATGAGAATAAAAACTAATTAATTAATTAACAAATGATGATGTCATCAAGAGTTTTTCCAAAATAAAATATATGTTTTTTCAAAGGGATTTTAGGTGTCTACACTATCATCTACACACCATCTCACATAAGTCGGTTAAGTACTTTCACTCTTCAAAAATGTTCAAACACACCCTATCATATTAGTTTATTTTTTCTGAATTGAATATGGGCAGGCTAACATTGTACCACAAATCTAAAATAAGACACTTATTTTTTTGAAAATATATAAATTCTTCCTTTTTTCATGTCTATAAATATTATAGATCTATTATTATACATACCAATAAAATGACCACCATATATTGCTACAATATCTATCTATATGTCTAGGAAGAGGGCAAGCAAGAGGGAGACATATCTAGAGATAGAGGAGTGAGAAAGATAGAGGTAGAGAGAAAGAGGGACATAAGAGATAGATATATAGAGAGAGGGAGAGATAAACATAGAGTGGGAGAGATAGAGAAATATACAAGAATAAGTAAGGGGAGATATAGAGATATATATGATGAGATAGAATGATATAGATATAAAGATATAAGAATATAGAGTGATAGGGAGAAAGGGGGCTTGATAGAGAAATACATTGATAGAGTAAGTAGATATATTCCTCATGAACTTGATTATTGAATGAAAAATATGAACTAAAATTTTCCATAACTAACCTTCCACACCTCTTTGACATACCCATTGCACACATATGTGTCATTGCTAGTTTAAACAAGTTATGTCGAAGATGTTTCCTTATATGCATGGAAGACCTGAATTTTCAATCAAATGATTCAAAACTTAAAAGAGGTGTGAACGACCATAGAATTCATCTTGACCCTCAAATTTTTATCACATCCTATCAGGAGGTCTTCTGTCTTTTTCCTCAAATGTCACCAGATTATGTCATTATTAACTCCCTCTCACTTCTATCTTTCACATTCTTTTTGTACGGACTGGGCTCACTTCACACATCATTTTTCATTTATTCTCACAAAAATCTCATACCACTAATCCCTCTCACTTATTTTACATTTCTTCCATACCGTTTCGTATGCAGATAACTTCCACTCAATTTCCACACTCGAAACATTTCTCATCATCACTTGCCCTTGCATGCAGCGAGCTTATCCACCAAACACTGTCCATTATTTCTCATTTGCATCATTGATAGCTGAACACATTTCTTGTGCATGTTGAGGTAAGTTAGTCGCCATGGTTTCAGTTTTCTCTATTTTATTTCATTTTGAAAATGGGTCTGTCATGGTTCAGTTTTGCTTTATTTTATTTCATTTTTAAAATAGGTATATTTTATTTAAGTTACTCTACATGGTTTCAATTTCCACTATGTGCTTATGACTTGTTTGACATAATTCCCAAAAGAAGTTTCCTATCGTGGACTGCAATTATTGTAGGTTATACACAAAATGGAATTGATGAAAAATATTTAGAAACATTCAAGAAAATAAAATTGGCAAGTGTAAAGCCAGACTCCACATTCCCTATGCCAAAATCGGATCTTTCAAATAGGGAGTGGACATCCATCAAAGCATAAAGAGAAAAGGAGTTTTGTTAGATGTTGTTGAACTACAATTGCATTGGTAGGCATGTAAGAAAAATGTTGAAGCATGAGTAGGCACATGAAGTATTTGACAAAATGCCTCAAAGATATGTCATTTCATTGAATGCAATGATTGCAAGATATGTAAAAAATGGATTTATTGAAAGTCTTTAAAACTAGTCAAGAAAATACAATTGGAAAGCATAAGGAAAGAATCTATAACCTATATTGTGCCAAAATGGGAGCTTCAGAATAGGGCAAGGGTATTCATCAAAGGATAAAGGATCGATGAATGATGTCAGATGTCGTAGTTGCAACTGCTTTGTTGGACATGAATGCAAAATGAGTAAGCACAAACAACATGGGAATTATTTGTCACCATGCCTCAAAGAAATGTGTTCTCATGGACTGCAATGGTCACAGGCTACTTGCAAAATGGATTGGATGAAAAGGCTTTAGAAACTTTCAAGAAAATATAATTGTCAGGTGTAAATTCAAATTCCACAACATGTGCCTCATTATAGTAGACAAACCGGTAGACTTTATTGTGGAAATTAATATCCTACTTTCCACTATCAAGGAAATGTGTAGTGAAAGTAATACTTAACCATAAAATGTAAGCATTTTCTAAATACATGATGAAGTATACAAGTAAAATAGATAGGTATAATGTAACTTTTATATATGTAATCATGTATCTACTCCATTCAATGTAACACACCTTTTGTCTATTATTATAAAGCATATATTTGTTTACAACAAAGATAATGATAAGTGTAAGTTTGCATCTACAAGGATGTATCAAAAAAAGGTGTAGTTATTGCACTTTTTTAGCACAAAATTAAAGCATAGTATAAATGTATAAGGTAATATATGACTAAGATAGATAGGGAAAATGTGAACATTTGTATATGAAATCTTATGTCTATTTGACTCAATGTAACACATCTCTCTCCTAAAGTTGTCACATGTATATTTTTTCACAATGCTTGTGATAGTATGTGTGAGTTTTCATCTTGAAACATATATTGAAAAAAAATTGTAAACAAAATGAACGTACTCATTACAGCATATGGAGATTTCAAAGAGAGAGAGAGAGAGAGAGAGAGAGAGAGAGAGAGAGAGATTATCCTTTTTTATCGACAATCAAAGCTAACATGTGTCCATGAGAATCAATGACCAATTCAATACATCATTTTCTTAAGGACTCATCCATTCACTTTTAAGAGCTCTTAGTTGTATCCATCACATATAATACTGATATTTTTTTGGTAGATGATGAAATACATCCAATCAACAACAAAAGGTAGACATTGAAAAATAAAGTAGATGCATGCTTTTCATATGATGATGGGGATTTAGAATATGAGATGGACAATGGTCTAGAATGTTGTGGGACATTTCATGTCTCTAGTTGTTCAAGAACAAGTGCAGTGCACTTGCAAAATTATAAATGTTTATTAGATTTTTGTTGAATTAGTGTAGGCAAGAGATGAATAACCACCTTATCAAGTTGAATAGAAATCTAGTGTAGTCTTTGAACATCAAATATTAAACTCAAATCAAATGGAGAAGTACCCACACTAGTAGATTTGAGGTCAAATTTCGACCAAATTTATTGACCAAAGTGCAAATGGTCTTAAAATTTTCTTTCTTTTTCCTTTTATCCCCGTGTTGGTTGAAATTTTGACCAATACGGGGATAAAAGGTTAAAAAAAAAAAAAAGATGCATTTCATTTTAAGTTTTCCCCTTTCTTTTTCGGCGCAGGCGACAGTGGGCGGGAGCGGGCGAGAAGGCGGGGACAACTGTGTATGAATTTTTTGACTCAGACGCTCCATTTGAAGATCTTTGTTTTTATCGAATGTGATTTAATTCATTGTATCCGCGGTCGAGTTAATGAAGGAAAGATGTTAAATTCATTTTTTTTATCAAACGTGATTTAATTCATTGTTTTTATCGAACGTGATTTAATTCATTGTATCCACGGTCGAGTTAATGAAGGAAAGATTCTATTTACGGTGACTTATGTATCAAGTTTTGTTGAAGATGTTAAATGTTTAAGTGTGAAATCGGTCTTTGCAACAGTCAAGCAAAACCATGAGCAACATTACTACATTGGTATTTCATTGATAGCAGACAGAAGGTAAAGTGCCTGTAGAAATTCCCGCTTAATATTTCTTATTAAAAACATTCTCATGATAACATTCCATACATTACTCCTTCACTATATCCAGCATACTCTGTTCATTAACCTTTGGCATCACATTATAGTATACATGTACATTGTCTCACACTTGTAAATGTTCTTCATAAAATAATTAGGGAAACAATATCCTTTCATGCCCTTTCCATAACCTTGTCATGATTTGAAGATCACTGCCCTTTAGGTTTCCTGTTTCTATGCAACTTACAAACACTATAGTCCATGAGACAGCATCCCCTTTGAGCTACCCTCAAACATTTACGTTTAGCAATATACTTGGAACCTCATCATTAGATAAAAGTCTTCTATACTGTACATTTTCTAATGGGTGTTCATACACAATCCAATACCCTAGAATTGTGCATCTCCACAATTATGACAATCCATGTGACGGTGTTTCTTTAGAGTATGCTATCAAGAAAACTATTTACACTCTCCATGATTACACATTTTGTAAGCACATTGAACAGAGCAATCCAAACCATATAATATCTGACAAAAATTCTCCTACCATTACTTTTTCACCGTCTCAAAACTTCAAAGGCCTTGAGAGTTTCCTTGCAAAACCCAGTTTGCAAAACTATTGTATAGATATATGCACAATTTCTACATTTTATCTCCCCCAAATGACACATCAACAATTCACACTCTTTTCCTATGATTGCACAGTAATAATCCTTTGTATGAGAGGAAGAAAACAAAATGGCACCAACGAATCACATACTCAGCCAGTTACACTCATTGAAAGTGTCGTGCCCTGTCAATGTATCCTCACTATGTCTATCAGAGGAAATTGAAACTACAAAATCAGAAAAAAAAAACAAAAAAACACATCCTTTCATCTCACTTTATCAGGCACACAAACATTGTTACAACACTGCTATACTGGCATAGTGATGTTCATCCATGATTTCATACTCTGAATGCCTATCTTCTAGCACGTTATGCCTCAATGGATGTTCTTTACCAAAACTTTGCATATTATCTCACATTCTGAAATTGTTTCACTTCCTTCCATAAGGCAATTTCTCTTCGAGGCATTCTAACAAACACTTCGTGTGCCAAGTTCAGGCTTCCACATTTTACATTTAAGTCATTGGTAGTAACTACCAAAAATCTTCCTACCAACATACTCTGATATACGTTCATTTTCGATTCCAACACTGTTTGCTCACATAGGCAGGGAAAAAATTGGCAAAAGATTTATTTCCATACTTGCCAATCGCATTTGTTTGAAAGTTTTTGAAGCCCTAGTTTCAACTGATCTTTAATACAACACTTATACCATTCAAGGTATTTTGTCAAACAACTCAAATGCACTGTCTGTACTTCACACTTCACACACATGTCTGCACATCATCTGATAAAAATCTATGATGCTTCTATAGATACCCATATGAGATGAATGTTTGATCAATTAAAGAAATAGTTATTGTTATTCCCTGGAGAAAATTTTGAGTCTTGATTAGTGGGAACAAGAAGAACTATGCAGATTTTCTGAATGTTTTAATGATGATCTAAGAAAAGTTTAAAAAATATGTCTCTGACTCAGACGCTTCATTTGCTTCCAATCCATCTGAACATGCTATAACATTCAAAAAACATTATTTAGGCAGCATTTTTACTCTGGGCATACAACAAATACAACTGTCCACATTGCAGATTGCTTATTAACATGTATGAGATGATATTAAAAAGCACAATTCAACAATACCAGGTGACTAGTGAGGAGCCTTAAAACTGACAACATATTCTGGCAGAATGTGTGTATTCATGTGAGTGCTCCAAATAATGTAATGCTTTGGATTGGTGATATCATTAATGCCAGAATCAAAGTTCTCATAGCTCAGATGGAACTGATGAGAGCCAAGAGGAACTTCCTCGACATTCCCCAAAATAACTCGGCACAACACAGCATACTATTCCCCATTAATGTCCAAGTCTAAAAATGGAACACTGTAAAGAATAAGCAAATAATAGTCAGTCAAACATTCCTTCTTAGAAAAAAAAAAGTGTATTAAAGAAAAGAACATTCTAGAACTCAAACATTTAAAATAAATCCCCACCAAAGAGATTATCTTTGAATATAATCTTTCCTACCTTAGGTACGAGCAATCTTCTGGAGCAAGATAAACACCAACACCATATGCCGGACCACCATTCATTAATCTGTTATTGCTAAAACCATGTAGTATAATTGATGATATGCTTGTATCGGATGCTCCATGCCATGCATATTTAACATTTGCATTACCACGAGAATTTCTTGTTATCTCAACCTGTTTGTTGAAAACCTGCAGCCGAGCCTGTCTCAGCCTATCTGTATGTGAATTTTGATAAATACCAGTAACATTCGTTGCAAGTCCAATTTTATTTAGGCCAGTAAGGAAACAATTTTTCACAGCTACATACTCTGTATCGCAATCCACTAATTTGATCAATTTGTCCCCTACCTGTTCAAATTCACGAGCCACAAAACTAGAACATTGTTGGGATTCAGAAAGCAAATTTTGATTAATGACACCATCCCTAACCTCATCACGCAATATCTGACCATTCTCCAACTGAGTTGCATCTGTACCTGTTTGAACCTTAGCTGATGTTTTATGAAGCAACTGCTTTTCTTGGAAAGTCTTTATAGGTAACTCGGTTACAGGCTGTGGCTTTGTATCCTTAAACAAGTTTGAATCTCTTAAATCTCTATACAATTCATTTGCGCCAGTGGGGCCCTCGGTTGAATATTTCTTGATCAATTCATCTAATTTAGGAACATTCATGGATACCACATCAGCCACAGGCTTCAAATTACTAGGAATACAAACTTTCTCAGTTTTGGAAACCTCCATACTAGCAGCACCTCTATCACAATTGTTAGCATTTGAGGCCTCGGTTGGACTTATTCGAATTTCAATCTCGACCTCAACTTTAGAGGCAACTTCTTCATCGGCATTACCCTCAATGATAACTTTGGGGAAAAAGCATGAACCATTCTCATCAATCCAAGCAATGGACCTTTGACAGCCGGCCCTCAAATCTATTTGCAGCATTCACAAAAAATCAACAAGATATGGAGAGCCATCTATTGCCAACTCTACAGTGGGCATGCCAGCCAAAAACTCATCTCTAATTGAATCCAAAACTTGGATAGAAAAATCATTCCATGAGCCATTCCAAAAATACATCACCCTCGTGGGAACTGAACTCTTACGAAAATTCTCATAGTTATGCAATGCTGCCTTGCCCGAACAACACTTATACAGACAACTACATTTCATGCTTCTGTCTTTCTTGCCACAGTTAATCCTATTCTTCCATACCCACTTAGATAATCTCCTTCCTGAGGATAGGAAACCATATTTATTTCCTTGTTTTCATTTCATTTGAGCTCTCTCCAAAAACTTTCTACCAAGCTGACACAAATGCTTCTCTTCACCCTTCATTGCAAACAAAACCAATTTATAGCCCAAACCGTTTCAACTAGGGTGTAATTATTTACAATGTCACTACAACACCATAATCTACAACCACCCCTAACAAGAGGCTACAATATACACCAAAATCCAATGCCACATTTTACATCGATACGAAGAGAAACAACATATAGAACAGAGAGTTAATCCCAGCATTCAGTCTCATTATTCAAACTCCGATCGAGCCATAAAATAATACTCAAATTGTCAAGAAGTTAAATTAGGCCAAGAAAACCCTAGTTCCACCATGAAACCTCGAAATCTTAGTTTCTGACTCCACTCCAATAGTCCACTTCCTTTGTTAGGTCCACAGGCCTAATGCATGCGGTTTAGGATTGGGTTTCCAAACAAAGTATGAGGAATGGGTACCTGGGATCAAACACTAAGTTTTAGGTTGTTCTCCTCACCCTAGGTGTCCACAAAAACCAAGTTTTAAGGTCCTTCACACACCGTAACCTTCTGATTTTTCACTATATATCATTTTCCTAGTAAAAAACATAGAAGCTTTTGACCTAGGGCTTGCTCCCAAATGGTGTAACCTCAACCTCCTGGTTCAAAGCTTTTGGAATATGAAAAAGGACCTCCCTAACTTTCATTGTACCGAGGAAGAAGAATTTCCAACAATCAAAATTCAAGTTAGGGCCATTTGAATGGCTAAACCCTGAAAATAAGGGTTTCTCAGACCAGTAGACAAGAAAATTGAATAACTCTGATATAAAATGACTTGAAGTTATCAAACCAATTCTAAAAGCATAAAATGGAGATGCTCCAACTTTCAGACAGGTTTTGATCACCCCTTCACATCCATACACCGTACTGTCACCGTGATTTGCACAGAAAATTACTCTGAAACAGGTAGTTTTATTGATTTGAAAGCAATTTGAATACAATGAGGATCTCTTCGATTTCCTCAATCATTTGGAAGCCTAAATAGGCTCTCCCCACCATTGGCTTAACCATTTTTATGGTTGTAGCCGTTTAACCAATTCAAACTCAAAATTGCTTAGCAACTTTAAAAGTTGCATTACAACTTTAAAACAACTTTTGTCGGGTAAGACAAAAAGTTTGTTTTGGAAGACTAAAAGACCTTATTTGATGTTTTAGACTTTCAAACACTCTTAAAACACCTAAAGACACCTAGATAACAAAATTTTATCCAAGGGACCAATCGATACCCAAGGTTTATAAGTGCACCAAGGGGTCTTGTGTCCATACATTTCGATGGGTTATAAGGAGATTATAAAATCAATCCTTTAACCTTTATTACAAACAAAACATCTTATATTACTTTATTAAAACCATTCAAAGATTCTTCTATCCCATACAAGGAACCTGCAAATAGTGTGTGTTCTTTCCAAGCAAGGAGTCCAAGTTGGATAGAATGTGAAAAGTCTGATAACATCTGATGGAATTGCTGATGGAATTCAGGTGCTCTACACCAGTAAGTGTACATTATCATGTTGTCATGATAATGTACACTCACTATAAGTGTACATTATCATGTTGTCTTTATAGTGACAGTCCTCATTCAAGTGGCAATTACACAAGGGATAGTCACTGTGAGAACTTCTCATTTTGTGAAATTACACAAGGGACAATCATTGTGAGATGTCCTCATTTGTGACAAGGACAGTCACACATGAGGACATCTCATAGTGATTCTCCCTTGTGTAATTTCCACTTGAATGTAATGCTATTGAACCACATTAATGCTTTTCTTCTTCAACAAATGAGGACAGTCACTCTAAAGACAACATGATAATGTACACTCACTATAAGGACAGTCACAAATGAGGACATCTCACAGTGACTATCCCTTGTGTAATTTCCACTTGAATGCATTGCTATTGAACCACATTAATGCTTTTTCCTTCAACAAATGAGGATAGTCACTGTAAAGACAACATGATAATGTACACTCACTATAAGGACAGTCACAAATGAGGACATCTCACAGTGACTGTCCCTTGTGTAATTGCCACTTGAATGCATTGCTATTGAACCACATTAATGCTTTTTTCCTTCAACAAATGAGGACAGTCACTGTAAAGATAACATGATAATGTACACTCACTGTAAGGATAGTCACAAATGAGGACATCTCACAGTGACTGTCCCTTGTGTAATTGCCACTTGAATGTATTGCTATTCAGCCACATTAATGCTTTTCTTCTTCAACAAATGAGGATAGTCACTCTAAAGACAACATGATAATGTACACTCACTGTAAGTGTACATTATCATGTTGTCATGATAATGTACACTCACTATAAGTGTACATTATCATGTTGTCTTTATAGTGACAGTCCTCATTCAAGTGGCAATTACACAAGGGATAGTCACTATGAGAACTTCTCATTTTGTGAAATTACACAAGGGATAGTCACTGTGAGATGTCCTCATTTGTGACAAGGACAGTCACACATGAGGACATCTCACATTGATTCTCCCTTGTGTAATTGCCACTTGAATGTATTGCTATTGAACCACATTAATGCTTTTCTTCTTCAACAAATGAGGATAGTCACTCTAAAGACAACATGATAATGTACACTCACTGTAAGTGTACATTATCATGTTGTCTTTACAGTGACTGTCCTCATTCAAGTGGCAATTACACAAGGGACAGTCAATGTGAGAACTTCTCATTTTGTGAAATTACACAAGGTCACAAAAATTACAAAACAAAAATAATATTACAGTTCACAAAAATAATTTTGTGAACTTCTAATATTATGACACATGAGGATAGTCACTATGAAGACAACATGATAATGTACACTCACTATAATATGTCCTCATTTGTGATTGTCCTTAAAGTGAGTGTACATTATCATGTTGTCTTTAGAGTGATTGTCCTCATTTGTGACTGTCCTTACAGTGAGTGTACATTATCATGTTGTCTTTAGAGTGACTATCCTCATTTGTGATTGTCCTTACAGTGAGTGTACATTATCATGTTGTCTTTACAGTGACTGTCCTCATTTGTGACTATCCTTACAGTGAGTGTACATTATCATGTTGTCTTTAGAGAGACTGTCCTCATTTCACTGGGCATGATGAGAAAGGAAGATATACCTATCAAATAATAGAGGCAAGAATCTTTGATTACAGACATATTTATAAGAACCTTGCTTAGTATTTGTTAGCATATGTGCAATGACTATATTTATGATCTTTGCAGGCATATCAATGTCCTCATTTGAAGAGCTAGCACAAAGTATATGTGTGAAAATTTATTTCTAATTATTAATATATTGATGGAGGTGACTAGAGCTCTATTACAAATGAAAGATAAAATATTAAATTATTTAATTAGTTTCAAGTTGAAAATATTGTAACAATTAATGTATCTATGAATTGATGGAAGGATTCATGTGTTTGCATCCATTTATCTTGCTTAGTCTAGTGGAGTAGTCACTGACTCCCTACTTAGAAATTTCCAAATTGTGGGGTGAGAATGCTAAAGTCCTCATTTTCATTTAAATGAGAAAATAAAAATGGAGATGATGTAGGTTTTTCTTCTCTCTTTTTTAACCTTCTTGGTCTTTGGATTTAAAAAGAAGAGAGGCATGAGGAACCAAAAAATCAGCAAGATACTTATCCAAAAAAGCTAAGAGTAAATTGTCCCATATTTGAAAAAAAATTATAATTTGTATTTGGTTATTATTTGGGATATGTGATGTTTTATAGATTTGAGATTAAAAGATCTATTATTTTTTTTAACATTTGACAAATAGATTGCATACTCGATATGCTTCAATATTTTGCATCCATCTTTGCATAGGTATACGACAAAGATAAAATCTTTGAAGACATTCATTTTCAATATTTCTAATTATTATGACTATATGTCAACATCCACTAAAATAGGTATGTTTATTTATATCACATTTTTATCGTCAACACATTTACATGTGTAGTTAGCTTTAAACAACTCCTCCAAAAGTATTTAATATATATCTAGGTTCAAAGTGCTTCTAATTTTTATACTTGAGTTTTTTGTGTGAATTTTTTGTAGGAGATATTTTGTAGTCATTGCAGAAGATGGAAACATACAAGATGTTAGAAGCTTGTTAGTGATTGTTTATTATGTTTCACAGAAGAGAAGATGGGGTTAACAAAGGAAGAATTAAGTAACAAAATGTTGCTTATTGTAGACTTAGTGATATATTGATGATCTATCATGTTGATTTATCTAAATTTGAATATATTTTTTAATTTAATTTAAATACATCTTGGGTTTAAATTGATTCAATGTGCAATATATTTTTAAAAATTTGTTATGTAGGAGCTTCCAAGAATTTATTTACTTGTGAATTAGACCTTCTAAATTATAGTATGAATTTTTTTACTAGTGAATTAGAGTTTACTCAATTATAGAATCATCGTACATGGAAGGGAGATGGCCACTTTATTGCAAGTGGCATCTTGTTTTTTAGAATGTTGAACTTAGATGATTATCTTGTTTTTCATAAGGGGGGTGATTATCGTTTATTGCATACTATTTCATTCTCTAAAATTGATTATATATAAAAGAGATAAGAATCAACATAGATAAGAAGGAGATGATTATCATTTATTGGTTATTTTTTATTGTGTAGTATGTTATTTTCTAAGAATCAATGTAGATAAGATGGAGATGATTATCTTTTCTTATAGGGTATCTTGTTTTATTTTATTTTGTTTAGACAAAAGTGGAAGAACCACTATATATATTTATATTTATAAAAACTGATTCAAAAAGAGCTCAATTAGGAAAGAACCAGGAAGAAAACTCGACATCGTCGCTTTATATACAAAGGTTTAAAAGAAAACCTTAACGCTATTTGATTAGTTTGTTACATTCGGAAGGTCGTGGCCACCTTTGAAGAATGCAAGTGGTCAAAGACCCATACATTTCAAATTTTGAACTGCTAGTGGCTAAATTCAAAAATCAAATAGGATGCATCTCTAAACCAATCCCATAGGATGCTTCTCTAAATCAAACTCTTGAAAAATAGCCATCTATTTCTCGTGACACTCTCCCAAATCTGACTACATAACCAATCTCTTGACCACTTGGTTAGGCATAATGGCATATATATTGCTTCTCAAGATATATTGTCTAAACTTCTTGAATTATCTAACCAAGCTGAAAGCTTATTTCTTGAGGGCCCAATACCTCACTTCAACATTATTGAAAGGTGAACTCATAAAATTGATGCAGAGGCTTAAGGTGTCCAATCTAACACCTTTTTAAGCTTACAAAAATTAACACAGATCTCCTCTTGCTTCTTCTGTACATGCACCAAATTTTCCACCCAAGTGGAGTGGCGGATAGGAAAAATTATCGTTGCAGCAAGTAACTTTTGAACTTCCTTGAAGATTAAGGGGTTCTATCAACAAATTAACAGGTTGCTACTTTTGTATGAATGACTTTATGTTAGGCTTGAGAGTTATGTCATGGGTGAAGATGGAAGTATCAAATATCTTCAGATCTTCATATCAAGTTGTGTTAACTTACCGATGACTTGATGCTTGACTCTCAGTAAAATGGTGATATAGGGTCCTTATATTACACATAATTTTGATTAAAAGTTAAAATATAGCATTAAAATCTAAATGATAAAGATATTACATATGATGTTTTTGATATTAAAATGGTTGAGAAAATGGTTGTTCACTAACGATTTTTATTAGCAGGTTGCAAACAAATCATCCTTCTTCCACCAACGAGTCATTCCATTCAAGAAAGACCATGTCTAATGATATCAACGCACAAACAAATAGGGAGACAATTGCTAGACTATGGTCTAACTTAAAAAGAAAGGGTGATGGAAAATGTTATTGTCCTTGAAAACTTTGTAAGAGCTTAAAGACTCACAGATATCTAATCAAAACAGCTGAGGAACATTGTAGGCAACATGGTCACATTGAAGGGGGAAACGAATTTCGTCCATTGGTATGTATTTTAATATTTTATAAAATACATAAGACATGATTTGATGATGACAACATGATCATGGTTAATATAAGGTCATCATTTTCATATAGGTCAATGTCCCTCAATTTCATGTTATGGACCATGACAATCTGGAGAATGTGGATTTCCAAACGAGGGAACATGGAGGTGTGAACATAGAAGTAGAAGGTAATGATAACATGGAAGAAGACCACGATGATGAAGAAGATCAATATGATCATGATGATCAAGATGATGATGATGTTGATGCAGAGCTTGATGTACCTTTACTTGAGAAGGCACACGAGCCCCTATATGAAGGCTCTGAAACAACTCTTCTTGCCATAAGTTCTGAAAGCTTACATATTTGATGGATCATTTCTTTTTTGTAAAAGGATTTCCCTTCACTTGTAATCGGTTTTCTAGTAACAAAACTATGGAGCAGAATAAAATGGAATAAATGCACCCTAATTTTATCATATACAACCATTCCTATTTCCTTTATTCTGGGATTTAGATATACAGCTGTATATGGTCAAACTCTAGTAGGTTTGGTTTGTATTGTACTTTGGTGCTGCTTTTCATTCTCTTTTTTCGCTTATGCAGTTGTAACCACTGTTGACACCAGTGGAATCAAAATGCTCAAAGAGCTCAAGAGAATAATTGAACTGAAAGGCCTTCAGGTAACTATTATCATAATTTTGGTTTGAACAAAATATTATTTTGGTTTAAACAATTTATTTTAAGTTTTGATTTGTTTATGTCATTCATCTAAAATCATTTAATAAGTGGGTATTATTGAATTAAGTAATAGCATTCCTAATAAATTTAATAAGTGGGTCTTATTGAATTAAGTAAAAGCATTCCTAATAAATCAACCAAAGAAATGAAAGCTTAGAATGTGTTGTTTAAATGTGTTCAGCAGTATGTACTCTGTATAAAACATGTCAACTATATCAACACTTCATAGAATTTTGGTTTAAATAGTAAACTCTAAACTTTGACCTTTTTAAATTGTGTACTGTTTCATTACTAGCCTAGAACCTACATATAAATCAATAAAAATCCAAGTGCTCACCAATCTTACAAGTTTTAAATAAGTGTGACTATCTTTATGTTATAACAAAATTTAACAAAAATCTATTTTGTATTGTAAACAATGTGAATTATACTAACAAGGAGTATACATGATCTTTAGCTTGCATTGAGCAACCCTGGGTCAGATCTCATGGAGAATCTTCAAAAGGAAAAGTTCACTGAAATTCTGTGACCAAATTGGTCGTTTCTTACAGTTGGTGAGGGTGTTGCAGTTTGCAGTTCTCTTCTCCAAGCTCGTAAGCTCAATAGATAATTGAATGTCAACGGTAATAACCAGGCCGGTCTCTACAATTACAGTTTGCATGGTTAAAGACTAAACCTGAGAGTTACCCTTGTCTATCATTTCATTCTTATAATGAAGAATGTCCTCACTTACCTCGCTATATTTCTCTACTGAATATTACTCATAGTTTACAATACTCAAAGGTTGTAAGAAGCCATGGAGGCTTTGTTTTTAATTTGATGAATCACCTTGCAAGCTATAGTGGTGATTATGAAGATGTTAAATAATATGAATATAATGGAAGGGCTAAAATTTTGTTAAAATCTAATTAGAAACTTTTTTTTTGCCTATGTTCCCATAAAGCTTAAAACGTTATGTGGGAAGACTCGATACACTCTTTGGGAAATTTTACTATGGACCATCCAAACCTAGAAATCTTCTTTAAACAGCCACTTGTAATGTTAAAGAGATGAGAAGAGCTCTGCCTTTGAGGTTCAAATTACTCAAGAGCAAAGAACCCTGTAACAGCTGCTCTCTATCCTCTACTGTAACAATCAAACTGAGGAAATAGAATTCTAACTTCCTTGAAGCAAACCATCTTCCAGGTAATCACCTTCTTGGATGCATTTTTTGAGTAAAGCCTCTCTCACTGTTTTGTCTCCACACATTTCTCCTATATTCCTTTGAGACTGTAATCTTCCATTTGACTGCAACCTTTTGAAGATCTCAGTCTCAAGGTAATGTATCCTCAATCAATGCTCCTTTTTTGAAGACTGATCCTCTGTCTCTGTCATTCAGACTATTCTTTGTCAAGGACCCATTTAATGCCTATAAACCTAAACCCACTTAGACCTTAACCCTATATGACCATTACATGACATTTTGACTCATTACATGGGATTTTCACTTATTACATTGCTTTTATAGCATTATTCCTTATTACATTACAATGACCTTTAGACTTGATTATGAATTTTTCTTTGAATATTGAGTCTAACATTGCAATTGAACATCTCTGAATGCCATTCCACTCCTGGGCTCAGGTGCCCTGCTGGATGCCCTTGCATCATCAACCAAGTGGTACAAATGATCAAATCCCACAGACGGTCTATAGCTATGACAGAGTCTGAAAAGGTAGAGAGACCTACACTGGTGACTCAGAAGAAACTTTAGCTTTCAAAAACAAAGCCAATTAGGTTGGCAGACTTGTGGATCGAGCCGGCATTTGGTGGAAGAAGAAGAAAGATGACTAGAACTCTGGAGGCCCACTATAATGGATTTCTGTATTCAACAATAAGAGCAAAAGAGAGAGCTGATATCATGTATCAAAATATTAAACACGCATTCTGTTAGGATTAACAAGGCAGAAATAACAATTATGTGCAAATATAACTAATATCAGAAAATAATAAACCACACAGAATAGAACACAAGACACACAGATTTAACGTGGTTCACCCAATCCCTAGGCTACGTCCACCAACAGCGAGTCCAATATTATTATTATCTAGTGATTACAAGTTGATTACAATCCATAATCCCTTACAGCCCAATTCTGCCGCAAGTACTAAAATCATACATCATGAAAATCCCTAACCCTAAGCCATATTATACAATATTTTCCCACTTTAGGGTTAGAATGAGTTATAAGTAGTCGGCCCAAATAATCGAAAAAGTAGTCGGCCTCAAAATTTTTTTAAAGTGTACAGTACTTTCCTGATTAGTCACCACAAGCTAACACATTCTTCCAGCCAGTAGAGAAGGAGATGATTACTTTGCTTCATTTTCATTTGAATAACCATATTATGGTGGGAACTAAGAAGACTAAGGATGTCCAATTTTATGTGGAAGTAATGGACGTGGTCCAAACTTTAGGAGGGGCAAGAAGGTCCATGTATGATCCCGATGAAATTGAGGAAGAGCAGCAAGAGAGGCACATGAAAAATAAAATCAATGGAGAGTTTGAAGGGTTTGTTAAACGAGTAACAGAGCTATGGGAGCAGCCTCATCTAAAAGATTTTGAATTGGAGTTTGATATACCATTTAGAGAGCTAGGTTTTCATGGAGTTCCTTTCAAAGCCTCTTCTTTTATTGTTCCTACCGTAAACTGTTTGGTAGAGTTGGTGGAATTGCCTTTCTTAGTAATAACCATTAGTGAGATTGAGATAGTTAACCTTGAGAGAGTAGGACTTGGGCAAAAGGCATTTGATATGGCTATTGTTTTCAAAGACTTCAAGCGGGATGTACTCCGCATTGATGTTATTCCTCAATCTTCTCTTGATGGCATCAAAGAATGGCTAAACTCAATGGATATAAAGTATTATGAAAGCGGAATGAACTTGAACTGGCGGCCAATTTTGAAGACCATTACAGATGATCTAGATAAATTTATTGAAGATGGTGGCTGGGAATTTCTGAATTGGGAAATCCATCTTCCATTTGGGTGACAGAATCCAATAGATGCTTCAAAATGTTTGAAGTTCTTTCACCAAGCTTTATCAAATGGATCTCTCACGCGAATGAATGGAACAGTTAGCACTCATTGGCTCTAGGTGATTCTTATGGAGGTGAAGCACCGGGACTTCCTGGGAGGTCATCCATCCCAGTACTACTCCAACTCGAGTGCACTTAACTACAGAGTTTCCTCCCTGGTTAAACCCACTCTGCTTGCATCCTCATTTGCAAAACCTTCACCAAGTGTTGTGCCTTACGAACCAGTTGATGAGCTTAAGGGGTTTTCTAATCGATGGTTCATAAGGCACAACACTTGGCGAAGGTTTTGCAAATGAGAATGCAAGCAGAGTGGGTTTAACCACGGAGGAAACTTTGTAGTTAAGTGCACTCGAGTTGGAGTAGTACTGGGATGGGTGACCTCTCAGGAAGTCCCGGTGCTTCACCTTTGTGAGCATCAGCTAGAGCCAATGAGTGCTAAGTGTTCCATTCATTCTCATGAGAGATGGGTTCGTGTGAACCACTACTCATGAATCACGGGTCAATGAGTTTGACTCAAAAAACTACACAGTTGAATCTTGATAGCAATATCACAATTTGACTTGCTGTGGAAAATATCTGCTACTTATTAATTGACGAGCTTAACGGGCTTTCTAATGAATGGTTCATAAGGCATAACACTTGGTGAAGGTTTTGAAAATGAGGATGCAAGCAGAGTGGGTTTAACCATGGAGGAAACTCCGTAGTTAAGCGTGCTCGAGATGGAGTGGTACTGGGATGGATGACCTCCGAGGAAGTCTCGGTGCTTCACCTCCGTAAGCATCACCTAGAGCCAATGAGTGCTAACTGTTCCATTCATTCTCATGAGAGATCCATTTGATAAAGCTTGGTGAAAGAACTTCAAACATTTTGAAGCATCTATTGGATTCTGTCACCCAAATGGAAGATGGATTTCCCAATTCAGAAATTCAGAGTTCTTTTCATTAACTTGTGATTCATGAGTAGTGGTTTACATGAACCCATCTCTCATGAGAATGAATGGAACAGTTACCACTCATTGGCTCTAGGTGATGCTTACGGAGGTGAAGCACCGAGACTTCTTGGGAGGTCATCCATCCCAGTACCACTCCAGCTCGAGCACGCTTAACTACGGAGTTTCCTCCATGGTTAAACCCACTCTGCTTGCATCCTCATTTGCAAAACCTTCACCAAGTGTTATGCCTTATGAACCATTCATTAGAAAGCCCCTTAAGCTCGTCAATTAATAAGTAGGAGATATTTTCCATAGCAAGTCAAATTGTGATATTGCTATCAAGATTCAACTGTGTAGTTTTTTGAGTCAAACTCGTTGACCCGTGATTCATGAGTAGTGGTTCACACCAAAGAATCAAAACTCAGACTCGGCAAGGCTGACTCGACCCATGACTCACCGATGACTCAGCAACGACTCAGCTATGACTCGACAAAAAAATAAAATAGAGATTTCTTAAAATTTAAAACTTGTTTCAGGCACCCATTATTGAATAAAGCTTAAAAACACATCACATCACATCTAAAGGTCAAATAACATCTAAAGGATATGGTTAAGAGAACAAAGTATAATCGATAATGAAGGGAACGAATGGTAATTGTTATGAACAGTCACGTCACTTCATTATGAACTAACATGTCATTTCTAATGTGAACAGTCACGTCTTTTCTTATTTGCTAGTTCAATATATATAGATATTAAAATGTGTAGATTCAATCAATAACCAAGGCAATTTGATCACTATTTTTTCCATTACATTCACTGTCTTCATTCCATCTCTCCAATTTGAATCTTGTGGATCATTGATTCTTAGCATTTCAATCTTCATTGTCCCAAGGCGTTTGTCCTACTGTTCCCTTTAACAACTCATGAATGCTCATTGATGAATCATGGCTGTTCTAACTGATATTCTTGTGATACATCATCAGCTGTTCTCATTTCTTTATGATTCTTCTTATTTATTCATTGGCTAACTTTTTTGTCATTCCTTGGACTGCTCTTCATGACCTATCATTTACTTACTGTTCTGATCCTTATTGTGACTGCTCTAACAGTGAATGACACTGTTTCTAACAGTATATGTCATTGTTTCATCATGTAATCATTGCTATACATGACTGCTCTGATTGATTTTCTATTCACTGCTATCACATTGCAAAACACTGCTTTTAATCATCTTTTATCAGTGACTTTTCATGACTAATGACTGCTTTAGGATTCATTCTTCTGTTTGTTGTCTTCTTTCTTTGAACACTATCCTTGAACACTCACTGAAGACTACTGTCATCAGAAATTCATGAAGCCTACTATCATTAGAGATTCATGAAGATGATCAATGTCCTTAGACATTGATGTGACTGTTTGTTAATTATCATGTCCTCTCATAATAGTCATGATTTTCACCGATATTCTTCTACATTTCTCCATTTCTGATCACTGTCATAAAAATGAAAGCCACTATCCTCAGCATTCTGTCTTCTACATCCTTTTGTTTGCTGCTCTCATTCATGGATTATTGCTCATATCATTGTTATTATGACTGCATCATTGGCACAGTCTTCCTTCTTGAAACAGCAGATTATTGTCTTGTTCTAAGTGATTGTCACAATTTTTCTCATCCTTCAACAACATGTATATCACTGTTGTTGACAAGTCTATGGCTCGGGCCTGCCAGGGCTTGGTTCATGAGGCACAGACCCACGAGTTATGGCCATGACCCGCTGACTCGGCGAGTCACGCGGGTCATGCCCCATAACTCAGCCCATGACTCGGCCGGGTCACCAAAACTTGGGAGTCATGGCTCGATCCGCGAGTCAGGATAACTCACCTGACTCACCGTGGGTTTTGATACTCTGGTTCACACGAACCCATCTCTCATGAGAATGAATGGAACACTTAGCACTCATTGGCTCTAGGTGATGCTCACAGAGGTGAAGCACCGGGACTTCCCGAGAGGTCACCCATTCCAGTACTACTCCAACTCGAGCACACTTAACTACGAAGTTTCCTCCCTGGTTAAACCCACTCTGCTTGCATTCTCATTTGCAAAACCTTCACCGAGTGTTGTGCCTTACGAACCAGTTGATAAGCTTAAGGAGCTTTCTAATCAATGGTTCATAAGGCACAACACTTGGTGAAGGTTTTGAAAATGAGAATGCAAGCAGAGTGGGTTTAACCACGAAGGAAACTCCATAGTTAAGTGCGCTCGAGTTGGAGTAGTACTGGGATGGGTGACCTCTCGGGAAGTCCCGGTGCTTCACCTTTGTGAGCATCAGCTAGAACCAATGAGTGCTAAGTGTTCCATTCATTCTCATGAGAGATGGGTTTGTGTGAACCACTACTCATGAATCACGGGTCAATGAGTTTGACTCAAAAACTACACAGTTGAATGTTGATAGCAATATCACAATTTGACTTGCTGTGGAAAATATCTCCTACTTATTAATTGACGAGCTTAAGGGGCTTTCTAATGAATGGTTCATAAGGCATAACACTTGGTGAAGGTTTTGCAAATGAGGATGCAAGCAGAGTGGGTTTAACCATGGAGGAAACTCCGTAGTTAAGCGTCCTCGAGCTGTAGTGGTACTGGGATGGATGACCTCCCGGGAAGTCTCGGTGCTTCACCTCCGTAAGCATCACCTAGAGCCAATGAGTGCTAACTATTCCATTCATTCTCATGAGAGATGGGTTCATGTAAACCACTACTCATGAATCACAGGTTAATGAAAAGACCAAATTTGAGGTCAATAAACATGGCAAACTGAATCAATGACTTGAAAGAATTTTTTTAGCTTGCTACTACAGGCTGACTGAACTCCACATTTTTTAAGTGCTTGGAACCCATGAACAGTTCATTGCTTCTATCTTCTAGCCATATTAATCTTTGATGTTCATGCATCTCACATCTTTTTCCATTCTACTCACATCTTTTTCGCTACATTCTTGATATTGATTTCTTTTGGGGATTTGTTAAACAGCTCACTAGTTTTTTTTGTACGTCCATATCTTGCTTACATACTGAATTATTCCTTATTACATTACAATGACCTTTAGACTTGATTATGAATTTTGCTTTGAATATTGAGTCTAACATTGCAATTGAACCTCTCTGAATGCCATTCCACTCCTGGGCTCAGGTGCCCTGCTGGATGCCCCTACATCATCAACCAAGTGGTACAAATGATCAAATCCAACAGACGGTATGTAGCTATGACAGAGTTTGAAAAGGCAGAGAGACCTACACTGGTGACTCAGAAGAAACTTTAGCTTTCAAAAACAAAGCCAATTAGGTTGGCAGACTTGTGGATCGGGCCGGCATTTGGTGGAAGAGGAAGAAAGATGACTAGAACTCTGGAGGCCCACTATAATGGATTTCGGTATTCAACCATGAGAGCAGAAGAGAGAGCTGATATCATGTATGAAAATATTAAACACGCATTCTTCCAGCCAGCAGAGAAGGAGATGATTACTTTGCTTCATTTTCATTTGCATAACCATATTATGGTGGGAACTAAGAAGACTAAGGATGTCCAGTTTTATGTGGAAGTAATGGACGTGGTCCAAACTTTAGGAGGGGCAAGAAGGTCCATGTATGATCCCGATGAAATTGAGGAAGAGCAGCAAGAGAGGGACAGGAAAAATCAAATCAATGGAGAGTTTGAAGGGTTTGTTAAATGAGTAACAGAGCTATGGGAGCAGCCTCATCTAAAAGATTTTGAGCTAGAGTTTGATATACCATTTAGAGAGCTAGGTTTTCATGGAGTTCCTTTCAAAGCCTCTGCTTTTATTGTTCCTACCGTAAACTATTTGGTAGAGTTGGTGGAATTGCCTTTCTTAGTAATAACCATTAGTGAGATTGAGATAGTTAACCTTGAGAGAGTAGGACTTGGGCAAAAGGCATTTGATATGGCTATTGTTTTCAAAGACTTCAAGCGGGATGTACTCCGCATTGATGTTATTCCTCAATCTTCTCTTGATGGCATCAAAGAATGGCTAAACTCAATGGATATAAAGTATTATGACAGCAGAATGAACTTGAACTGGCGGCCAAATTTGAAGACCATTTCAAATGATCCAGATAAATTTATTAAAGATGGTGGCTGGGAATTTTTGAATTGGGAAATCCATCTTCCTTTTGGGTGACAGAATCCAATAGATGCTTCAAAATGTTTGAAGTTATTTCACCAAGCTTTATCAAATGGATCTCTCATGAGAATGAATGGAACAATTAGCACTCATTGGCTCTAGGTGATGCTTACAGAGGTGAAGCACTGGGACTTCCTGGGAGGTCATCCATCCCAGTACCACTCCAACTCGAGCATGCTTAACTACGGAGTTTCCTCCATGGTTAAACCCACTCTGCTTGCATCCTCATTTGCAAAACCTTCACCAAGTGTTATGCCTTATGAACCATTCATTAGAAAGCCCCTTAAGCTCGTCAATTAATAAGTAGGAGATATTTTCCACAACAAGTCAAATTGTGATATTGCTATCAAGATTCAACTGTGTAGTTTTTTGAGTCAAACTCATTGACTCATGATTCATGAGTAGTGGTTCACACGAACCCATCTCTCATGAGAATGAATGGAACAGTTAGCACTCATTGGCTCTAGCTGATGCTCACAGAGGTGAAGCACCGGGACTTCCCGAAAGGTCACCCATTCCAGTACTACTCCAACTCGAGCGCACTTAACTACGGAGTTTCCTCCTTGGTTAAACCCACTCTGCTTGCATTCTCATTTGCAAAACCTTCACCAAGTGTTGTGCCTTACGAACCAGTTGATGAGCTGAAGGGGCTTTCTAATCGATGGTTCCTAAGGCACAACACTTGGTGAAGGTTTTGCAAATGAGAATGCAAGCAGAGTGGGTTTAACCATGGAGGAAACTCCATAGTTAAGTGCGCTCGAGTTGGAGTAGTACTGGGATGGGTGACCTCTCGGGAAGTCCCGGTGCTTCACCTCTGTGAGCATCAGCTAGAGCCAATGAGTGCTAAGTGTTCCATTCATTCTCATGAGAGATGGGTTCGTGTGAACCACTACTCATGAATCACGGGTCAATGAGTTTGACTCCAAAAACTACACAGTTGAATGTTGATAGCAATATCACAATTTGGCTTGCTGTGGAAAATATCTGCTACTTATTAATTGACGAGCTTAAGGGGCTTTCTAATGAATGGTTCATAAGGCATAACACTTGGTGAAGGTTTTGCAAATGAGGATACAAGCAGAGTGGGTTTAACCATGGAGGAAACTCCGTAGTTAAGCATGCTCGAGCTGGAGTGGTACTGGGATGGATGACCTCCCGGGAAGTCTCGGTGCTTCACCTCCATAAGCATCACCTAGAGCCAATGAGTGCTAACTGTTCCATTCATTCTCATGAGAGATGGGTTCATGTAAACCACTACTCATGAATCACAGGTTAATGAAAAGAACTCTAAATGCACCTTACGTATGTAACATTTTTAAAAAAAAAAAAAATAGCATTGGTCGAAATTTCGACCAATGCCACCAAAAACCTCCACCAAAGGATGGTCGAAATTTCGACCCAAATAACAAAATTTCAACCAAAACAAAAAAATTTTGACCATCTCATCCGTCGAACGTATAGCATCTCGGTCGAACATTTGATGTTTTCATCAAAATTTTGACCAACATTTGGTGGAAATTTTTGCTGCCACCGGTCGAAATTTTGATCAATACTAGGTGGAAATTTGTTCGATAATTGGTCGAAATTTTGACCATTATAAAAAAATGACGACAATTTTGAAGCATGGACTCAGTCAAATTTTTGACCTATGTTTTAGTCAAAATTTTGACTGATTATAAGTACGTCAAAAATTTGACAAAAAAAGACCGACGACAATGTTGGTCGTAAATTCGACTAATTTCAGTCAAAATTTCAACCAATTCTTGGTTGAAATTTGAGGCCAAATTTACTATTGCCAATAGAAAGTGTTATTTATTATTTATTTCATAATATTGAAAAAATATTCCATTTTAATCTTTTCTTTGATTAAATTAATACAATTGCAATGCTTAAAAGTAGAGACTACAGTAATGTTCTTGAAAATTATAATATATATTAGGTATTAATATTATTCATATTAATATTTTTTCTTACTTTCAATATAATAATTATATATTATATTATAATTAATTATTAAAGTTATAATATACAATTATATATAATGATTATATTATTCAATTCTATAGTATAACTAATAAGTTGTTATTAGATTAGATCAACTGTTAATTATTATCATAATTAAATATTATTTTATGATATTATAATATATATTTATAATAATTACATTATAAAATATTATAATCAATATTATATAATCATATTATTTAGAATATTAAAAACTATTATAAAAATATACATTAATATAATGTTATGCTAACAATATCCTTTATAAAATTAATATATATAATAATAGATAGATGTAATAATATTTTTATTATATAGTATAATTATAATTAAATAATAAATAGATATACATAATTAATATTTGATATTAAATTATTTCTTTATCTTGCAATAAATATTAGTAACATAAAAAAAATGTACACCATATTGTTCTTAGACTAAAACTAATCTACTTGCCATATATAATATTTGTAAAGTTTTATATATCATAATTAAATGTAATGAATAATAGGAATAGTGTAACTCATAGGCACATTAATAAAGGTTTGTTAACATGGAACATAATCAAATATAACCAACCAATTAAGCATGTTTAAAGTCACACTCCAGTGTTAGTTATATCCATAAGATGTTTTCTCCCAGTTCTCACACTACATTCCACTTTAGGAGTATGTCCTCAATACTTGTCTTTTTCCATGGTAACTAACTAGCACTTGCACCTTTGAAGGGTGCAAGGGTTACACCGATAGTCTTATATATGTTAAATGATGTCACTATAGTGCTGATGTAGAAAGTTCACTCATAACATTTCGTTTGCACAGTAAAATATTGGTAGGATAATTTCATCTTTATTATTTTTTCTTCCTTGGTACCCATAGAGCACACCCTATTAGACTTTTCCTTCGTTGAGGTTCATCCCATCTTTTCAATAATTTATCTTCTTCGCAAGTTTTAACAGTAACTCTGCACCCATTTCATCCACAATAATCATTCACCTGATGTGGTCCACTAGGCATGCAATAATGACATTGGCTAACATAACAACTTATTTTTACAAAATAGGTTTGAGTGGCATGTTTCAAAAATCATTGGACTTGTTATTGATCAAAGTATGAATTGTATCTATAATTATAATGTATAACCTAATGTCTAAATAATTCAACCCTACTTGGAAACCATGAGTCTGATACAATTAAATGGAAAACAAAAGAATCTCATCTGAATCAACTGGCAGTAGAAACAAAATGCATCCACTATGCTAGTAAGTTCAAGTGGTATGTAGCGACAGAGTACTCGTTGGACCCATCTGCAAAAATAGCTCCCACTCATTGGTTTCCATTGTTCCATCTATACTATTATCTATTGTTTGTTGCTCTTCATTCTTGGCTTCTTCATGCCATGGATCTCTAATAATTATTTCATGATGTTTAGTTCACATTATTTACTTGGCAGCTTAGGCACTAGGGAAGAAGTTTGTATAGAAATAATGTCATCATTGTCCTCATAAAATGTTAAATAAATCAGCATGCGATAGTGTTATATATATTAAGAGATATTGTGATATTGCTGATGTAGAAAGTTGTTATACACTAAAACATTTAGTGTGCTATTTTCATCTTTATTGTTTTATATGTGTAAAATAATAACATTTTGTGTCGAGTGCCACTTGATTTGGACAAGATTCATCCATTTTTCATATAATTGTATATGGATTATTTTGCATTTTGCATTTTGGAGTACCCGTCGAAGGTAAAAGTGGGTCAAATACAAAGACTAAGATTTCACTCAGATGACATTCTTTTGTAGAGCATAATAACACAACTTGATTATCCCCATGATTGAACATGGTGATTCATTGGAGTTTTTAAACAGTCTCTACACTGATCTCAAAACAATTATTCCAAGGATATAAGCTAAGCATAATCAGTATCTACTACATTGAAATCACTATCATTTCTTCCTGCACATTTTATCTTCCTTGACACACATAATCACTACTACTTTGAAATCACTATTGTTTCTTCGTGCACATTTTTTCTTCCTTGACACCCATGGAATACACCCTATTAGACTTTTCCTTCAGTGAGGTTCTCTCTTTTGACAAAATCTTGTTCTCTATAATTTTTACCATTATCTTCTCTCTCAATTCTCCAAAATCCAAAGTCTCAAATCTTCATATAGACATGAATAAGTACTTATTGAAAATAGAGTTAATTCTTAAAAGTTGTCTAATAATTGAGTTTTAAGATGTAACTTCATTGTAAGTAGACAGTGATCATTTTATTTATGATATGATTTAATTTTTTAAATGAGTCCAGTTCTTGATTACATCTATTTGTAATATGTTAAATTTTCTATCTAGTTTGTTAACAACTAATTCTTATTTTGAAAGGTTTATGATATTTAATTTATGCAAGCTTTCAATTTAGGGTTTGATTAGTCATTTTAGCCATCCATAAATTTGAAAAATTCATATGTGTGCATTCATTTTCAATAGACCTCTTACAGTGTACTTTTCAGTTATTTTCTAAATCCAAAGAAATATATTTATCCTAAACATATTAATTACTTTTACAATTAAAGAAAAATTAAAACAATTTATGTACAGAATAATATTTACCTATACCATTGTAATATTACATTTCAACTTCCACAATGATGTTCAAGCTATGGCTAGAATAATATTTATCTACACCATTGTAATATTACATTTTCTACAACTTACAATTGTTCATGACTGCCTAGTGCCCTCATAAATTTTTCAACTTCATAGTCTCATGTTTCTTGTTTTAGAAGGAGAAGATTATGATAATTATTAAACCCTACAAACATGACTTCCAAACTTATAATTATTATATCCTACAAATATGACTTCCAAACTTACTGTGGTTATCTGTAATGAGAATGAGTAGTGCACTCAAGAAAAATTGTTGAGACGAAATATATTTGTGAAAACACTAGATAGAGGAATGGGCTAAACAAACAACTGCCATCTCTACATGTATATAGACTAGCATCTGTCATCTTCACATGTTTACAGACATACAAGATATTAAAAAAATGCTATTATAAACTAAATATAAATCTAACCTAAATGAATAGTTAATAGATAATTGTTAAATATTATTATTTACTAAATTAAAGTTGATTTCTAGCTTAATACAATGCCAATATTCATTAATAGAGTTTTTAGAAATTAATTTGGATAGTTACAATTATTTAACTTGTTGTAGCAAATATCTCCTCTTTATCAACTGAATATGATGTTGAAGATATAAAATTAATAAAGACTAATGGGAAGCATATAATTTGTATATTTGGTACATAATTAAGAGATAATTTTTTAATTTTTTTTATTTAATAAAAAAGTGCAAACTAATAAAAATGGATAGATTATCCTAAACAAAGTATTCCAAAAAAATTCAATGCTTTTTAAGATGATGTTTATTCCAAACATTCCTTTACTATTCTTTTTAAGATCTTAATTTGTTCTACCAAGGATATTTTGAATTGTTGTGTGTGGACCTCTCTCATCTTCCAAGGTTGCAAGATATATGCTTTCTTAGTTTATGCTCCATATGCTTTTTAAGATCTTAATTTGTTCTAGCAATAATACTTTGAATTGTTGGGTGTGGACCTCACTCATCTTCCAAGATTGCAAGATATATGCTTTCTCAGTTTATGCTCCTTATGCTTTTTAAGATCTTAATTTATTCTAGCAATGATATTTTGAATTGTTATGTGTGGACCTCTATCATCTTCCAAGGTTGCAAGATATATGCTCTCTTAGTTTATGCTCCTTGCACTTCAAATGTACTTCAAATGTAGTTAGTGGTTTCTAAAACCACAAGATAGGGTACATCCTTTTAATAAAGTATACTTCAAATGTAGTTAGTGATTTCTAGGAACTCAAGATAAGGTACATCCTTTTAATAAAGTACATCCTTTTAGTTTATTAAAGAGAACAAAACCCTAAACCTCAATTTCACAACACGTAACTAAAAGTCGTTAAAATTTTATTTTATTTTACTTTAACAACTTTACAAAATTCGCCCATTAAAAAAACCTATTAGAAATGTTGAATAGCGTATCAAAAAATAATCCCTACAAATGTATTCTTTCTATATCTTTAGATATCAATTGAAATCAAAAATATGTTTCTTAGACCCATAATTTGAAAATATGATGCTTAGACTCATAATTTGAGTAACTCCATTTGCTCATAATTTGAGTAACTCTAGTTGCACATAGAGTATTCAAAAAATGTGACAAGAGTTTTACATTTATGAGTGAACTACTACAACTTCTCTCAGGTAAAATCCAACTATGGGAAATTGCAATCCTTATACCATCTTTTAACACTAAAATTATCTCATTTTAATATCTCTAATCAAAGATCTTGGCATAAACATATAGATTAAGCTCAATCTCATTTTAAACTTCTCATTTTAGCTCTTAATATGTTGTATTTCAAAGCTATGTGTAGCCTAACTGCAGTTGAAGTCGAGTTTGGCCAATTCTAAATATTTTTCATTGCTCGCTTTAGGCAGTGTGTATGACATGCATCACAGTCAACCGTATGTTCAAACTTCACCAGAGAAAATTCAAATATAATCGAATGCAATCAGAATACACTCATATAAAATAGACTGTATCATACTAATAGGATGTCTTCCCAACCATAGGTCATCAGGAATAAACTTACATTCAAAGATGTAAAATAGCCGTATGTTCAAACTTCACCAGAGAAAATTCAAATATAATCGAATGCTATCAGAATTCACTCATATAAAATAGACTATATCATACTAAATATAGAATGTGATGTAGGATCATCCAAGGATCAGGTTGTTGACTCATATTTGTTTTGGTCAAAATTTACTTCTGAGGGTCATAACTTTTGTCTCAGATGTGGGTTTTGGCTAAAATTTTACAGGCAGTTGCATGAGTAGCAGTTGTTTGGATTGTCGATCGAGGTTAGCTGATAGGTGATCATTTCAACCTTTTTCCCTGAGCTAGAAATATCATCTTGGCCTCTGAATTTGGCTTTAATAACAGTATGTTCAAACTTCACCAGAGAAAATTCAAATATAATCGAATACAATCAGAAGTCATTCATATAAACTCATATAAAATAGATTGTATCATACTAATAGAATGTCTTCCTAGCCATAGGTCGTCAGGAATAAACTTACATTCAAAGATGTAAAACAAAGAATTAGTAGGCAGCTGAATTAAACAAAACTTATTACAAAATTTATTTGTCATTAAGTGATCTGCAGGCATCAATGTCTTCCTAGCCATAGGTCGTCAGGAATAAACTTACATTCAAAGATGTAAAACAAAGAATTAGTAGGCAGTTGAATTAAACAAAATTTATTACAAAATTTATTTGTCATTAAGTGATCTGCAAGCATCCAAATCAGAAACCTACTCTCAATATTGATGATTTTGATAACTATTTACATAACCAGTCATTGTATTGACTTTAAATTTTGATCTTAAGTTTTATCAGCAACACTAAGCTTCATACACTGAAAGGATCAAGGAGTTTTTTTTACTCAATATTGATGATTTTGATAACAATTTACATAACCAGTTATTGTATCGAGTTTTATCAGCAACACTAAGCCTCATACACTAAAAGGATCAAGAAGTTTTTTTTTAATGCCCTTAGTTTTATGCATGCAAGTGGAGTTTTTTTTTAACGCCCTTAGTTTTATGCACGCACTTGCTCTTGCACCTGGATGGGGTGCATACTGAGTACTCTTTTCTCATACGATGAGAAGCCTTATGAGCGTAAGACAAATGAAGGATTGAGCTCCTTAAAAGTCAAGGAAAATTATTTTTCAAGAGCATAACCCTTCATTTCAAGGCAAGCAAAGTAAATTCTTTACACCTACTTACTTTGTGCACACTAAAATATACTTAAAGTTGTTTAATGATTTAATCCATGAAGTTGTTTAATGATTTAATCTATGTATGCAAAATTTCCACATTTATTTGTCCATCAACAGATTTAATTTGTACTCTTTTTTTCACCTTTAAATGGACTCGGTGTCTTTCCTTTGGTTCTTTAACAAAATCTTCTTCATCAATTACCATTTTTTTGGCACCTACAAATTTCCACAGAAATAATTCTTCTCATTTGTTAACAATAGGCTTATCTTTCTTTTCACAATTAACAACATAATTTTCGCATAACCCTTCATTTCAAGGCAAGTAAAGTAAATTCACTCTTACGATCAACTCTCCATGGCTGCCTTTTGAGCTCTTGTTGAAACTGCCATACACTTCACAAGCTCTCAACAATCAAATATTCTAATCCGAAAATCGATCCATAAACTCTTTCCTAGATTTAAAAAATCAACAAATTGTTTCAAATGCTTGCTACTCACTAATGTATATAATTTAAGATCTTGTTAGAAAGTTAAGTAGTAGCTCAACCCCTAAATGCCAATTGCAAGCATAAGTTACTTTGGACATCTCAGCTTAATGAAAAATCACACGAAAATTACAGAAAAATAAATTCATATCATTCATGTTATTATGCAAAATGCAAGAAAATGCAACTCTGCATGTTTTGTTATTTGTATATATATTACTGTATATGAACTCTGGGTGTTGTTTTCAAACTCCCGACTTCATGACTCTAGATATTTTCATCTGGACACTTCATAACATTTATTTTCTGTACAACCAACATTGCCACACCTTTTTACTATAGATGTGTGTTATGAAAAGGTGTAATAGGCTTAAATTTACTTGTATAAAAAGCTTTTAGCCGGCCACAACTTTGTATGATACTCATAAGAGAAACTGGATAGAAAATATTGGTCAAATGACAGTGGTATAAATGTTGTCATTTGATGCAAGGTCTCCAAGAATTTTGATGATGTCAACGTTCGAATTGCTTGATTGCTGGCAGTGTATTTAGAGGATAACAATCTAAAGCTTTCACACAGTTGTATTTCTGACATTTTTATCAGCTGACATTTCATTCCGCTTTATACTCTCGAGGTAGTAACTTCTATTCTGCCAAGTGTTATGTCAATAATAGAAAGTCAATCTTTAAAGTCTCCCGAGATACTTTCATGTAGATGATTAGCAATTTTCCTTTTCTCAATCTAATTGCATTCTATAACAAATTAGTACATCGCACCAATAGTGACTGAGTCTCTCAATAGTGACTGAGTCTCTCATGACAATGAACAAAGCCAAATTACAGATTTTAGCTCTACAGATTTCCATCTTTAGTGCTGAAAACAATATTTCAAATATATCACGGGTAACTATGGCCATGTGTGCTCTAGCAGCTCTTCTAGGAAGTACACATAATAGGGATGTCAGTGAGCCGTTATTGATGGACATAAGTATCAGCTTCCCCTCTGTATTAATAAAATAAGAAAATAAAATCTATTCATAAATAATAGTGCTTGAAGTTAAGTTAAATCTAAAATACTGCATCCCCTCCGTATCAACCTATTAATATATTAGATAGGGCATTTTTTCAGACCTTTTCATTTATACTTAAATCATAGGATAAAAAAATGTATCAGGAAGTGCTCTCTTGTTGGTCTTTGATAGGAAAATATCAACCTATTCACTCAGTGGTGCTAAGCTCAAAGGCTTCTCAACTTGTGAGTTGAGTGGTTGGTTAGCACTCATCCCTCTCCTACTGAAGCCCATTCCGATGAGAAAATGAGTTGTTATGAATTAGATTATCAAGTACAAAAGAATCTCTTGGGGAATGTAGTGTGTAATTCAGCCAATAAGACTGCCTACAACCTATAATTGTTCAGTACATGGTGCTCTTATTCATAGCGAGTATACCTATCTATCTAACAAAATTCTAGCTTGCGTAACCATTTTTGAAACAAAAATTTCCAGAAGAATTCAAAGAACTTTAAATAGCAACAAAATCCATTTAATTATTTAAAATTTTATTTTTCATAATATATAGTTTTAAAAAGAATTGAGTGTCTTTACTCAAATTTTAAATCATTTTATTAAATTTAAATTATGTTCATTAACTTTAAGGATTTCAAATGGTATACACTATTTGTAACTATGTTAATTTTTACTAACATTTTTTAAATTAAGTGATTATGTTATTTACAAACCACCACATTATTGACTAACATTTTCTAAATCAAATGATTATATTATTTACAAACCACCACATTTTTAGTGTGCTTCTCTCACCTGCTTGTCGAAACATCATTTGTAGTGATTATGTTATTTACAAACCACCACATTTTTAGTGTGTTGCTCTCACCTGCTTGTCAGAACATCATTTGTAGAGTAACTATTGTTGTAAATTGGTTCCACAACAACTTGGTAGCTTTGCATTAAAGTGTGATGTATAGATCAATTCTTTTATAACAGGGGGCAGTTTTAAGAGTCATGTAAGAGCAGGGATAGTAAGAATAGATGGTGAACCAGTTTTTAACTTTAAATAGAAGGCACCCCACTATAATATGTATGAAAGGCTGCATTGTAGGGGCGGCCAAATTAACAAGTTTGTTCAGCTAACAACACTGGAGATACATTAAACTCTGATTCTCGATGCAGTCGGTCAATAGAAACAAAGAAGGTATCTTTCTTTGTAGGCATGGAAACGCTTAAACAACAAACTAAAACGTGTATCTCATCAGGGGGGACACGATTCTTTTTACAAGTGTCTTTATTAAACTTACATTTTAGTTGGTTGTTTAGCCAGGGGTCTGTGGACATGGCATCGACTTGGTCTCAAAATCTGTGCAGAAATTGATGAAGATTTGCATGAGATTTTTTATATCTTTTACTTTTGGCTTGTGGTATCAATCTTTTACTAATGTGCAGAATCTGAGCTTTAAGTAGTAGTCGAAAAGGTTTTGTTTCATGCGTCTTTCATTTTTGTTTCCATAAAATACAAACTTCATACTTTAATTAATTGCATCTCTATGTGGCATTTCCTTCCATTAGCGGAGCTTGCAAAGAGGCTTTGTGAGTTTCATGGCTTCTCTATAACCCTCATCATCAACAAGTGGTTGTGGACATCTCAGCAACCCACGGTGCTTTTTTTATGAGGACAACCAATCTACTTATTACATCTCTATAAGTTTATAATCATATCATCCAATCCAATACACATAAACATAATTAAATGTAAAATTACTCTTGAAATTATTCCTACATTGCTTATTTATTATAATCTATTTAAAAGAAAGACACCAATTAGAACTGGTATAATTATTTATTAAAAATAGTACTACATAAACAACACATGAAAAGAGAGCAAAAATAAAGCTTTATTTGTGAAGATCTCAGTGACATAATGAGAATGAAAGAGTGTTTACCACCCTGTTTATTTGTTAAACACTCTTGTTTATTTGTTTAGCAATGATGATCACATAGAATAGCAAATCAAAGTGAATTTTGATTATCAATTCAATTCAGAAATTGTTGTCAACCAAAAAAATTAAGAAAAATAGACACTCATGTTATAAGTAACAATTAATTGCATTTCAATGCAAGATATATATACTTCATCCCTTTCAAAACTCAAACTTAGTAATTAATCTTTTCTCAAATAAACTCAAATTTTTTACCAGTGTAGTGAAATAAATTATAAGATAAGAAAAGAAAGATGCAAAATTAATTATTTTATTAAATATAATTTTAAAAATAATAGATTAGAAACAAAATCATTATTACTAAAGCAAAATAGAATAAATAAAATAACAATTGCATATAAATATACACTTAGAAAAGACACTTAACATTGATGATATTGATATACATTTGCTTCTAGATTCAATTGCATGTTTTCATCTATGAGGGAAAAAAAAAAAATTTAAAATTAAAAATATACAAACAATTGCAACCAAATATATAAGCCAAAATCACGACTTCCCCAAAACTAACATGCCAGTATGCTATTTATAAATAGAACTAAAACTTATACACAATACCAATCCCACATAACAAGAAACCTAGTAACTGTCTTATTTCATTCTGAAACAGGATGCTTAGCCAGATCTTCAAAAGAAACAAACTACATACGAGTTTGAAATTCACCGGAGAGGACTGTCAAAATCTTATCAAACCTAAACAGTTTTCCATGGTGTCAATGGCAGCTGTAGGCAAGCCCAATCCAAATATTAATAACAGCAGATAATAAAAAAACTAACAATAAATATATAATCTCTAAATAGCTTGTTTGTAGGACGCTTTCTCTTTGAGCAAAGAAACAAAGTTGTGGATGTGTGATCGATAGATTTGGCAGTCGTTGCCCGTCAAGACTCTACTAATCTCTTGAATGTTAGATCTGATCTCTCTGCCCTCCTCTTCCTTCATTAACCTGCAAACAGCCTTACTTGGGAAAAGAATCATCCTCGTCATTTCTACTGATCTCCACCCCCAACTTGAGTTCCTGAGCTACGAGCTTAGCATTTAAGCCCTGTTCGTAGTGCAGTGGAAGAGTCACAAATGGCACCGTAAACCTCAATCCTTCACACACTGAGATCCAACCGCAATGACTGAGGAACGCTCCTGCAGAAGAATGGGCGAGAATGTGCACTTGAGGTGCCCACTCCGTCACCAAAAGTCCTTTTCCTTGCGTGCGCTCTGCAAAGCCGTGGGGCAACGCAGCAGCCTTCTGGTGGAGAAGAACAAAGAGAAAAGGAAGCTCACTGTCTTCTAAGCCCAGCGCCAAGGCAGCGAGTTCTTGTGGGGTGAGAATACATTCGCTGCCAAAGGAGACCACCACCACAGAACGGGGTTTCTGCAAATCCAGCCAGGCCAAGCAACGGTGGCGGCGTTAGATCG
This sequence comes from Chamaecyparis obtusa, assembly GCA_027943335.1. Taxonomy (NCBI): domain Eukaryota; kingdom Viridiplantae; phylum Streptophyta; class Pinopsida; order Cupressales; family Cupressaceae; genus Chamaecyparis; species Chamaecyparis obtusa. Next base: position 3,681,999 of record BSBK01002522.1, on the reverse strand, counting down.
GGCATCTGAATCCCCACGGGATGTAGGGGAGAGGGACCAATAGTTGTGCAGGGTCCAATAGTCGTGCGGTCACTAGTGAATATATTATCCAGTCTTACACCACATTTTTACTATATATTATGATTAAATAATCCAAATGTAAATTAAACAAAATCTAAATGTTGATAAAAAATGGACCAATACTTGAACACATGAGAACCTATAAATGTTATATTAAAATAACATAAACAAGGGAAATAGATAACTTTTTGTCTCAAATAATATATCATAACTATCTATCATATGTGTGTCAATTAAAAAATAATATGCCCACTTAATAAAATAAGATGTCCACTTAAACAAGTATTGTTATCTTAGTGCACAAATACTATTCTTATGTGTACAACTATTGGGGTAGCAATGTATATGCATTAGAATATTTCATATTAATAATTGGTTTTATCACAAATATAAAAGGTGAACACAACCAAAATGCCTTATATTTTCCCATGAAATGTGTGAGATTGTCAAAAAGTTTTAGTGTTCAACTATTGGTCCCTTTGTGATCGATATAGGTTGTATTTTATATAATAATGTGTTATTTTTATAACAACAAATAATTTTTTTGTGTTGAAGCATTGGTCCTTTTGTGTTAGATTTAAAAGTTAGATATAACAAATATTTATGATTACTAATAGGTATATGGTCCATTTAAGTTGCATATATGTCATATTTTGTATAGAAATACAATCACTCACTAATAACAAATGATATTTTTAAATTCAACTACTAGAAAATTTTAGATTAAGTTTTGGTCGAACTTTTGAAAAGCCAATTTTTGTACACGTTTAACTAGGCGTGCTATTTTAACGAGTTGCGTGATGAGCCACACCTTCAAACCTTAGTTATAAGTAGTTAAGTGTCCATTTTACATTTCTAAAAAAAAATGAAGATTTTACGATATTCCATGCAACAACTACATATTGACGAAGTTAGCCCTCACGACTATTGGTCCCTCTCCCCTAATCGAAATCCAGATGCAGTAATCAAGAGGCCTCTCATTTGATTGGAAAACAATAAAGCTAAGATCGAAGGTTGTAATCGAAGTCCAGATGCAGTACTCATGACCAGCGACAGGTTCTGCAACACGCCAAAAATCTCTTCCCCAAATCTTCAGATCGCTCTCTGTAGAGTCTGTCACTCTACAGGCGCGTGATGTGAGAGTTCACATGGCATTGCTTGTAACGTAATACACGTACTCCAGACCAGCGTCTTCTCAATTTCCCAGCTTTCCACCTCGAGCCCCACCTGTTAACAATTGTCCAATACTTGCTCAGAGATGATGTAGAATATAATATACTTTTTACTTGTGAAAGTCTTTATAGTACTGATCAAATTTCTGAAAGTCTTTATGGATCACGGAGTGTAATCCGAAACGTTGATGCTGAAAAACACACACAATCGAATTCAGAAATGCACATGTCAAGAAGATTGGACAGAAATTTGATGACAAAAAGTAAAATTAGAGTGTTCTACATATCCTAAACTAAAACATTATAGTAAGCATGTAACATACCCCCATTCCATGATCCATTGTACCTGCATGCCTAATCTGTCACGAAATCGTCCTTTCACTAGAGTCTCCAAGTTGTCAGTAAAATTAAAATATTGACAATTTAGGTGTAAAATTACTAGGAAAAAAAATATCATTATATATTTTGTTTTTTAATTTTATACATATATTTAAGAATAGAATCTTTATATATTTATTTAAATAATATTTTTTCAATTCATTAGCTATTTAACATATTGGTATATAATGTAGGTGTTCACTTTTTTCAAATATATATATTCTAAAATTTTGAATTACAAAGATAATATATGAATTTATATGCATATAAACAATTGTAATCATTATGTTTATATTATTATTGAAAAACTATTTTTCAATAAATTTTAAAATTTTAGTATATAATTAGAAATAAATATTATTTAAATATAATCCTTACATATAATTGTTTTTTTTTTTTCAAAAAATGAATTTATATGTTAATAATTATTAATTTTAAATTATTTTATATTAATTTTTAAAATTAATTTTCTAATTAAAAATCTGTTACAAAAATAATTAATAATCATAACATGTTAAAATATAATAAAATATTTTTAAATTAAAATTATTTAATATAATTAACAAACAATAAAAATATTTTTAAAATTTATTATATTTTATTTTATAATAATTAATTCTTAACTCTAACCTTTTTCCTATCTCTAACCCATATCTTAACTTTATTCTTAAATTAAATCTAATCTTAAAGATTAATGTTAATTCTATTTAAACTCTAATATATGAACCTTAATACTTACCCTAACTGAAATATGTTTCTTATATCCTTAACTTAGCCTAATCTTGCCATAGTTTTGACAAAAACAAAACATTTAGAATAATTATTTAAAGATTTTAATTAATATAAATATTTTTTTTCTTTTTTTAGTTCTTATGTCTTATTAATACAAAACTATTATATATATTAAATATTAAACTAAATAATTCAAATTATATTATAGTATAAGTATATCACATACTTAAATTGATTGATTTTGTTATATATACTTATAACTAATAATTAATAAGTGTTCTACTTGTTCTCATTAGAGATAGGTTCGTATGAACCACTACTCATGAAATATGGATCAATGAGTTTGAGTGAGAAAACTACACAATTGAATTATGATAGCAATATCACAACATATACACTATTATATACACACACTTCTAAATCCATATGTGTTGAAATGCTTAATAAGTATAATTGTTTATACGCATATAAACTCATATATTGATCTCTATAATTCAAAACTTTTACAAACTTACATTTGAACATATGTATATAAAGCAATATATCATATGTTAAACTTGATTGTCATATATATATATATATATATATATATATATATATATATATATATATAGTTTATATGCATATTAGTTCATATATTAATCTTTATATTTCAAAACTTCAAAATATATATATTTGAAAATTGTAAATACCTACATTATATACTAATATGTTAAATAACTAATGAGTTAAAAAATTATTATTTAAATAAATATATGAAAATTATATTCTTAAATATATGTATAAAATTAAAACAGAAAAATATATAGTAATATTCTAAAAAATAATTACACCTAAAGAAATTGTTAAATATAAAAATAAAATTAATTTATGTTAGAAAACTAAATGTAAAAAGTATTTATTTTAATTTTTAACTTTTAATTATTGATTATAATATAGTTATTTAATAATTGAAATCAACTATATAACTATAAAATAATAATACAAATTAATAATACTCTAATAACTTCTTTATTTAATATATCTGAATATAGATAAAAAAAATAAAAACAAAAATTATTCATTAACAAGAGCTCTGTAGAGCTTGAGTCCCTACCTTGAGCAAGGAAAGAGGAATAAAAATTAGTGAAAGAGGATGTACAAATATAATAAGTTACAGAAGCGGGTTGCACTGCAATGTTAGTTATATGCAAAAGTTGTTTTCCATGTACCTCTGGTGGTTACATTATCTAAGATGAAAACTAGTGTTTGGTATTTTTAGGACTTGAATATTCTAAAACTGAACAGTAGAGCTAGAATTAAACCAAACGAGCACAACTAGGGCATTACACCATTGAATCTAATAATTGAACAAGCATTCAAACTATAAATTGATGATATAATTGAACTATAAAACTATTATTTTATTTCATATTGTCAATAAACATTGGACAGAATTTAAAGGTCCTAGCAAATGGCAAGAACATAGCGAGGGAAAAAAGTTTAAGCGGGTCGCACATGGCCAAAAGAGAGTCACTCTGTGAACAGAGAAACATTACAATGATAGAGAGAATAAAAAAGCTTCAGATATATAGTTTCAGACAAAGACGGCCCAAAATTCCCTTCATTCCTATTGAATGCACTGTGTATACCCAGTATAAAAGCTGCAAATATGTCTTGTCTATGCTGGCATATTATAATCTAAAGAGCATCTCTAACTATGATATTTGACAAGAAATGCTTTTTCCAAATCCCTCATTTTGGCATATGCTGTGAATAAGGGTAAAAATGAAAACTGTGCAGAGAACCAAATCTTAGTCGAGCAGCTCTGCAAATATGCATTGTCACTGAAGCTCTCCAAATATAGATTCAAAGATGTACAAGAAGTGTTGTATCACACCTTTAATACACAGGGACAAGATTTCTTATTGCTTTGATACTACTTGTAGAAACTCAAGACAGCTCTGATACTATATTGGAAGACAAAACATTAACAAAAAGAGAAATTCCATTAGTTTATAACCATATACAGAACAAGTGAGAATCAACTAGAAACATTAACTTTTAGATGTAATGTGTTCTTTGGACAGTGATTGAAGTGATTGTTTATAGATCATTCTGATAGTTTTGTGAAATATTTGTGCCAACAATCTATTGTTTGACTCATAATTAATTTATATTCCAACATCTTCTACACAGACAAGCCTATTTTCTTGCACTTCATTGTTTTAAAAATATCTCAAAGTAACAAAATTATACAAAGCTTGTCGTTGTTCTGCTATGAATCAGTAATTTCTTGTATTAGATTTAATACTCTAGCAATTGCCTCAGTCAGGTAACAGTCGTTATGTTCATTGATGTGGAGCTTTTAGTAATAATGTTTTGGTGACATGATAAAATTCAGTAGACATTTGCAAATTGGCTAACTTGATCTTCAATCAAATGTTCAATTTTTGTATTGATCTCTTCACAGAAACTTGTAAAATTGGAAGAAAATTTCTGGAAAGCTGAAATCACAATATATATCATATGTTGCGTGAATATTTTTCTATTTTGATTATTCTATTTTGAGGTTATATAACAAAACAGTGAGCAGTCAGCGTCATAAATAGACTTTTAGCTATGTCTTAGATGTGTTCATTCTAATGAAATTTAAATTTCTATAGATTTATTTTCTGTGCATCTCATTTAAAATCTAACTAAAATAGAGTAATAAAATTGCATTTAATCAAATACAAAATCTGGCACATAAAACAATAGTTTCAAATACTAATAATAGTGAGTTTTTCTAGCGCTGAGCAGGCAGCGTTATTTACTGAATTTCTAAGTCATGTTCTTATTGCTTTGTTAGAACATGATTTGAGTGGAGTCTAAAAATCTAGCAATAATGAATAGCTAAACCATGTCGCATCAAATGTGTAAATTGTTTTTTTGCTCTGTTCAAAACCTAACTGGAATATAAATTGGGAAAATAGTTTTAATGAATTTGGAAAATGTTTCCATTATGTCCAGTATCAGTTCAAAAATAAGTGTCATTTTTTGCCAATTTAACTAAGGATTGAAATGTTTGTATGTGTTTTCAATTTTAACTTGATAGTTTCATTAATATATGTTAGAACTAGACAGCTATGAAGAAATAAAGAGGACTAGAACAAGGAATGAAACAAGCATTGGAAAGTCTATTTGATGGCTGATGCAAATAAAAAACCATACAGGTAAAATATATAGATTTATAGTTTAGATACAAGTCAAAATCAGTTACTGAATAGTAGTATGAAAAGTTGTGGGATGACAGTATTGGTTGTACAAAGAAGAAAAACATTAATATGCATATGGAATGTATTTGTTTCATTGTGCAAAAAAATGGAGCTGGCGCAATTGGTATGGAGGACAGAAGATTGCTATAGGTCCAACTCAGATTGTGTTCAGAGGCGTTTAGTAAAGCTGCAAATAATGAAAAGAGATTTGTAAGTGACACTGAGGCTGGAAAAGTATGGTGCAAAATGATGTTTGTTTCAAATGGAAATAAAAGGAGAGAAGACGTTATTAGATGTTACATTATTGATGCTAGGCGTAATCTGCACAATGTTGTCGTCGATCGCAATCATAAAAGTGCCATTAATTTGAAATTTGCGTAGCAGGCTGGTGACTCTGGACATGTCTTTTTGGTAGGTGTCAAAAGGTATTTCCACCAACTTTGGAAAGAATCGCTAAAGGAGGTTGCCATGCATAGTGCAGTCAATCGCATTAGCTTCTGTATAGACTGTGCATTGCAGGTAAGGCTGATGTGTGAAGGATGACCTGGCAGCACAAGCATTGCATTCAGTTGTTTCAGCAGTCGATGACTCTGCGTTTGGAGCTGGGTCATGGCATGTGCTGCAGAGGAGATGGTATGGTTGCAAGTAAGTGTTTTTGGGTTTCAATAGACCAGTCACCTGTGAGTTAGCAAGGCAGATCAAGGCATGTGAGTGAGAGGATGTATATGCTATTTCTATTGCAATGAGTGTTGTTGGTTGAAGATTTAATGGGGTTTATGCGTACCTGAGTATTGCATTCAGCGAGATTTTGCAAATCAAATTTTGCACAAGCATCATTTAGAATGTCAATGAATATGGCTGATGTTGATTTAAAATTTCTTGTTCCTCGTGGTCCGTCACGAGTAATATTCTTGAGCAAGAGCAGTGGTGTGCGTGCTGATGGCAATATTATTTGCAATGTTTCAAATGCATGAGCATTGTATTTTGGAATTGTTACCTTCAGAAAGAGAAAATGTGTATGTCATTTGAAAAGTGAAGCTGGAATATGAAAAAAGTGGAAGATATAATTTACAATATGAAAGAAAGAACTTACAGTGGCTATGTCAGTGATTGATTCTCCATCTTTGACATTGAGCTGATATTCATTATGTGCTTTATTCTAAGATGTGACTATTACTCCAACTGATCCAATTGGGTAGTCACTTGGGGAGTGGACAAGATGACTTATTGTTATATCTGGCATGAGCTTGCGCTATGTGCAGACTGTAGGAATTGTTTGGATGGTTGTATCTGCTTTAAATTAGAGTGAATAATCAGCGTCTCCTCTTTCATATTGAGTTTTCTTATTGATTGCAAAGTTTTGTATGTGCACACTTGTACCAGCCAAGAGATTTGGAAGGAATGTGTTAATCAGCTGGTTGTTGATATTTGTTGTGATAGTCATTTGTCCATTGTTGTCGACAAGATCAATATGCACGATCTGTGCTTTGGGTGGGGTTGCATGGTTTTTGGCATATGCAGGACCATATGCGATCAGCACATCACCTTCAAAAGTAGATGCAAACTGGGTGGAATAGATTTCGACAATGGTAGATGGTTTTGGTTCTGCTTGCTGCAACCTATGGGAGAGAAGAATGTAAAGTCAAATTCAAAAGACAATCGAACAGAAATGGTAACAGTTTGTGAAGTAAGGAAAATATTGCCTTTGTGATGGAGAATAGTTGTCAGAGTTCATGGTAGTTTCGAGGGAACTCAGCTACTGGTTGGAGGATGAGAAGAGTGCTCTGCAAAAGAGTACAAAAGAAGAGAGTGAGACATGAGCATACAATAAAGAAGACAAATCTTAATGGGTTTTGTGTATGCATGGAAGGAATGAAATAGGAAGCATGATAGATGGAAGTACCTTTTTATAGCAGGTGCAAGGGCGGTGGATGTCAAGCCAGTGGAGAGTGGACGTTTTGTGGATGGTGGAAAAGTTTCTTGCATCAGTGGTTCATTGGTAGGGACAATCTTTTTAGCATCTGACGTGTTTTTTTTGGATAGATCCATGAATGAGAAATGTAAAACGTGTGCTTGAGGAAAAAAATAAATATCAGTTGTTTAAAACAATGATAAATGTTGTAGAAATGGTCATGTTCTGGAATGAAATATGGTAAGTGTATTTTAAACATAACAAGGAGTCATCTAAGTGGGATGCTTTGGACGAGTTGTTTTTCTTTTTTTTCCATGAGTAGATACTGGTAGCGAAGGAGCAAAGTGAAAAGCATGCAGTAATAGATATAAAGTTGAAGTAAATGTTTAGAAGATTATCAAAGCGGTTGACAAAACATTGGCAGTAATGTTGCATTAGGTTGGGCTATGCTGAGCAAATGACATATCACTCAGAGAGATTTTTTTTGGAAAAAGAGTTAAGATGGAGAAATGATTATTTGAAGGGGAAGGATGACATTGAAAAGGAATAAGGACTGGAGAGCATAAGTACCTGAGCTGAGCAAGTGAAGGGTGGTGTGCAAACAAGACCAAGGTATGTCTTGTTATCTGCAAAACATTCATGTATTAGAGAAGCGTGGAAACAAATTAAAGTATATGGTGCAGAAGTAAAAGTAGCAAGAGCAAGGGTCGAAAGTCAGACCTGTTATTTTGGTGGGGCAAAGCGAGGGTGAGTATGTGTAGATTAGAGACTAAGATGGGCACAAATTGTGAAGTGGTATGACCAATATGTATCGAGGACAGTGAATTCTACAAAGGCATTGTCAAGACTATAGATCCAGAAGTGATCCAATAGACTTCCTGAATGTGTTGTTGGTTTATCAACTAGGAGCGATAATTTGTATTGTTGCATAAGTTTTGTAAGCATTGTCTATGCTGTTGTTGAATAGAGCATGTCGATGTTGAAGTCACCAGCAAAAATGAGTTTAGCATTGAGTGGCAATGTATTGAAAATGTTGAAGAGTAGGCTGGATATGTCGTTGAGGGGAGTTCTTGGTCTTACATATACATTGACAATGCGCACGATCTTGTCAAGGTGGAGAATATCGACAGCAAAGGATTCAAGATGATTTGTTGTGAAAGTGATAGTATTTAGTAATGTTATTGATTTTGCATAGCAAGTCAAGAGGCCATGAATAGAATGTGAACAAGAACATGTGTATTTTTTATCCAGTAGATGGAGGTGATGAGAAGTGTTGTCTTTTGTTTCTTGGAAGAAAAGAATGTCTTCTTTAAGCAAGTCATAGTCGTGGGCAATGTCATTGGCATACAATGTAAAGCTTCGAGTATTCAAGGAGCAGATGATGAGCTTTTTTAATGGTGCGTTGGGGAGGATGTATTGAAGTTTCCATTGTGCGGATGATCGAAGGTGTTGTATTTCTTTGTGGACTTTTTGTGACACGCTGAAGTTCTGGTGCTGTAGCTTATGGAGTAAGTATAAGGTTCCAATGTGTCTTACACGAGACAAGGCAGTGTAGGCAAGTCCATGTTGGAACACTTTGGTAGGGTCGAAGGTGAGCGACTCCATGGTCAAGCCTTGTGCTCTATGAACTGTTCGTGTAGAAGCTAGTTGAAAAGGAAATTGTGTTTGGATGATTGTCTTTGCAGCTACTCTAACTTTTTGAGCTATTTTCATAATTGGAGTCCATGTGGGAGAAATAGAATCTGTGTAGGTCCTGTGCACTTTTTTGCATCGCAAAGCACTAATTTTCAGGTCGCTGAATTCAATCCAAACAATATCTTCATGATCAAGTGTGTGGAGTTGGAAAATTCCATCAGCACCATTTACAAGACCATCTTCTGTATCTAAATTGGCTCCTATGAGTTCTATGAGCATGCCTGGCTTTACATATATTGTACTTGGCAAGGATGGTTTACCAGTTTGGAAGTGGTTATTGTCCATTGGGGAAGAATTTTCATCTACAGCGTTGAAGACATAGAGTGTAGTAGACAAGAAGTTTAACATGTTCTTGTTGTAAGCATCGACAGCTGCATTTTTTTGGAACAAGTGTGGAAACATAGGATTGTGTGGAGGGGATTTGTAACAAATTGTATTTAGATATGATATATCTTGGTCATTTTGATGGCCTTGTCTGTAACGGTTAAGAATAGAAATGAAGGGCTGATCGGTTTACCTAATGACAGTGAGTAATTCAAAGCAGCAGACATGGTCATGCCAAGATGTGTAAGGTATTTTTTCATTGCTTATTGTTGGTTGTTCAAATATCCAGTTATCGCATATAGGTTGTGCTTGGTATAAGTCACCACAAAAGATAAGATCAACATTTCCAAATGGTTTTGTGGGGCTGTACTTGATTTGTCTAAGTCCGAGGTCAATATTGTACAATATTTTACTTCCAACCAGAGATGCCTCATCAATGAGCAAAATTTGAAGTTGCTGTAGTTTCTTGGTTAGGCTATAAAGTGTGTTTGAGTCCAAAGGAAACATCTTTGCAGAATTACATGGGAGATGGAAAATAGAATGTGCAGTTACTCCACCTGCGTTGAATGCAGCTTTGCCTGTGGAAGCTACGATGATGCCTTTGGGCTTTAGTGGGTCACTATTGAGATGGCTATCATAGATGTGACTCAGCCCTTGGAAGAGTGCTTTTGCAGTGAAGGTTTTTCCTGTGCCAGCACCTCCCGTCAAGAATAAGTAGAGCGGTTTTGAAGGAGCTATTTTTTTCCTCATCAAGACATCTTTTACAATCGATTGTTGCTCTCGATTCAATTGTTTGTGTAAGGAAAAATATTCTTTGTTGCCTAACAACAAAGGATGGGGTAGCTCAGAGAACAGTGAGTGTGAAGAACGAAGAGTAGGTTCTGCTCTTTTTCCATGTGAAAGATCAGCACGTATGTCATATTTTTCTGGTAGATTTTTCATTTCATCACCAGGGAGATTAGCAAGTTTGATTGGTGGGTATGGTTCGTTAGTAGTCTCTGTTGCTGCCTTGTCTATGTCTCCCCATTTCTTATCAATGTCTGCAACAAATTGTTTTTCAATCTCTATGATATGTGCTTTGTTCGTGTCAAAGGCTGAGCTCCACATTTCATGTCCAAGCAATAATGATTGTTTAGAATCTCTAAAGGGAAGATAGAGCATAAGTTTTTCTCTGCAATAATTGGCATAGTCAATATGTGGGTTGTATCTTACATAGCGAATGATCAGCGGTTTTTTTCTTTTTTTTGTTCTCATTGGGTCGCATGAGTAAAACACTGCAAATTCAACCAGTGTTAAGCTTTCTAAGTCTTTTGACCTTTGTATATATTTGTCTATTGAAGACGCATACATGATGTTTTCAGAGTCATCATCTTCTTTGTCAATTAGTCTAGGGATTTTCAACATCATAATCCTAGTCTCTGCTGGTGCAGTATTAATGAAGAAGGCTTTTCTTGAGCTTTTGTGTAGCGGCAATGAGAGGGTGATGTGAACTACTTGTCGACTTGACATTTGCTGATAATTTAGCAATGCATTGCCTAGTTTACGTATAAATTGCAACTTGTCATTGTATGCTTGGGCAGATTGTTGTCATAGCTGATGGAATGCAAGTGATAATGTTCTATCCTGTTTTGTCATGTAGGAGCTGCAGTAAGAGGCAGCTGCATATGCATCCAATATAAATTGTGTATCTGTATTTGCATACCATAGAGGTGGCACATGTCTAGCAAATGCATTGACCCAAATATCAGCAGGGTCTCTTTTGAGAAGGATAGTTCTTCATGTTAGAACTTGTTGCAACATCTTAGTGTAAGTTGTTTCTTCAATTTGGTTGTCATGGAGGAATGCATCAAACATAGTTTCTTTCAGATAGTATTTGCATTCTAATTGTCGGAAGAAAAGAATCGACTTTTCTTTTAGGGTGGGATCAGTATTTTCTGATGGCTCTAATATAGTTGTTTGCCTCATGGGAGGCAAAGGGAAGCTAAATTGACAGCTAGATACTTTGTGCTTTTTACAAGTACGTGTATGGTGATGGGTTTGCATTTTTAGGAGACTAGAATCCAAAAGGTTGGAGTCACATGAAATGTATTTGTCGACAAAGCTTTCAATATGAAGGTTGTTGCATTGTCCATAAGTAGGTGCATTTTCAATCCATAGCATGAAGTGCACATGTTCATTTCCTCGATTTTGGAATTTTGTCACAAAGAAGTAATCCAAGACTTTGCCAAAGAGATCTTTGTTCTTGAGCATCATTTTGCAAAATGCATTGACTCTATTATTAAAATATATGCTGCATAGAACTGGATTTTTCCTAATCTCATAGTCAAGGTCTTTATCTTCAATAGTTTCATGGTGGTTGTTTATATCTATTTTTTAGAATTGTTGCAATGCTTTGTGTAGTGGCTGCCAGAAGTGTTCAGCACTTGTTAGTGTTACGAAAAAAGTTGGAGGGCCTAATTGACGAATCATTGCGAATATATTTTTTCTTGTGTTTTCTAGATAGTCTGGGGATGTTCGAATACTTTTGAGTGATCTAAATCCTAGCGGTGATTTCAAAAAAATTTCTAAGTTTGTTGTGGAGCGCACATCTTTTGCACATAATTTTGCACCCTTCAATTCAGATTTTCTTATGCAAACCCAAGCCAGCGATGATATTTGCTTGAGGATGATTTTGATAGCTTTGAAAAAGATATTTGTTATGTGCATTGCAAAGTCATTGTCTTTATGCATAAGCTCCCACTTTGCTATTTTTTGATACAAAATTTTTTTTGTGATGTCTTTTGCGCATGCATGTCCATAAAAGAGTGTAGGGAAATTCATTTCTTCTGAGTAGGTATCTTGGAAAATTCCAAGAGGTTTCAAGCCTTCTGAAGGTGCGATTTCAATAATGGTTGTATCAAGGTCTTTCACTACTTGTGAATCATTGAACCAGTGAATGAGTGATTCAGTAATGGGTTCATCGTCAGTCTAAAGGCAGTCAGAATCTAGATTTGATTCTATGTTAGAATCAAGGTGTAGATGTTCTTCGTCAGTAGAGAGCAATGCTTCCCAATCTTCATGTATTGTGATTTTTTCATCTCTGTACAGTGGAGTTCTAGACAAGATCGTTAAAGCATTCATTACATATGCAGGCTGAACATTGCCCTATGCAAAGGCATTGTCATATTGTAGCCTACGTTTTAACTTTACAGCAACAGTTCTAGTTGCAGCAATGTTTTTGGGCAGTGCTTGTTGTATCTTGTCAAAATCAACAAGAACATTAATTATTGTGCCTGTCAAACCATATTGTGCTCTTTTATACCCAAGTTTTCATATTTGTGCAAATGTGATGCGTAGGGAGACAAGTCTCTCTTCAAGACTAGTCAAGGAGTCGACAATATGTATCTGTTTATTGCATCTTATGTTCCATGGTGTAGTGAAGACAGGCACTTTTCCGTTCTTGACAGCTTTTAAGCATTGCTTGCAAATTGAACTTCCAATTGAGATTATTTTTTTCTTGGGTGGAAGGGAGAGCACATGAAAAGCATGAACAAATGCATTAGTGACCTTGTGGATGTCATTTTGAAAGAATAGCATGTCACAGAGCAAGTATGCATTAGTCGGGGTGTCGCTAATGTCATTGTAGTACGTGTTTATAGCTTTGTGGGATTGAGTAGTACGCATAGGCATGACATTTCGGGCTTGCTTTTTGTGCGGTGTGCGAGGGCTACGAAAGGCATATCTTGTCTTTGTATGTGCATGTGCCTTTCTATGTGTCGTATCAGTGTGCGGTGTATCGATGGGGCTTTCGGATATGCTGGTTGGCTCCATGTCTTCGCTATGCATGGTTTGTTTTAGCAAGTGTAGTGAGACATGAGCAGGTGTCAAGATGAGAAGGCAGTTGACATTTGCTTTATCTTTAGCATCTCTGATGGGTGAAGGAGCTTTTTTTCTTTGTGAAATTGAAGAAGCTATGCAGTCGAGGAAGTCATGGTTGAGTCGATGCATTTCTGGTGAAGGGCAATTTTTTTCTAGTAGTGGTTCATAATGATAATGAGATGAACTATCTTTGAAACAAATCAAGTGAATAATTTTTGTTGGGTCTATGAAATTACAAAACTTTGTAGGTGGACAATGAGGCACTACTTGCCAGATATAAATTGCTACACGAAAAATATGCGAAAGCTAGAGCAAACAAAATTCAGAGCCTTCAATACCAGTTTCAACAAACGGTCGGCCAATGTTATAGATAAGTGTGCGCATGTGCAAGACAGCAGTGTCATTTGAAGATAGCGATTCGCTATGTATGTTGAAGCAATAAAAGGCGAATTTACTTTGGCTAGCCAATGCATTTGCAAGTGACTGAGCTATGAAAAGGCAAAGAGAGATCGCATCAAAATGGTGTTCAGTGAGGAAAGCAATAGCAGAGAACATGCTTTCACCACATGAAGTGAGGAATGTAGGCAAACGAGAAAAGCCATTAGCATCAAACTCTTCCGAGACAGTGCTCCAAGCAGTGCTTGTGTGGCAAGATGTAGGCAAAGTGTTTGCTAATGAAATGTGAAGGCTAAAAGATGTGCTAACTCTGGAGAAGACTGGCTCATAATGACTTGCCAATGGATTTGTATCATCAAAAAGTATTGATATAGCTAAGAGAGATGCATTTGTATTGAAATTCAAATATGGTTTCTTTTGTGTGAGAGACCAAATGCATATGGATATGTTTAGCCAACGTGCAAGCTAATGGATGCAAAAAGTGTCACCCCAAAGGCCATGTTCATTGGCAGAATTGACTTTTGTTGTGGAAAGTCTCAGATTGCGTAGGTATGTCATCTTGTCATCAACATTGTGCAGGTCAAAAAGTATTGATGGATGGAGTTCAAGTTCATATGAAGAGACAGCTACAGGGTAGCCATGATAGAGACAATGCAAGAAATGGTCGACCAAGCCATTGCAAAGCTGATCAGATGTATAGCGACAATGTAGCAAGACCTAGATCGTGTCAAATAGATAGTCACCCACATTGAAGTAGAAGGAGGGTAGACAGAAGCAATGGATGATTTCAAGGGCTTCATCAATAGACAATGTGCACAACTGCTCAGATGGCGCGTATGTCTTGACCACGACTGCATTTTTTGGATTTTGGTCCATGTTTGTAGAGATATAGTCAAGAAGAGATCTGATTTGATGGATGATTTAAAATGGATGCATAAATGAGAGGTGTGTATGTTATGTACAGAGTAGAGGATGAACCATGCAACAAACAAAGAATATCAAAATGCATATGTCTCCACCTCTTGAAGTAGTGAAATGAGAAAGACAAAGGAGGAGTCTAGAAAATAGCTCTACATTTCTATGGGAAGGAAGTAAAGAAATGCAAACGAACCTTTCGACAATGTAGACAGGAGCGTTTGGATAGGCATTGTGTAGCAAAGGACCTGCAAAACAAAGAAATGAGGAAACTATTAATAGACGGCTAAGTAGATGCTTTTCTATGTGTAAAACTATGTAATTTTTTTAATGTGACTAAATAGCTAAAGCATTGGAATGGAAGAAAACATAATATGTTTTTTCTGACTGTAGTGACTAGAATGTGAATGAACAAGAACATATTTTTTTTACATGTCTTTTCTAAATTTCTGGTTGGTGCTTTTCCAAATTTCTTCCAATGCAAATCTGATCAGCAAGACATTAGAATGGAAAAACAAAGAATAGAATTAATTGTGATGAAGCAATAGACATTTCTTGTGCATTAAATTGATCTTTTTGATTTTTGATTAAGGGGATTTCTTGTACAAGGGATGATTTTGAATCACAAATGAGCAATACAAGATGGAAAAAGTTGATAGAATCAACTAGAGTTGTTGCATTACCGCTCTCTTTTGGTAGCAAAAGGTCAAAAAAATTTGTCGGGATGGCTGGAGGCTTTGCATAAGCAGTTTCAGCTGCGAGTAGAAGATCAATCATGTTAACTGGAACCACAAATGATTTTCTAGCAGTAGTTTTAGGTGGCAACAAAAGATCAGAAATGTGAACTGGAAGAACTGAACTATTTGTATCAGGAATTTGAGGAGGTAGCAAAAGCTTGAAAAGGTCATGCAAAAGCTGTTGACTGTCATGCACATGCTGAAGCATTGAAGATGCCATAACAGCAGGCTATCATTGTTCACAAAATATACATAGCATCAATCTGACGAAGCAAGAAAAGAGTCTCAAGCATGTTCATAAAAGTTGACAATTATGCATTGGACAAGCACAATTCTAGCAATAGCAAGTAGTAATTAAGTTTCTTAAAGATCAACAAGGTGGGAAATATATGACTTATCCTAATCAAGATATTATGCTGACAGAACACTATATTCTATCTTCTATCAGTCATAGAAAACTAAATATGGGCAGAGCAGAGAAGCAGTCCGATAGAAGCACATAAATCAATGGTGCCACATAACACAAACTACATTCGATATGTATGAAAATATGTCAATCCATGCAACAAATTTTCTAGTTTTGTGCATCTTGGTGTGCTATGAGTTATGGAATCATATGAGTTAATTTGTAGCCATATGTTTTAAGATGTGTATCGGCATTCTTAAATATAGTTAAATATTCATGAAATTGTAGCTAGCACTAGTAGTAGAATAGGAGCAACCCTGCAGAGTGTTATTTCTTTAGATTATGTAGTTTTCCTTAGAGTTTGTACAGTTCAAAGCAAGGATTTTTTGGGGGGTTTTGTCGAGTAAACATGATTATAAAACCCACTCTAGTTTATTGTGCATGGCATTTCTAAGACATATGAATTCAACAATAGCAACTAATAAAATATATAAGGTAGCATCGGGGTTGGAGTTACATACCTCTAGAAAATAGACAATAACATTGATCATTAGATGAGATTCAATGGTCACTACACATGTAATCACAGTGCATTGCATATTTATCTTCTGAAGGCATATATGCAAAGCTGATAGCTCCTACTTGTTGTGCATCTACTTGGAAGTTTGATCATATTTTTAGGGCTTTAGGTCCTGTGAGTGAAACTATGGTTTTATACTAGTCCAAGGATGAAATTGATTTTGAATTGAGCCCTCCTACCTCTCATTTTTTTGTTGAGAAGGAAAATTTGATGGAGACGTTTGTCTATATACTAAAAGAAAAGGTGATAATTACAATTTTCTTGGTAAATGTTCACGCATTGTCCATTGTATGGTGCAAATTTTAACAATTTTTCAGGTAGCATAATACTGCAATCAAATCCCAAGTAGATGAGGCAAGTAGAAATTGAGATAAGGAAGCTAGTCATCACAGGTGTATACTCGAGTGTATTTAGAAAGCACATGAATTGTTTTCAAAATTGGCTCAAAGAAACATGGTTCCATAAGATTGTGAGTAAATAATTTTCTTTCACATTATTGTATGATTACATAGTGAGGCCAAATTTTGTATTGGAGAGTAGAATTTTGAAACACTGCATAGAATGGGATGTGATCTAATAAAAATGGTAATTGTTAGTACTAATTGATGTATGTATTAATTTCAAAAATTTAGAATTTGTAAATTTAAAGTTGGAACTGGATTCAAGACAATTTAAATGAAGGAAAAAATCTGGAGTTTTTGCAATTATGGATTTTGTTAGATGTGTGCATTTCTTTCAAATGTGAATGCAAGTTGTATGCAAAGGCTTGCAAATTCACAAACTCTCAAAATAGATATGAATGTAAGGTCTTCCCTGTCAATATTGCCAATGAATAGAGAGTTAGAAGGTGATACTAGAGATAGCGAGATGAGGAGAGATAGATAGAGAGATACTTAAAATATTAAATATTTATTATTTGTATATTTATGATAGAAAAGTATATTAAATTTATCAAAAGATATATTTTAGTTATATGTTCTATTATATAATATGTATTGATTTAGACCCTTAAAAAATTCTAAAATATATAATATAAATCAAAAACTAGGCCCAGCATTAATAAAACACCTCTATATCTATCGAAGCATTTGATTTAAAAAGAGCATCTTCCTGCATTGTAGGGAAGGAATATAGAATAGGTATTAGTTGAATAATTGTTGGATCACAAACATTTACAAGTGTTGAAGAGGTGGGGCCCATTGCAAAGTATAAATGGTATTTTATATTTCCATCGGTACCACAAAAGAGGAAAGGACTTATTACAATCTTCAAAGAGTTGAAATTGTGTTCCCAATCACTAATATATATTCCCATCCCTCCCATCAAAAGATTCTAACCCTGTGCCTCTTAACATTTCCGTGTTGTAATATTTTTGATAAGCACAATTTTGGTCTACAATGACAATTTCTATTTTACGGATCTGCATTTTGATGAGCACATAAGTTATACAAAAAAATGCCAGTTATACTAGCTATATCACCGAGTAACAGAATGTGCAAAAGTCAACAAATATTAAAACCATCCAGGTAAAACATCAGTGACTTTAAGTTGGTTGAAACTGATTCGAGAGGCATGCGCTCATCAATATTTGGGCAACACAATTGCGAATTAGAAAACCTTTCCTAAATGCATATTCCAAGATCCAAGACCAATTATTCATGTACCATCTCACAATTCGATATTTTGCCAGACAAAAACAATAATAATTGACCAGATTAAGCAAAAACAAAAAGTAATTTAAATATATTCTTAACACGTCAGAGGTGCAAAGAGGTAAAAGAAAAAAATAATGGCAAGCTAAAAACCCTAATTTCAATATCCTTGCTATAAATTTGTCGTAAAAACCCTAAAAAGGAATTTTGATTAAGAGTTACAAATGCTAATGAATAGACCAAATATGAGTAGTTCAAATAATAAATTCGCCATCAAATAAGTCCTTTCCTCTTGAGTGTAGAGCTTTAGGCAAGCACGTATCCAAGGAAAACTGCTTGACACTGCACGTACGTGGTAGTTTCCACATGAGACCATCACAAGTGTCAAACAAGTTTCCTTCTATTGCCACGTTAACAGAACTTGAAAACTTCCTGTTTAGTTGGCAGAAATATTCTGTGTGACCCATTCTGTTTAGTTAGCAGAATTTTTTTTTTACATTTTTATCAGCCTAGTGATTCAGCCTGAAAGCTTTTGTGTTGGATTAGGTTTCCCAATACTAAAGACTTCTGTAATAATTTTGCACTCAATTTTTACATGATAAATCTGATGGCAATTCATGTAGTGCAGTATTCTATTTATGATTCAATTAAAATTTTCTTTAATGGATGCAATAAATTTCTACAGAGTTTGCAAGCATAATTAACTTTAGTGTTTGCGAAGTTAACATAATCACAAGGATTTTTTACAAAGAAAAATGAAAACATTTGAAGAAAAGATATCTCTTGTAGAAGAATTATTAATGTTTCTTGCCTTTGTTTTTCTGCAAAGAGAATTTCTAGTGTTTGTTTATGATTGAATTGAATTTCACTTCACTCGATGCAGGAAATAGTGAAGAATGTTTGATTTTCATGGAAAGTTGAAACACATTCTTTTCTTGGAGGGTATGGAAATCTCCTACTATTTAGATCTTTAAATTTGGTGAGTTAGATTTGTTCTCTGTTTTAAATTAAAAAAAAGAACTGGAACCGCCACCGATTTCTGATTTCTTGGTACTTTTTGGCCTTTCCAGCTGTTGAACCACGACATAAGTCACCAACTGATGGATCGTGTGAAGAAGTTGTGCAAAGAGCACTACAAGCTCAATAGGGAGGAAAGCTTCAACGACTCTCCCATGGTACCAAAGCTCAACAATCTCATTATGGATGAACAGATGGCCAAAGTTACTAAAGAGTAACATAAGAAGATTAGTGATGTCGATTGGGAAGATATTTTCATGATTGGTGACCTGCAGAAGACAAATTACTGGCCAGAATAGCCCAGCGACTTCAAGTACATTTTTGCTTTATTCTTTTACTAATTTTGTTTTAAATGGGAACTGTCTGATTTATCATTTGTGAATACATGGGAAGAAAAGTTGGTGTATTCATACGGATCATAATAGTCTTAAATTTCATGGGAGCTTAGAGTCTATACCATATAAAAATAGTATAAATCTAATGTTAGGAGCTGGTTAAAGCAGTAGCACTGTTAAGAAGAAGAGATTAAATTACAGTTTTAGAATTTGTGGAAGTCTTAATGAATTAATTAGGAAGTTAAATACGTAGAATAGAAAATGGAAGTGGGTATGG
Organism: Chamaecyparis obtusa; assembly: GCA_027943335.1. Taxonomy (NCBI): domain Eukaryota; kingdom Viridiplantae; phylum Streptophyta; class Pinopsida; order Cupressales; family Cupressaceae; genus Chamaecyparis; species Chamaecyparis obtusa. The sequence goes on along the minus strand of BSBK01002522.1, from coordinate 3,662,317 downwards.
TAGTAGCGAGGAACAAAATAAAGCAACTGCAGAGTGGCTAGAGGGAGATTCCGATCATTGGAGTTGCCTCGTTTGGAGCATCCAGAAAATGGGTGGCAGTTCCATTTCTTTTTTTTTGTCTTAGAAGAGATTTATAATAGAATAAAAAAACTAATGATGAATAATAAAATATGATCCAAAATGTAATGAATTTTCTAAAAGAAAATAACATTATGACATATATAGAAGTGGGAAAAACACTTACCCCAACAAACCCAGAGAAAAAATTTGACAAAAGAGCCAAAAGGTGAGCTTGGGACAGATTTTCCTGCAACAAATCAAAATACAAATGTTATCTTTAACTTTTAACAGAAGCGGGCAATATTTAGCTTTGATATCATGAAACAATTTGATACACTGTATGGGAACCTCACTTAGGATTTTAGGTAATCTGAGAGTCTGTATTAGACTGTTATGAATTTAAGTCATTAAATTTTTACAGTCCATGATATTGGATAGTTAATGTTCTTGAAATTAACTGTAATATTTTTAATAAAATTTATTAGATGAGTTAGTTTTAACGTTTCCAAAGCTGGAGATTTAACAATAACTTACTGTTGTGCAGCATTTCAGTGTTTCAAATCAGAGGATTGGAAGTCTTGCTAAACCCTGGGACACATACACATAGAGCATCATACGAATGAGCAATATATGCGTTCAGAAAATGAAAAAATCCCAATCTACCTCCACCTGCAAAGCCCAAAACAACATTAATGTTGCTGCCGATAAGGATAAAGGCCTCAGAAAATTGTACGCTGCATTTAAACTCACCAACTTTCGCAGAGAACTTGGCGCGCAACTGCACAAAACATCATGTGATATCATTTTCCTCTTTTAAAAATGAGATTTATAGTGAGAAGGCGACACAAAATATCTGTGGAAATCAGATTTTTGATGGTTTCACAATGAAGTTTTGTTTCTGTATGGGTGTTTCGCAAATTACGAAGTTTTGTATGCTATTGTAGGCCCCATCGTGTAGGTTAGCAAAAATCTAGTACACGTAATCATCATACATATCTCGCTGGACCTTTTCCCGACGCCACGACAAGCTCTTGTGTCTGAACAAAATTTTGGTTTTTTTTGCCTAGACAAAACATTTAAACCACTGGGAAAATATGCAAGGACCAATGAAAGAAGACTTATAATTATGAGAAAATTGACTTAAATATAAATATTGGCAAACACTTCAGGTTAGACTTTGTATGCACATTTTCCTAAGTTTCAGAAAATGAGAAAAACTAATGCAAAAAGCAAACGAAACCTTTAGTCTCCTGCCTATAAGGCATGGACTAATAATAAGACTTTTGTTATTAATACACCCAAAGTGTATTCTTAAATAATTAAAATTAAAATCCAACTCTGTTAATCGCACGATTGTCAATATTTTAATTTTACTGACATCTGACAGACTGAGTTGGTGTGACAGACTGAGTTGGTGAAAGGACGATGTCGTGACAGATTAGGCACGCAGGTACGATGGATCATGGAATGGGGTATGTTACATGCATGCTTACTATAACGTTTTAGTTTAGGATTTAGACGTTATATGCATGGTTCAGCGTGGGGAATCTCGCCTTATGTTGGAAAACCAAACGAGATCTGGAATTTCATGTTTTGCAGTTTGTATGGATACTCCAACGCTTTCTTGGTACTGTCTGCTCCTTACCTCTTCTTCACTCTTCTTCTTCGTCTTCTTTTTAAGGAGAAAACAGAGGAGGACAGGGCTTCCTCTGCCTCCTGGACCTCCTGCTTTGCCTATTCTCGGAAACCTCCTCCAGCTTGGAAAAAGGCCTCACGAGTCTCTCTATGCCCTTTCTCTGCAATACGGCCCGTTGATGACTCTTCGTCTGGGCATGAAAACAACAGTGGTTGTCTCTTCTCCTGCCATGGCAAAAGAAGTTCTCATAACTCACGACCACATCTTAGCGGGGCGGACGGTGATAGAAACAGCCAAAGCTCTTTCACATCACAAGTCCTCCCTGGTTTGGGGCGAATACGGAGCTCACTGGCGAAATCTTCGACGCATTTCAACTGTGGAGCTTTTCAGCACCAAAAGAATGGAAGCACTGCAACACCTCAGAAGAGATCAAGTATTTCGCACGATTCGACTTATTTTCGAGGACAAAGGAAATGTAGTGGATATTGGGCGGACAGTGTTCTGCACGTCTCTGAATCTGTTGGGCAACATGATCTTCAGCACAAGCGTCTTCGACCCGCACGATCCGGCTTCTGCGGGGTTCAAAGATTCCATCTGGGAGCTCATGAAGCTCTGCGGAACGCCCAATTTGGCGGACTTTTTTCCTTTTCTCCGGTTCCTCGATCCCCAGAGCCTGACCCGTCAGACGGCGAAGCATTTCAAGTCGATGTATGATTTTGTGGATTTGTTCATACAGAAAAGACTTACCCCTGCCTGCGAAATCCTTCAGCAGACTGACTCAAAGAAGGATTTTCTGGATGTCTTGCTGGATTTCAGAAGCGAAGATTTCACTCTCGTTGACATTCGAGTCTTGATAAGCGTAAGTACTGAAATCACCGAATTTTTATTTTTTCAGAAGTTCCTGTTATTTTGGCCAGAACGTTTAATTGTGGTATTTTCTTACAGGAATTTTTTATTGCCGGTACTGAAACGACCACCACAACAATTGAATGGGCCATGGCAGAATTCATTCACAATCCGCAGAAATTAAACCGTGTCAAGCAAGAATTGGATGAAGTTGTCGGTTGCAATAGAAGAGTAGAAGAATCTGATCTTGATCACCTGCCTTATCTCCATGCAGCCGTCAAAGAAATATTCCGATTGCATCAGACGGCTCCTCTCCTGCTTCCCCACAAAGCCGAAAGCTCATGCGAGATCGGGGGATTTGTGATTCCCAAAGACACCCAGGTGATGGTGAACGTGTGGGCTATCGGGAGGGACCATGAAATTTGGAGCAATCCGTCGGAGTTTGTGCCGGAGAGGTTTATGGAGGGTGAGAATAGCAAGATAGATTACAGGGGACAAAACTTTGAGCTGATTCCATTCGGATCAGGAAGAAGAATTTGCCCAGGGCTTCCATTGGCAAGTCGAATGGTAAATTTTGTCTTGGCTTCTTTACTTCATTCATTTGAGTGGGTACTTCCAGATGGAACGAGCTGCGAGCAGATGGACATGGCGGACGAGTTTGGACTTACTTTAAAAAAGACGGTAGAGTTAAAGGCAATCCCTGTACCATGTCTGCCACATCATCTATACTAGCTCTCCATGATCTGTATTAACTCGCTGAACGATGCAGATCGTTTTGTTTTATTCTCTTCAATGCTGTAGTTGTTTAAACAGTTTTTCCTTCTTATTATTGTGTTTGAGTTTTCGACGTTAATTGTGTGTAGTCTGGTTTAATAATAAACTATTAATTGCAACTTGGTTTGCAATTTGTATGCTGAATATTGATATTGTTCAAGTCTAAATGAATATAAATTCGTGTTCATCTAGTGTATAAAATTTATTTTTTGAAGCTTTGTTTAATGTATATAATCATGTCACAATCAATTAAATAAATTACGACTATAGTTTTTATACTGAAAAATGCCTTTTAATAATTACTTTTTCAATAAAAAAATATAATTATTTTTTATTATATAATATTTACATAAGTTTAACTATTTAAAACACAAAATTAATTGGGTTCATTGGGGTTGGACTTCCCATGACGAGTTGTTACTGTTGTCGGGCAGGTTTAACTATTTAAAACACAAGATCAATTGTGTTTCTGAGCTTTTGCAAGCAGCTCCTAATTGCTCAACAGGGAGAAGGCACGAATATTTAATAGATAATAATTTGTTGCTACTAACTATTTTTTCCCATTTTAAGGCTTTCTACGCTAAAACCTACTGTTATTTGAGTTGGATTTTTTCAAAGCATATTAATTTCTTTTTGTACAACATTCAATCTTCTTTTGACTTTTATTTTTGTAATTCAAGTGCACACTAGTTTAATTTTGTGTTTTGTGAACTTCCACAAGAAATTTAAGGAAATTACGTACAATTAAATTAATAACATAATAATACATACATAAATAATGTTACATGTTAATTTTTGTGTATATGCACTAGATGGAAAATGAGATTGATATCAATCGAATTGGTGATGTAATTAATATATTAGAAACCTAATTTTAATTAATATTCTTCTAATTTATTATTATTTTAATATTTAAATTAAATAAATATCCTTAGTATTATTTTTAGAAAAATAATTAATTATAATTTTAACTATTTTTTATTATAAATTAAAAATGTCTTAGATTACAATAACAATTAAGATGAGGTAATAATTATAATTACAATCATAAGAATAATTATAAAAATGAATTTATTATCTAAATAAGTAGATTTTAGATCTTATACATAAAATTTGAAAAATATATATAATTCTATATATAATATAGTTTGTATAATTACCTAAATGAATCAAAACTATAATAATCTATAATAAAATATCACATTTCAATTATTTAAAATATCAAATTTAAAAAATTTAAAATTTCTATTTAATTTAATAGATATTATTACCAATTTGTTTATCTACATTCTAATTAACTTATTTCACATTACAAGACTAATAATTACTAAATCTCACATGCATAAATTTAACTGCCCATCTTCAATACACAAAAAAATATTAAAAAACAAAACTTTCTTTTGCATTCCTATTATATCAAAACAAAAATTTATTAGAAAAATAATTTAGTGTTGATGTTTAAAACTTACAAGAAATAAACATTGCATAATTTTAAATGCTATAAAATCCACAAACCCATAAATATTCCCAAAATCTGGCATAATCAAGTTTGTGACCACCCAATAAAGTAGATGAAATGTTCATTCCTACGAATGCCTTGAATTGGAATGATAAAAAAAAAATCACAATCAATGTCTTATATATAATATTATATTAATCTATTTTATTTTTAATTGTCATGTATTGTCACATTTTTTTTTATATTAATTTTTATAAAAAGTTAGCACAGTTTTAAATGAGTAAGAAAAAGTATATATATCAGATTTGAAAACGATAATTTTATTAATATTTTTGTTTAGTTATTGATTATAAAATGTCAAATGAATTAGAGGTTTAGTTATAATACAAATTTAAAAACATACAATGTTAAATAAATTAAGGGTTGGGTTATGATAAGCACATGTTTAGTTACTAAATATCAAATGGATTAGAGGTTGGGTTATAATAAAAATATAAAAACATAACATGTTAAATAAATTAAGGGTTGGGTTATGATAAGCATATAAAAATTACAAATCTATATTTTTTTTCACTTTCACGAGATTATGAAGAGAAATTAATTATGTGTACTATTGTTTTATTGTAGATGATTGAAATAATGAAAGAACTTTTATATGATACAAGAGATAGTTATTTGATTAGAAAGAAGGATTTGAGAAAATTGATTCTTCTTATGACCATCTATTAAATGATGATTTCCCATATTAGATACATGTCTTATTTGAATTGATAAGGAATTTATTTTTTTTTCAATTTTATACTTAATTTTTAATAGAGATTATTAAATAATTTATTTAAATACTTAAAAATAATAATAATAAAATTTGGAACAATTATATTCTAAATTATGTTTTCATAACCTTAATTGTCATGTATTTTCACATTAATTTTTGTTTTAATTTTTATAAAAAGTTAGCACATTTTTAAACGAGTTAAGAATTTATAGATAGTTCAAATTTTAAAGTCATGGTGTAGGATTTTCTAACAATAATGCTTTTTGGATTCTAACAATTAGAATTGTTCAAAAATACAAACAAAAGTATAATATAAATAAAATTTAAATAATAATAAATAAATTTATATTATATTATTATTAGTATATAAATAATTTTTAATATTATAAATTTATATCAAGAACATGTATTCAATGCTATGATTGCAATGCCAAGACACGGTAAAATAATTGGAATGCAAGGGCACGCATGTCGAGACCATTAGTTGTCAGTGCCAGCGTGCAACCTCATTGCAACTCCGCTCATCGCGAAGATACGACCACCGTCGGATCTCAAGACACGGAACCTGCAAACTGTCAAAATTAATGTTAACTACGCGTGTGACCCACTTGCTACAACATTTCGAATACTCAAATCACCACCAAGTGCCTAGCTGGCTCATAGTGGAAAGGCCCACACAAGTCCAACTGGCTCTCTTACTCAACTCCTTTCTTACTTGTTTGTCTGTTTTTTGAGCGCTGTGGCTTTTAAATACCTCTAACCAACAACAGTTGGCGAATGTGGGATAGTACTTCCACATATATGCAGGCGTTATGTTTAAATATGAATGACTTATGGATGTCGACATAAGTTGCAGTTCCATGATTCTGAACGACTAGTTTTTGGAATCTACTAGTATTTGAATTTGTGAGGAGATTATGTTTGTTATAACCATGAAGCTCCTTCAAAAGGCGAGTATAACCAATAACGATATTTTCTTCAACCTCTGGTGAACACAATTCGAACGCTATCAAGTTTCATCTGAGGAAGATATAAAGTAGACTAAGCGCTGTCAAAACGTATGTGCTCTATGCTGCCCTCGCGGCAAGGCCTGAATTTTACTCCGGCTTTGCTTAATTGTGATGCAGAATGAAGTGCACTCCTTGCATAATTGCGAAGGCGAACCTCTACCGGTGCATAGCCCTTCCTATGTCCATTACTACCTTTGATCCAGGGACCATTGATTTTGAGCCATGTAAAGGGAGACCGGCAATTACTACGGCTTTCGCCAGTAGGAGGGCCTTGGCCAACGTGTGCAGGCCGCTTGATATAAACTGTTGCATGGATGCAATGCAGGAGATGACGTTTGCTAACTAGATCTGGGTTTTCACTACGTTTAATCCACAATGGGGAGTACTCAGAGCATACTTTGGCAAGAGACTTCATGTGGGTGCAGTCCATTGGAGTCCTCTTCCTCAGAGCCAACGAAGTGCCCACCTGGGACGATTCCTTTGACCACATCGCCATTGCCTTGGACGACAATTCCATCCAACTTCCTAACCAGGAGGGGGGCACTGCCACTCTTGCCCTCTCTTCCTCCAACCTCACCATCCTTCGAATTGAATGTTGGGAGATTCTGTATATAAAATAAGTTGAATATCCCCTGCTGTCTCTAAGTTTTGATAAGTAACGAGAAAATTTTATTTTACTGTCTGAAAAGTCCCTTTTTTTTTGTTAAATTATTAGAGTGGTGAGTGATTCGTGTTAAATCTTGGTCGTAATGGGTGCAGAAGCTTTAATGTCGATCTTCATCTACATCACAACGTTATTTCGGATTTAGCTGTTCATGGTTACTAAATCCGAAATAAATAGTTTATTTGATTTATTCCGAAATCGCACCTGTTCCCTGCGAAATCCGATGAGACTCTCTGCGGGCTTATATTTCAAAAATCGCACCTGTTCCCTGTGAAATCCGATAAGACTCTCTGCGGGCTTAGCGGGATTCACACTCCTAGACTGCGATTCCCCATTTCCGATTGTAATTCTACGGAGTCCGTTTGTCTTATTTAAATACTTTTATTTATAGTGTACTTATATCAAATATATAGTCTTATAGGTATATATCAAATTTATCAATTTTAAAAAGCAAACACCAAATATTATACAATTATAAAAATGGAAAGACGAACTATTTAAATAAAAAAATTTGATTTTAAATTTTCTTCCCTTACATTTTTATGCTATTTGTCATAATTCATTCATGTAAATAATATGCAAGATATTAATTCACTTGTGTGTAAAAAAGTGGACTAGGTTGAGTGTAATAGTTATATTTAAAAAAATAATTTTGGTTAGTTAGTTAAATATTAATATGTAATAATATTTTTAATATGATATTTAGATGATAACAACATAATGTCATAATGATATTTAATATTTTTATTTTAATACAAAAAAAATTCTCATGTCTATGTAATAGAATACAATTTTATTTTTAAAATGTCATAAAATAGATTACAATTTTAATAATAAAAAAATATTCTTATATTTTAAACAATTATCTTTTAGATGTGGTTGAAATTTTATTTCATCAAGTTATTTTTTTTGACATATCATTCATATAGTTATGGAAGCTAATTTCCAAATGCTCTCAAAGAATTTTTGGGAAAAGAAAAAGGGTCTTGAGAATTTTAAAATGAACCTCTAATCTCCTATATTATATTATTTTATTATGTTCAATTTGAGTAAAAATTCATCTTTCTTATTAACTATCAAACAAAGAATATTGCCATATATTATAATAATGGGGCCAAGGAACTTATGCCTTGGGATAAACCCATTTTTCTTATTATAGATAATCTATAGTAGGATGGATTGGATCCTAGTGTAAAGAAATTTAGAAATAATCATATAGAAGGAGGTGCATATAATCTAATGGGCCTAAAATTACCCATGGAGTTTGCAGTTGGAATTTTTAGAAACAAGACTAGAAAATTTGAGTTTAATTCTTTGAGGAGCCTCCTCCAAACAAAAAACTCTTTAACAAGATTACCCATATCATAAAATATAATATTATTAAAGGATTAAAATAAAAAATAGGAAATCTATGAGATCCAAGTGCCTTATATCCTTCAAAAGAGAAAATAATAGGTCTAATTTCCACCCAATAAGGAATAACAATCATCTGCTTGTTTATATCCTCATTCATAATAGTAGGAATGGCCCCAAGTAGCTTTGCATGATAACTATCATGCAAAGGTCCATCTTCAAATAGAAGGTGAGAGAACAAATTAAACACTTTGTGTGAAATATCCTCTCTATTTTCATCTTTGACAACATTCTTCTATATATGAGAAATTCTATTGGAAGCCCTATGTTTAAGAGTAGAGATATGAAAGTGTCTAGTATTTCTATACCCATTAAAGATCAAAATAGCTCTAAATAATGTCTTCCAAAACTCTTCTTTATTAGAGATAATATCATTTGGTTGAGTAAAAATAGCGTTCATCTGCGCTAGCTAATCATTGCAATATCATTCAGCCTAAATTTTCACTCAACCTTATGTTCTAGCTAGAGATTATATTTAAAAGTGAAAATATGGCCAATAAATTCTTTATTACATCTTCTAACTCTAGTTAGATAACATGGACAAATTTCTTTGTAACTTCAAATATAGTTGTACCTTGAATGTTAACAATTCGTAATTGAAAAAAATTATATATGAGTTGGGGATATGTTGAAGCCACATATTTTTGAAATAAAATTAGAATATTTTTTGAACTAATCTAGTTTTCACAAAAAAAAAGTTATCTTAAAAAGTCAATCAAATTAAATAAGAGCTCTATCTAGTTTAACTTGAACGAGATCCTCCCCAACCCACCTATTAGTCAAAGTACACTCACCTCCCACAAGATCATGATCACAAAGAGTTTGGTTATAGATGAAATCTATAGGTTCAAATATGTTGTCCTAAGAAGCAAGAGAACTACTAAACTTGTTATTTTCCTTCAGAGGAGTATTATAATCACCTAACACCAACCAATTATCATCAAGATACTAAGCCCTAAATGAAGAAAGAGTAGACACAAAATTATTCCTATCAAAATGATTGTTTAGGGAATATACTTTAGAAATAATCTAAGATAAATGATCATGAATATGGCTAAACTTTATAGAAACATGATTAGGATCATCCCACAAGGTAGAGTTGTAATCAGTTCATGATTCTAAATACTAAAACTACCACTAGAAACCCTTCTCTGCTATTGCAATGAATAACATTATCCTTAAAGAATCTAACTTTAACCACATTATCCAAGTTCACATTTTTAGTCTTTGGAAATAGTAAGATATCATGTTTATAATCTGTAACAATATTATCTATAAGATCATGCTTATGACAATTATTCAAGCCTTAATTTTAATTTTTTGATGAATGTGCTTCTCAATCACATCTTCATTAAGGAGTTTTGTACCCCATTAACAATCCTCTAAAGTCTCTCCTACTTCATATTCTATTTGGAGGGCTTTCTTCATAAACATTTTGTAGGATCACAATCACGTTTAGTTTTGTTGCAAGATAAGAACCTATTAGGGAGATTATTCTTATTTTTAATTCTAACAATTACAAATAGGGAATCATCTTCTAAATTTAATTCCATCTACTACTTTTTGGATTTCATCTCTTCATAGCTCCTAACTACCACTGATCATGAAAATATTTGCCACTACACTATTTATTTAAAGATGGGAAGTACCCCAAAGAGATCCATTCTCTTCATGAGACTCTTCTACCTTACCTAGAGTATATAAATAGAGAGCATCAACACTTAAATGTCTCATTTTTTTCTAAATCCACCATTATTTTAGTAGCATTTTCCTTTTATGCTCAGCTATCCTTAGGCTGAGAATGACAATGGAGAGTGAGAACCTCATCTCTCTTTCTATTATCCTTCTCCAAGTTATGATTAATAAAAAATTTCCTTTACCAATATCATTACCCAAAACTAGGATCAATTCCTCCATTTGATTATCTTTCTATGCCTTCTTCATTTTAATAGGGACTTTTTAGAGACACTTCTTTTGCCAACAACTAGATTTTTTATGAATGAAACAAAAAAAGAAAGAATGTCAAACTCAATAGTCTAAGTCCATGTACGCCATTTTAGATTAGGGTCAATATAAGAAGGTAGATTTTCACATTGAAAAATAATTATATACATGCTAGAAAAAGTGAAGTGCTTCTTAGTAGTTACCATATCATCAATGGAAAGGAGGAACCCAAAATAACTGGAAATACCTTTAAAAACCTCCTCATTTTAGAATTCCAAGGGAAGGCCAAGAAGTCCAACCTACATAGGAAAAAATTCAAAAGAAGAATCATTTAAATCCAAGTAAGGTTGTCATTTCTAAATGGCCAGGGAAGTCCTCCCCATAACCCAAGGCCCTCCATGGAGAATGGTGGATAAATTATCAAGGAAATAGAAAGAAAAAGAGAAGAAACCTTTAGGCATACCCAATACATACACCTACCCTTTGACCTTCACATGACCCTTAAAAAGTATCTAACCATCTCTGTGGTTGGTGTAGGACCCATGAATTTACCAACCAAAGAGTTCTCCATAGTATAATATTTTGGTTAAGAACTAGGTTAGGGATAGAAATACTATACTTATCATAGGTAAGATTTGAAATATTCACCACTAGGGACGAAGAAAACCCAAAATAAGGTCTGACACCAAAAAGTGTAAGTTAATCCAAATAAATTGTTCTGGTATTTCAAATTTTGCAATGTATATGCTTGTATTTCTCCTCATGTCTCTAGATGGTTTAAAAGCTTAAACTCACATGTCAAATTTTTACTCTTCTTTGGGCACTTGGCAATATATATTTTTGACTATTTGGCCAAGTATCCTTGACCTAGAGCTTGTCTAATTTACTTGATATTTTCTCTACCATGGCATCTCTAGTAGTATATTAACTTATTTGAGTATTAGAAATTCTTAATGTCAATAATATGGCAAATAGGATACTCAAGCACCTCTTTTGGTTTTGTCCTATATATGAGGCAACTTAGAATTGAATCTATGCTTTTTAATACCTTTTACAATTATTTTAGGAGATTGGACTAGAATTATTGTGTTAATTTTACAAAGATTTCACACATTTTCAAAATTAAAATTAATTTTAGAAATTTGTAGCATAGGATAAATTGTCCAATAATTAATTTGTAGAAATTTGAGTATTAGAAATTAATTGTCCAATAATAAAAGAAAAGCATAGGATAAATGGACACCACACAATGATAAAAAGACTCATGATCAAGAACTGTCATATTTTGTTGCTTGGACGACATAGTGCGGCGCTTCCACAGTCCATTGCAAGCACAAAATTCTTGTGAAAAACCTTTGGTTCTGACCATTTGACCTATTTTTGTTAGCTCTATAACATAATCATTTGAAAGAGAATAAATTGTTAAGGATAATTTATTAATAAGAATAATGTATTGAGAAGAATTTAAAGACATGCAAATGATTTCATTAAACACATTTTGAGTCATAAAAGTTGTGATTTCCTTGAGCAGCGATTTTTAGTATCAATATATGTAAATTCATGCTTTCACTCATGTTTTTATTTTAGAAGTCCATATTGGGCATTTTATGCTAAAAATGACACAAAAGGAGCTGCATTTTTAACATAAAGCATGTATTACGACATTAGTAGCAAAAACACAAGTTCTTAAAGCCTATGTTTTGGAGTTTAAAGCCCATTTAGGGATTTATAATATTAAAAAATGGCTTTTAGGAAGGAGAAAACACATGTACCTACTAATTCAATCCCAGAGAACATCCTAGATTAGAAGATTCATCTGCAAGTTTATTAGGCTTAAAAGCCTTAAAAATGCGTGCAGCGATCCCTTCAAAGATTGCAAATCTAGCTGTCTTGGTAACAATGCCATCACCTTTCCCATCAAGCTTGCCTCCTCCAACCATTCTCCTAATTCCTGCCAGAAAATACACACACCCAAATCATAATTCTATTTCCACAGATCACCCATTGCTTGAGTTTTTCTTGTTTTCTTGGTTGTGCTTCAAAACTGACATTTTGGGGTTTTTCCTTACCAAAAATTACCTTTGCACCTAAACCTCAAAGGGGGCAATGCCAAAAAATTGAATTCAAAGAATTTGGACAAGTATATAAAAGAAGGGGAAAAGATCAAACATAGTTACAAATATCTAACCTGTGATGTACAAAAAGCCTTGTATGAGATAAAATAGGATTTGGTAAAGGTAGCACAATATTGCCCACACTGGAAAAACTCATCTATGTTCTGTAGGAAAATATTGTGTGCACCAAGCATGACAATGCATTCATAACCTAGAAGTGTCAATGCATAGGTAGAGTTTTATCAAAATAAATAGCTAGCACAACACCTGTCCATATATTGTTTTTACATACCATCTTTGTATGCAGGGGCTTGCCCAATTGTCCAAACCACTTATCTACTATGCACTTCTGCTTTATCATTCCCAATATCTCTAGTGATCACTATATTTATTACCTTGATTATTGTTCCCAATATATCCTTTGACCATGGTATTGATAATTCTCTCGCTGGTATTCCAACCTTACGCTGAGTCAATTCCCATTAAGATGGTAAACCATGTCTCAATGTTCTCTGTGATATTATTTCTCTTTAACGATGGGATATGTATCTATCTATCCATTGAAATGAGCTTCCACTAAGAGATCTAATTCTAGGATGCTGACTCTATTTTGAATATTGAATGAACATATAAAGCGTTCCTTAAATGATTGTATGCTGGATGCTATATTTCTTTTCCTTTTCCCCCCTAATTATATTATTTTCTACCTTTATATATCAATTGGAATGATAGGTTTCATCTTGAAGAACACATCCAATGACCATTTATAATTAATTCATTTCCTTAATTCTAACGCACCAATTAGTAATTTTATTTGTCACTTGATCCTTATTTTCATTTGCCGCTTTCTTCATTATCATAACCATTCATATTTTCATTGTTATATTAAATATAAACCAAAGCATTTATATTTGATTTGCTGTTGTATACTCATTTAGTACTGAAGATAACTCATCTCTTTTTTTTTTCCTGATTTATATTCCTTGAATTTGAAGAATGCATCCAATCACCATTAAATACCAATATGAATCGCTGATCAAAATTGTTGATACTTTCATATAGCATTAGGCACTGGGTAATTCAATAATATATGTTAATTACTCAGTGACAAGGAATCGAAGATCCTCATATTGATTCTTTAATAATAATATAGATTCCTTTGCTAATTAATCAAGACCTGGCTAATAATATTGTTACTTACGTTGTTGATGATTATTAATAAGATGATGACAATTAATTGATAGTCTTTCATTAGTTGATGAAAACATTAGTTGTTTATATTATTAATAGTCTTTAATTGATTTAATATTTTTATTTATAATATTAATTATTTAGTTATTATGATATTTTATTTTCATGAGTTATATTGTTCTAAGAATAATATATTATATGAGAAATATATATATTAAGAATACATTATACTATTTTATTAATAATAAATCTATTATTATTATTAATCTATTTGAAATGAATGCCAAGTTGCCTTGTTTCAGAACAAATAGGATATAAAAATCCAATTGATAATATTAGGCCTCTTTAGTAAACCCTATTTATATTGTACAAATAATAGCTTATTGCGTAATATTAGTAAATTGAATAATATTAGATATAATCTATTAATCCATATAATAATAATAATAGCTTATAGCAATAAAACTAATAATTTATAAATTAATCAACTAATCCATATCAATTATTAATATCTATTTAATTATAAATTACCTATTAAGCTATTAGATATGATCAATTATAGCTATTTATAAATTAATTTAATTCATATCTTTTATTATTGGACATCTGATAACGATGTGAATAATAATAGCTTATAGCAATAAAATTGCGTAATATTGTTTCTATGTAGCTTATGGGTAATTTTAATAGCTTATTGTGTAATATTAGGCCTCTTTAGTAAACCCTAAATATTGTACAATAATATTATATTATTTATTTTAAATGTAAAATAACATTTAAATTTATTAATATAAATTATAATATATATTATATAAGATTTACAATTTCTCGTTAAAATATATAATATAATTTTTTTATACAATATATTATTTTAAAAATATTAAAATAATAGTATGGTTATACACTTTAAATTATTAAGATGTATTTAATAAATTTTAATTTGAACTTTTATTATAATTTATATAATTTTGAATGTTAAGATTTTTAGAAGTAAATTATATGTGATTTTTTAAAATCAAAATTTGATTTCAGTGGTTGTGATAGATTATGAGGAAGAGAAGATAGATGACACAATACTGTATACACCTAAAAATGGTCATCTAGACTATTAGCCCCTTTTGCTAAATCACTAATTGCTTATTCTTGATCAAATCCTAGTTCTATCATTTATTTGATTATTTTCTATGGGCTAACCATCTTATCCTAAGTTTTTATTTATTAAAAGGAACATTTCCTCCCCTTTTAATAAATAAAAAGCCCCCACTTTTCCTCTTATCCTAAGTTGCACAAATAAAGCATTATTCTTATTTTATAAAAAAGGAAAAAGCACTTTTTGTCTCATATGGACACAAAAGTCAACTCTTATTTTCCTATTGGAGGATACTTGTGCACATGGATTGCTCCTCTTTTAAGCTCCATCGTTGATTAAATCTTTTGCCTCTTAATCTCCATGGTCCATTTCTCCTCATTTCCTATAAAAAAAGAGCTCTCTTCTTCATTCTGGATCCCCAACTTGTTTTATACTAATGTTATGCTGCAGGTTTTCTAAGTACATTTGGAGCTTTTGAAGATTTGGAGCATTCTTAGCATCTACATCTCATTCTTGCATTCTACATCTCATTCTTGCATTCTTAGCTTAGCTTCACATTTATGCTTTTTTAGATTAGTTTCATTTCTATGCTCTAGATTAGCTCATATAGATTAATTAGCTTGGGTTGTAACACTTGCATATTTCCTTTCATAGCTTAGCTTGCATTTCCATTTCTAGCATAGCATTGCATTGCATATTCATTCTTGATTCTTGAGGATATTGGCATTCTTGCCCTTGTCTTCATTGAATCTCCCATCGCATGGTTTACTAGCAAGGTTATAGGCTAAATAGCTCTAGCTGAGAGCATTCTTAAAAACCCTTGCACTCCATGCCTAGGGAGCTATGGATCGATTTGTGAGGGCTCATTCTTGAGTTTCCTTGCATGTAATGATCCATAGAAGTGTGACACATTTATAGCACACATTTTTTGGCACCCACCGTGGGGCAGAATAGTTTCATTTTGTCCTTCATTTTCTGCATTTTCATCATTTATTTTCATTAATTTTGCGCAAACAGGTGAAACACCGCTTGCGGGCATTCTATTCACGCCTGTGAGTATTTTGTTCACGCAGGCAAGTATTATGTTCACGCTTGTGAGCATTCTGTTCACGCCTATGAGCATTCTGTTCACGCGTCTACATTTTCTGTTCACGCATCTGCATATTCTTTTCACGCCTCTGCACATTCTTTTTACGCCTATAAGAATTCTTTTCACGCCTATGAGCATTTTATTCATGCCTCTGCACATTTTGTTCACGCGTCCACACATTCTATTCACGCGTCTGCATATTCTGCTCATGCCTGTGCACATTTTAATCATGCCTGCCAGCTTTTAAATGTCGCATTTTAGCTATTAAATGTCGCCTGGTATTGTCTGTTGAATTTTGCTAGTTTATTTGTTGGTTTCAATTTTTTTGAAAATTTCAGCATTTTCAAATCCGTGCCACTCTGGAAAATGGGTGCTCATTTTTGAAAATTTTTTGCAAATGATATCAAAATTTTAAGTGTTATATATCATTGGAAAGGTCTTTCCAAGCCTAATCCAACCATGATGGTTTCATTTTCAGATTTTGTCATTTGATTAGTTATTTTTACAAGATTATCTGATTTTTTTTTCATGTACTAATCATTGTTAGATTTTAGATTTTGATTCTCCTAACTCTTGTTGGTCTAACAAGTTGTGGTTGTAGGTGCCTCTTGCTTGAAATTTGCTAAAATCGCATGTCAAAGAGGGCTACTAATGGTTTTTGCAGGGCTGCCCTAAGCATAAAAACCAAATCAAGTGCTTGTTTAATTTATTTCTTTATTAAGTGCGGCATATACTAGTTGTTTCATTAGGAACTTAATACTTTGTGAAAGGAATCTTGGGGTGGTAGGAGAAGTATGCTCTTCACCTTTAGGTGAATCAGAAAATCTTGACCCATTTTGAGGTTTTGGAATCAAGGGGGTAATTGAATTTTTTTTGGTGTGTTTGGGAGAGATTCTTGAGATAGGAGAGTATGCTCTTCACCCTTGTGGTGAACCAAAAATCTTGAACCTCAAGAATTAATCCACTTTTTGTTTAGATTTAGAATCCTTTAGCGGGCCTGCTCTTGAGCAATCAAGAGGAACGACCCAAGTGGGGACAACCTTGTCATCATTTTCCTTGGTGACGAGTGATTCCAACTCACTATAATCTCAAGGCTATCGAGGACACAAAACCTTGGTAGACATAGTACTTATCTTCGCTTGATGTGAGTAACTTGTGGGATTGTGACCATGAGGAAAGCATTAAGCAAGAATGCTTAAGGTACTCTTGAGGCCGCGAGGTCCTAGTCCTTTATGAGGAGCAAGAGGGGTACTATGAATGGAAACCCTTACTATGAACCATTAGATAGAGGCCACCCTATTTTAGCCGCTTAGCTTCTTGGTGCAAGGATTGATCCAAGTGGACTTACCTGGATCACCCCAAGATACTCACCATATGTGCTCCTTTGGTTGTGTTTTTGGCACCTCCATGACAACACCAATATCTCTTGTGGGCAATCACTTGGTGTGAGGCAAGGGAGCATCAAGTTGTGGGCCAAGTTGTTAAGTAATGAGCCTTGTCCTTCTAGGTAGTAATTGCTTGAATTATCTTCGATTGTGCTATACCAATGTAAACATTCTCAACATTCAAACAAATGGTAGCATTCGTAAGGTTCCCTATTTTGATATCACAAGTGCTTGTCTTGGCAAGGTTGCTTTTGCCCTTGTTTCAAGTGTTCTATGACATGTTTGATCTCATACTGTTTGTAAACCTGTCTTTTATCTATTACTACTACTTGTCAAACTGAAAAATTGCACTGTTCAATCTACAAATTTGGTCAAAGCGCTTCAAAACTGAGTTTTTCACGTTCACTGGTCAAGAGTCATATAATATTGAAGTATCCTTGCATACACTCAACCAAGAATCCTGAGTCATTTCTACTGTCCTGTCATTGCTACAATTCGGAGTTGCTAAACTTGCACTTTAACCTGCTGTAGAGTGTCCTTTTCTATTCTTACCTGAAACTGGTTTGTTACTTACATGTTTAGATTTGTTCTAGACTGAAACAAATGAGCTAAAACTATTGGATTTGAGCTTAACAAATGCTACTCTTGATCACTTGTCGTATCACGGTTACCTCTCTAGCTACATGCTTATTGAGCTTCTTGCTCGCTGCTCGGCTTTAGTCAATTGATTGCTGTAAGTGCTTGAGCACTTTTGATGAGCCATCTCTCTATTGTTCTACTTTGACAAGTGATCTTTATTATCCTTGCTTATCTCAAATCTGAGAAACTTTGTCTCATTCTATTAGTTGACCAACATCTCTTTTCATGCCGGTTACAACTCGGTCTCAGTTTGAGCAGGAGAATCACCCTCCGTTCAATTATACATAGTTACCTTCTCCAACTAGACGTTCCAAACCACCCATTAGCAAAGACAGTTCTAGTTCTGACCAATCTGAGAAATCTAAGGCTACACCGTGCTACAAAGGAGGTTTCCTCTTTTCCGCGTTCAAGACTCCCAAAAACATAGACAGTGTCTCACTCACTTTGACTGAACAAGAAAAATTTCAACTCTTGCAAGAACACTTTGAGCGTAAGGATAATCAAGTGCGCTTAGACAAAGAACACAATCAACAAAGGATGGATGCTACTAGGCACATGGCTTATAGAGGGACATTTCATGAGCAACCTGAGACTAGTAATCATGAGCATAGACCTCTTTTTAACAATGGCAACAATGACAACAACACGCCACCAAGATCTCCTCCAAGGCCAACTTTTGCTATGCCTTCTTCACCACCTAGACCTCCTCCCTCTCAACATGAGGCAGAGTCTAATGATGAGATTTCTAGTGAGGATCTTATGAGATGTGAACAAGATGTGGATTTCTAACGAATGATGCATAAGCTTTTAGAGCGTAATGGCGATCAATATTTTCAATATATGACTTCTAGAAGATACAAGCTTCCTCCCGGCTATGATGTCAGACAAATTGTCCAACAAAGAGTACCAACTGAATTGGAAGTCCTTCAGGAAGAACTACGTCAGACAAATCAACGCCTTACCCAAATGGCAATAGAAAGAGAGCCTCCAAAGGTCTCTTTTGTAGAATCAATTTGTGCTCTTCCTTTTGATAAAAGTCTATACATGGTCCCATTTCCTAGGGATATTGAGGTTCCCAAATACGACAAGTATGATGGAAATGGTGATCCCCATGACCATGTGCATCACTTTTATGCTCTTAGCATGGACTTTCTTCATGAAGACACATTTCTGCTATGATTATTCCCTCGAAGCTTAAGAGGAAAAGCTTTAGAATGGTTTGCAAAGTTTACACCTCCTTTGAAGACTTTTGATGAGTTGGCTATGCGCTTCACACAACAGTACTCTTACAACATCCAACAACCTATCACTGTGATAGATCTCGGTAATCTAAGACAACATCAAGGTGACCCATTTGCAACTTACTTACAATGTTGGAGGTCATTGTATTCTCGATATCCTCGTCAGCTACCCGAAAGAGAAAAGATTGACATTTTCATCAACACACTTGTGCCTGAGCTATTTTATGATCTAAGAAAGCAACTGTTCTCCTCCTTCCATGACATGGTTGAAAGTGCATATCGGATTGAGGATGTAGCTATAAGAAAAGGGGATATTGTTATTAATAAAGATGCTAAAGGCAATGGTAAAGACAAGAACAAACCTTGGAATAAGAACAAGTATGTTGTTAATGATGGGGTTGTTGACGCTCCTAAAGTTAAAGAGCCTGCTTTCAATCTTTCCAATGCTATCTATGCAGCAAAACAACAAGAAGCTGCCAACGCTCACAATGCTCCTAAACCTCAATATGCAGATAAGCCTAAGAAGTCATTTCGAAAGCGAGTCTATACCAACTTGGTAGAACCTTATGATGTGATCCTTAAGACTTTGGTTGACAATGGATATCTTACACTTCCTGATAAACCTGGTAACTGGGATTCGATAAATAAGCCCGATTGGTGGAGAGAGGATCATTACTGCCATTATCACAGAAACAAGGGACATCCAACAGACAATTGTTTTAGGCTTAAGGATGATATTCAGGATCTTATTGAGAATGGCACAATCTCCACTGATGGCTTAACTAAAAATTCTGATCACACAGCTTTCAAAGATCCTCTACCTAAGCATGATAAGGGGGAAACCTCTCAAACACATAAGAAGAATCATGATGCAAAGATCAATTACACGTATCCTTCTAATACGCTTGTGATTAACATGGTAGAGCCCGTTGAGAGTGTTCTAATGATGAGGTCTCAAGATGATAATAAAGCCAATTATGGTAAGCCAAAGTTAGTCTTGCAAACACGTGGTAGTTCATCTTCCCTAAGTGAGACACTGAATGCTATTACTAGGGGGAAAGCCAAGATTGTCCTTAAAACTACGCAAGATCCCAAGCAAGCTTTGCCTTCCAAACAAGTGGCTCCTTCAGCCACCCCTAGCTATGATCTTGTCCAACATTTGCAAAAGACACCAGCACAAATATCTATCCTTGAGTTGCTTCAGTTATCCCCTTCGCATAGAGAGATTCTTGATAAAGCTCTACGTACAACATGTGTTCCCAATGACATTGATCCAGATCAATTTCAGGCTATGGTCAACCACATTTCATCTCCACTATCTCTCTCCTTTTCTACAGAAGATGACATATCTATTGCTCACCCACATAATCTAGCTTTACACATTGAAGTTCTAGTCTACAATACCCGAGTCCGCCGAGTCCTGATAGACAATGGTGCAGGGTTAAATATTGTTTCTTTCAATGTCATACAACAATTGGGTTTGTCAGAATTGGCTGTGGATTCCAAGAAGAAGATTACTATAAAAGCTTACGATGAAGTGGAAAGATCTTCCAAAGGTCTTGTCATGCTGCCTGTTCGAGTGGGCCCTATCACGAAAGATATTAGCTTCCAAGCATTGGACATCCCACTCACATATAACATTCTTTTGGGTCATCCTTGGATCCATGACATGCAGGCTGTTCCTTCCACTTATCATCAGTGCGTCAAGTTTCCATACAATGGCACCGAAGTTGTGATTCCTGGAGACCATACTATTGCTATCAATGCTCTTGCTGCTACTGAAAAATTTGTTCCTCACAATGAACCTTCTATTGATCCTAGTACATCTCTAGCTACTAATGAGAAATCACTTAAAATGATGACCCTTGGTATGGGTGAGTATACACTGGATTCCTTTGCTTCTATACCTGTTTCTCCTAGGTCATATATGAAACCTTCTGATAACATGAAGCCTTCCACTTCTGCTATGGTGATCTTTGATACCTTTGTTCCTTCATTCGTTCCTTTAGAAGTAGAAAGAGAAGAACAAGCTATTCAAGAATGGATCTATAGAGAGGATTCTAGAAATACTCCCATGCTCAGTAATTCAGACACAAATACAGATGAGTCACCGCTACACACTATGGCTCAAATGGGAGATGATCTTCCTTCTACTTCACTCCTTTGGGGAGAAGAATGTATATCTACTGATGATATGGATGTTGATATGGTTCATTCTTGTAGTAACCATCCCGACGTGGTTGATGGGTCTTGTGTGGGGTCTGATGAGTTTGTTCCTCATATTGCCTTAGTGGACCACGCTGGTTCTTCTATGACAAGTCTAGATCTAGCTACTTTTGGAGCTTACTCTATAGGCTCAACCTCTCGTGTCACCAGAGATGACATCCTTCACATAAATGCTATTGAACCAGTCACTTCATTTCATCTCACATCAACACCTGTTACTTCTTCCACCAAAGAACTAGCAACAAAAAAGATTGACTCAGCAATCAAACATCATGGTCATCAAGTCACAAGAAAAGAGCAATGGTCGGATGGCGAAAACCACATTGTGGCGATATCCACACCTAAGAAAAGTAAAAATAAAAATCTTCTCAGAAATAATGATTCTCAAATAAAAGATGACAAGCTGATTCTCTACAAAAAAATGGTGCACTACTTTAAGCATGATCTCATATCTGTTATATTTCAGCCCATTCCTAGAGCTAAGAACAAAGTTGGTAATGCCTTGGTTACTTTGGCATCCATTTTACAAATGAAAAAGCATAAATTTCACTTCAAGTTCCTGGTGGATGAATTACGCTATCCTGCTCACAAATCTTACAATCCTACCATCTTTTCATATCTTCCACCTCATATTCCTCTTGAAAATCCACCACGCCATTCCTCCCGCCATCCCTTACACTTTGCCTTTGTCTCTGGTGACTTGTATAGGAAGGGTCTAGATGAAACTCTCCTTAAGTGTCTAGAAATAGAGGAGTCAAAAAAAGTGCTAGCTGAAATCCACGATGGCGTATGTGGATCACATTCTAATGATCCTCCGCTAGCTCAGACATTGCTTAGGGCTGGTTATTATTGGTCAAACTGGTTGAGACCTCCTATCGTCACAGTTGCAGCATTTGGGCCTTGGGCCTATCAGTTCTCTACATCAGAGGAAGCAGATTCTTGATGTTCATTTCTATCTGGGGCATCCTTTGTACATATTTTACGATCCTGAAAAAATACCAAAAAAATTCATATATGATGCTGAAAAAATCCTAAAAAGCATAAAAAGTCCTGAAAAAATTGCAATAAATCTATCAAGTGGTGACAACCTAGAAACAGGTGCTACTTGAGACCCTCTGCACCTATGTCTATCAGTCTTGCGTGGTGCTCATTCGCTCCACTTGTCGCTTTGCCTCTCCTAGCCTGGAATTAACTCTTGTCTTCGTCTAGGGGGCATACATTATTTTAAGCTTATCTTGGGTCTCTTTGTGCGTCTGGGTTTCTTAGGCACCTTGTAAATGGTTTTTTTCAACACCACCCCAACTGTGTTTTTCAACACTTACCCTTGCGTTGAGTGTTTCTTAACACTTATCAGATATCCTACCCACAGTCTAGATGATGCAATATTTCTCATTGGCAGATGTGATACTCAAAGCTTGACTCTATGACCTACACACACGCACTTGACTTGCTGAGATTTGTTTGACTTTATTTCTTTGCATGTTGTCTATGATGATTTCTTTGCTGAGTGTTCTCCCCCTATGATTATTTTTGATGATGCATAGCTAGAAGACTGAGGGTATGAGAACATGTTCTATTTCTTTATCTGCTTGTGGGTATATCTTGTTGGTCCTCACTGTCATGAGCATTTATGCTGGTCTTACTTGACACTATGGACCTACAAGGTATTATCCTTGACTGTTTCGCGAGTGCATGCTTCTAGTCATCTTTACTTTCTTGTGTCTCGATGTGAGCATAATCTTGCTATATCAAACTTAGGTGATCTCACTGCATTAGTCATCTGGACCTACATGTCTTTGATGCCTAGGTGAGATTTCCACATTTCTATCTGATA
Source organism: Chamaecyparis obtusa (assembly GCA_027943335.1). Classification (NCBI taxonomy): domain Eukaryota; kingdom Viridiplantae; phylum Streptophyta; class Pinopsida; order Cupressales; family Cupressaceae; genus Chamaecyparis; species Chamaecyparis obtusa. Next base: position 3,638,926 of record BSBK01002522.1, on the reverse strand, counting down.
TAGATCATATTCAGATCCACATAGTTATGCTAGTGTGTATTGTATGATCTTGCGATGCTACCAATAACACTCACTAATGAATATTAGATGTCTATTGGCTTTGTGACCTTGCAAGTAAACCACTTTTCATGTAGCTTGCATTCTTAAGTTCATGTTAGTTTAGTTTTGCATCTTGCATATGGAGAGAGCTCTCCTTTTCATCTTACGTAGACTTGTTAATCAACTGCACTCACGTTTCGCTTCTTCCTGATCATGTCTTTCACTTCTTATCTTTCATATCACATCATTTTCCTTTCATTTCGGGATCGAAACCGAAATCCAAGTTCACCTTGATCATCCAAATCACCTTTTCCCCCTCTTTCACGCAGTTGGCTAACCTTTTGAGGCCTGATCCTTCAATCTTCGCTGGGGCATTCCTCACCTCTTCATCTCCATCTCTTTCAAACTTCTAGTCTTTCATTCACTTTCAATCTCAAGTTCAAATTCTTCCCCCTCTCCATGGTGTTTTCGAGTTGAGCGACCGCTTGGTTCATGCCCCGTGTCCCATGTGTGGGGCATACCTTCACTACTTGATGGTTGTTCTATTCTCTTCAGCTTCGATTATGATTTCTAGTGATTTGATCATGTCTCTCTTGCTTTTGCATTCCCTCTACCCAGATTTTGCTTTTGATCCCAAGGGGGTAGACACATCATATCTTATTGGTTATCTCTTTCCTAAGTGTTTAGTACTGTCGCTACCAGGCTGACCATGCAGGATTTTCTATCTCTCTGCACTTCATTCTTTGGAGTCAGATCGCTATTTGCTTGTCTTCTTGGCTATCTCTTGCTTTCTTGGCCGATCTGAGTTGCTTTGTGATCCCAAATCGATCTCACATTTCAACTTCATTCTTTGACTGCATGTGTTCCCAGATCAATCACACATTAGTCAAAGAGGGGCAAATGTATACACCTAAAAATGGTCATCTAGACTATTAGCCCCTTTTGCTAAATCACTAATTGCTTATTCTTGATCAAATCCTAGTTCTATCATTTATTTGATTATTTTCTATGGGCTAACCATCTTATCCTAAGTTTTTATTTATTAAAAGGAACATTTCCTCCCCTTTTAATAAATAAAAAGCCCCCACTTTTCCTCTTATAAGTTGCACAAATAAAGCATTATTCTCATTTTATAAAAAGGGAAAAAGCACTTTTTGTCTCATATGGACACAAAAGTCAACTCTTATTTTCCTATTGGAGGATACTTTTGCACATGGATTGCTCCTCTTTTAAGCTCCACCGTTGATTAAATCTTTTGCCTCTTAATCTCCATGGTCCATTTCTCCTCATTTCCTATAAAAGAAGAGCTCTCTTCTTCATTCTGGATCCCCAACTTGTTTTATACTAATGTTATGCTGCAGGTTTTCTAAGTACATTTGGAGCTTTTGAAGATTTGGAGCATTCTTAGCATCTACATCTCATTCTTGCATTCTACATCTCATTCTTGCATTCTTAGCTTAGCTTCACATTTATGCTTTCTTAGATTAGTTTCATTTCTATGCTCTAGATTAGCTCATATAGATTAATTAGCTTGGGTTGTAACACTTGCATATTTCCTTTCATAGCTTAGCTTGCATTTCCATTTCTAGCATAGCATTGCATTGCATATTCATTCTTGATTCTTGAGGATATTGGCATTCTTGCCCTTGTCTTCATTGAATCTCCCATCGCATGGTTTACTAGCAAGGTTATAGGCTAAATAGCTCTAGCTGAGAGCATTCTTAAAAACCCTTGCACTCCATGCCTAGGGAGCTATGGATCGATTTGTGAGGGCTCATTCTTGAGTTTCCTTGCATGTAATGATCCATAGAAGTGTGACACATTTATAGCACACAAATACGATTATAAAATGTTATAATTAAAATTATATTTATATTTTATTTGTAGTTGTATATTTAATTTATACTTGATTTTAAAATAATAAATAAAAGTTTATTTTAATAAATGTAATATATAATTATTTATCTTATTACAATTAATAAATATAATTTATAATTATTTAATTAAAATTACTAAAAAGGAATCAATAAATAAATAAATAATAAAATAATAATAACTAAATAATAAATAAACTACTTAAAATAATAAATAAATAAATAATATTAAATTATTCACTTATCATAAATATCTACATAAATACATAGATTTCATCTCCTCTTTTAACCCATATAAAAGGTATAAGTTAACTACTCACAATAAGGAAAAATAAAACTAAAATTTAATACCACTAATTACAAACATTAGCACATTAACTCAATAAAATGAACTAAGCAGTGAGCGCGCCTCTCTAAATCCCATTGTTTGTATGAGACAACATGTTAGCTTGCAATGTTGTTTTAAAATAATATCATATAAATAAAATTTGCAAGCATCGTCTCATTGAGCCTATAAATGACACGTTAACGTGGAAGACTCAAACAAGACACGTTATTGCCTTGACCATTCCACGTGCTCACCTGCTACCTCTAGTGTCTTGCCTATTAGGAATGAATGCTAAATGTTTGGCAGACATTCTCTAGTAGTTGTTGTTGCATTCATGACTATGATTGTCATTGATGTCAACATAGTGATTTACCGAAGACTTGTAGAGAAGCAGACAAAGTTTGGATTAGCGCACGTGGTTTATTACAGTTGGAGCAATGTGATGTTGAGGTTATACTCTTTGATATTTCATATGTCTATGGTTAAGAGCGCAGACATTAATTCATTGATTCATGGAAGTTATGATCATTTTGGTGAAAGCAGTATTCAGGCATTGTTCTTGAGTAGCGGTTTGTGGAAATCGGATGATATCTCCTAATCGGGATGGAATCTGATTTTGCGCAGTTAAAGGAAATTTGAAGACACATTGATAGTGATGTGGTTGACAGTGTAGACTTTGAGGTCGCACGAGTGAAGATTTATTGTAATTGGAAGCTGACAGTTTTGTGTAATCTTGGTGTAGTGTGTGGAAACTTTTATTTTGTAATTGTATGTCGACTCATTTGTAATTATTTGAGTGTGATATAAAAGAAGGAATGTATTTCCTTGTTATAATTTTTTTGTATGTAGTTGTAATGTGAAAGTGTGTAATTATGATATGGTAGTAGCGATTGTGATGCTGTATGCATGAAGTGAAGAAAAGAGCTAAGTATGAAAGTGAATTTGTGAAGGAAGACATGCGAAGTACAAAGATTTGGAATTGAGATCTAATGTAATAGTGAGTGTGGTTTGGCACAGTCAGAGAAGAGGTAACATATTATTTTGTTGAGTATTGGAAAGACTATTTGGACAGTGTGTTCAATGATCTTACCCTAGAGCTATTTGGGCAATGGGTCATTCTGTCTTCCATAACTCTTAACCGGGTTAGAATCTTTTAACAGGCATTCAAAATCTCCTAACATGGATTCATATGTACTGAATGTATTTCAAACGAATCCTAACAAAGTCCATCCTCTCACAAGGAATATTCATATTAGTACATCTTTTGTGGGCATCATTCTCACCGGGGTTTACTCTTTGATCAAGAGGTTCCCTAGTCAACATATCTTGTGTTATTGTGTTATTGTGTCTGAATATCTTTCTATGGTTGGTAATTATATTGCTTATATGGTTTAATGTTGTTGAAGATGATAAAATTTATAATTATCTGATAACTAATTCACCCCCCCTCTCAGTTATCTTGGTGGACTTTACTTTCTAACAATTGGTATCAGAGTAGTAGGTCCTTGAAAAAGAAGTTTAATAGCTTAAGGAGATCCATGGTGAATTTCAGGAAAGAAAGCCCTAAGTTTGATGGAGTAAATTTTGATAGTTGGAAAGAAAAGATGAAGACACACCTATTATGTTTAGGACCAAGTTATTGGTTGATTACAAAAAATAATAAGATTATCATTGAAGAGGACAATCTTGAAATATGTACTACGGAAAAGAGAGATCTATTCATGTGTAACATACTTGCAAGAGAAGCACTTTTGACAACACTTCTAGAGAATGAGTACAGTTAGGTAAAATATTTGAAAAAATCTCATGAAATTTGGAATGCTTTACACTCTACTGTTGAAGGTGATGAACATGGAAAAAGAGTTAGATTACATAATTGGATATGTGCATTTGAAGATATAAGAATGTTGGAAGATGAATCTATTAGAAGTTATATTGGTAGAATGTCAAAGATCATTACAGGTATAAAATCTTGTGGAGGAACAAAGATAGAGAATGAAGTGATATGGAAAATTCTGATGACATTAACTCATGCATTTAAGTAAACAACACAGATGATTGAACAAGTGATACCTTGTACAACAAAATTTACAAGAGAGACTCTTCTTGGAAGATTGGAATCAGCAAAAATGAACCTGAGATTATCAAGAGTCTTACCTAGAATGGAGACAACATTCAGTGCTCTTAGTGCTCACCCTACTTTATCGAGAAGCATCAGTGTGAGTGGAGATTATGCTGGCAACAACAGATCTAGAAATGAAGAAGACAAGAAGATTGAAGAAGGTATTGCCTTGCTTGTGAAAAGAGAACCAGATGTTAAGAAAATATTTAAATGTTGGACTTGTCAAGAATATGGTCATTTTGCATCTAAATGTCCTAAGAGAGTTAAAAAGTATAGAAACAATTTCAAACCTAGAAGATCTAAGGAATTTTATTATGCCAATGATGAAGATCTTGAAGCTAGTATTGAAAGAACTTTAAGTGAAAGTGATACTGAAAATAATGATGACATAGGATTTGTAGCAATTAAAGAAGAGAATCCTGAAACTAATGTTAAGGAAGAAAAAGCCTTAGTTTCTCAAGTTGAAAAGAAAGCTGATTGGATTATAGACAGTGGTTGTTTATATCATATGACTGGAGACATGACAAAGTTCATAAAGTTGAATGAATATGACGGAGGAGTTGTTAGAGTGGGAAACAATGCACCTTGTTTGATTAAAGGTATAGGATCTATTACTCTTGATGGAAAGACTAATACTGATCATGTTTAATTTTTGGATGGATTAAAACATAATCTTTTGAGTGTTGGACAGTTAGTTGATAAGGGATATCAAGTTTGGTTTATTGAGAAAACTTGTGTGATAAAGGATAAAGATGGAAACCTAATTGGAACTGGATCTAGAACCAGAGGTAATGTATTTCAGTTGAATCCTACTGAGATGACATGTTTGATTACTAAAATTGATGACAATTGGTTGTGGCATAGAAGGTTTTGTCATATAAACTTTGATAACATTGTGAAAGTAAGTTCTACACTTGAAGTAAGAGATTTACCTAAAATTATGAAGCCTACTAACACGATTTGCAAAGAATGTGTAATGGCTAAACAGAAGAGAAGTTCTTTTTCTAGTAAGAAGTTTACATCTACAGAGAAGTTGGAGATTGTTCATACAGATTTGAGCGGTCCTACCAAGACTAGAGGATTCTATGGAGAAAGGTATTTTATGATTCTTGTTGATGATTTTATAAGAATGATGTGGATTGCATTTCTTAAAGAAAAATCTAAAGCATTTGATAAGTTTAAGATTGTTAAGAATAAAGTTGAGAATGAATCTAGAATGAAGATTAAATGTTTGAGATTTGATAGAGGTGGAGAATTTACTTCTAGAGAGTTTAACAACTTTTGTGAAGAAAATGGCATTAAAAGATAGTATTCAGTCCCTAGAACACCAGAATAAAATGGCATTGCAGAAAGAAGGAATAGATCAGTGACTGAAGTAGCAAGAGCTATGTTGTTTGAAAATGATTTGGCAAAGATATTCTGGAGAGAAGCAGTGAACACAATAGTGTATACAGTGAACATAGGTCAAATCAGAGCAGATACAAACAAGACACCTTATGAATTATCGTTTGGACATGTACCCTCAGTTAAGTATTTTAGAATTTTTGGAAGCAAATGTGATATAAAAAGAGATGATGATATTGGAAAGTTTGATCCTGGAAGTGATGAAGGTATATTTCTTGGATATTCTTTGAAAAGCAAAGCATATAGATATTTCAATAAAAGAACTAAGACTATTGTTGAAAGTGAAAATGTTAAAGTTGATGAAAAGTTCAAAATTCAGGAAAGAATACTTGATTATGAATCTAATGAAGAAGCTCATCCTAAACCTAACACTAGAACTACTAAATTGTTTTATGAAACTGACAATGATTTGTTGAATGAAAGCCATAGTGAAGTTATTGAAGAACCTACATCCGAAGGGAGATCTGAGACAGTGACACCTAGCAAGAGTTTGTTAAGGAATCATCCTTTTGAACAGATTATTGGGAGCATCAAAAGATGAGTTCTTACTCGAAATAAGGCACAAGAATAGTTATGTTTGATTTCTCAAATTGAACCTAAGACTACCAATGAACTTGTGAAGATGAAAGTTGGACTAATGCTATGAAAGAAGAACTAGATCAGATTGAAAAGAACAAGACATGGGAACTGGTCCCTAGACCTAAAGACAATAATGTTATTGGAACTAAATAGATATTTAGAAACAAGATGAATGAACAAGGAGAACTAGTAAGAAACAAAGAAAGATTGGTATGTAAGGGTTACTCACAACAAGAAGGAATTGAATATGAAGAAACTTTTGCACCTATTGCAAGAATTGAAGCAATAAGAATGTTTTTGGCATATGCAGCTTACAAGAAATTTGAAGTGTATCAGATGGATGTGAAGTCAACATTTCTGAATGGAGAATTGGAAGAAGAAGTCTACATTGAACAACTTGAAGGTTTTCCTTTAACTCAAGAAGGAGACATGGTATGTAAATTGAATAAAGTTTTATATGGACTTAAACAAGCACCTAGAACTTGGTATGCAAGACTGGATAAGTATTTGTTAAAATTGGGATTTATAAAAGGAATAGCTGATAGCAATCTGTACACAAAAGAAATTGAAAATGGTTTGTTTGTTAAAGTTATTTTTGTTGATGACATTATCTTTGAAGGAGAAGATGAAGCTAGTTACAAATTTGCTGATGAAATGAAGACTGAATTTGAAATGAGTATGATTGGTGAGATGAAATACTTTTTGGGATTACAGATAACACAAAACAATGATGGTATCTTTGTAAGTCAGACAAATTACTTAAATGACTTGTTGAAAAGATTTGGAATGGAGGATTGTAAACTAGTTGGAACACCTATGGTGACTGGACATAAGTTATCTAGCATAGATGAGACTCCTGCAGTAGAGAAAAAGAAATATAGATCTATGATTGGAGGATTGTAGTATTTGACTCATACAAGACTTGATATAGCACATTCAGTTGGAATTGTAGCAAGATTTCAAGCTGAACCTAGAGAATCACATTATGTAGCAGTAAAGAGGATACTGAGATATTTAAGAGGCACAATGGACTATGGACTATGGTATGAAAAATATGATGATTTTACCCTATGTGCATATACAGATGCTGATTGGGGAGGCAGTGTTGATGATAAGAAAAGCACCAGTGGTGGAGCATTTTTCCTAGGAGGAAGATTAGTTTCTTGGCTGAGAAAGAAGTAGAATTGTATCTCACAAAGCACAACAGAAGCAAAATATGTAGCAGTAGCAAACAATTGTAACCAGATAATTTGGATGAAGCAGATGTTGAAGGATATTGGAATAGAATTTTTTGAGCCTATTGTTATACATTGTGACAACACTAGTACAGTTAGTATGTCTAAGAATCCTATATTACATTCTAAGACAAAGCATATAGAGATTAAGTATCATGTTGTAAGAGAGAAAGTTGCTGAGAAAGAAGTCAGACTTGAGTACATAAGTACAAAGGAGTAGATAACAGATATATTCACAAAGCCTTTGCCTAAGGATACATTTATGTATTTGAGAGGTATGCTTGGGGTTATGCCCTAGCCTACTTTTGAGAAGTGATGCAGTTGGTTGCATCCATCCAGTGGTATATGAGCCTTATCTTTTGTTTGGACTAGATTTTGGTACTTCTTCTATGGGGGAGTATGTGTATCTGAGCTGAGTCATCAGGACTCTAGTAAATGTATTTTCTAAAAAGTTTCTTTTGACATTGAGTTGTTGTTGACTTAGTGATGGAATTTCTATCATTGATGTCAATGGGGGAGAAGTATGCATGAAAAAAAATTTGAGATATCTATTGAAGAGAACTAAATAGGATAACGAAGCAAGATTTGATTGATGAAGAGGATTTGAAGTAGTGTTACAGTATTGGATTTTTTGAACATCAGATGTTTTTCATCTATGTTTCCATCAATGCTAATGGGGGAGATTTTTAGGAATGAATTATAAATGTTTGGTAGACATTCTGTAGTAGTTGTTGTTGCATTCATGACTATGATTGTCATTGATGTCAACACAGTGATTTACCTAAGACTTGCAGAGAAGTAGACAGAGTTTGGATTAGCGCATGTGGGTTATTGTAGTTGGAGCTATGCAATATTGAGGTTATACTTTTTGATATGTCATATGTCTATGGTTAAGTGTGCAGATAGTAATTCATTGATTCATGGAAGTTATGATCATTTTGGTGAAAGCAGTATTCAGGCAGTGTTCCTGAGTAGCGATTTGTGGAAATCAGATGATATCTCCTAATTGGGATGGAATTTGGTTTTGTCTAGTTAAAGAGAAGTTGAAGACACATTGATAGTGATGTGGTTAATAGTGTAGACTTTGAGGTCACATGAATGAAGATTTATTGTATTTGGAAGCCGACAATTTTGTGTAATCTTGGTGTAGCGTGTGGAAACTTTTATTTTGTAATTGTATGCCGACTCATTTGTAATTATTTGAGTGTAGTATAAAGTAAGGAATGTATTTCCTTGTTATAATGTTTTTGTATGTAGTTGTAATGTGAAAGTGTGTAATTATGCTATGGTAGCAACGATTGTGATGTTGTATACATGAAGTGAAGAAAAGAGCTAAGTATGAAAGCGAATTTGTGAAGGAAGACATGCGAAGTACAAAGATCTGGAATTTAGATCTGATGTAACAGTGAGTGTTGTTTGGCATAGTCAAAGAAGAGGTAACATATTATTCTATTGAGCAATGCAAAGATTATTTGGACACTATGTTTAGTGATCTTACCCTGAAGCAATTTCGGCAGTGGGTCCTTCTGTCTTCCATAACTCTTAACTGGGTTAGAATCTTTTAATAGGGATTCAAAATCTCCTCACAGGGATTCATATGTATGGAATGTATTTCATAAGACTCCTAACAGAGTCCATCCTCTCACAAGGAATATTCATATTAGTACATCTTTTGTGGTTATCATTCCCATCAGGGTTTACTCTTTGATCAAGAGGTTCCCTACTCAACATATCTTATGTTATTGTGTTATTGTTTATGAATATCTTTCTATGGTTGGTAATTATATTGCTTATATGGTTTAATGTTGTTGAAGATGATAAAATTTATAATTATCTGATAACTGATTCACACCCCCCCCCCCTCTCAGTTATCTTGGTGGACTTTACTTTCTAACATTTCCTTCACCATTCCACGTGCTCACCTGCTGCCTCTACTCAGGGTTATCGTGGCTTCATAAGGTAAAAATGTATGAGCATACATCATCTTTTGTTTAATGATACCTACATGCCAATTCTCTGCATGATCACAAAAAACTGAGATATTTCATGGTTTAGTAGCTCGACCACAGAAAGCTGGAAGTTGATCTAGATCTCCTACTTTTTCAATTTTAATGGAGTATTTGGGGTTTCCACTAGTCTTTGCTCTGCTTTTCGGGGTAGTTTTTTCTTGGTGCTCATATTCCATATACCATTGTAGTCCCTTTTAGATTGTTTTGGTCTTGGATGTAGTTGAAATCAATCTTTTCAACTTGAATTTTGAAGCTTCTATCATGGGTAGCAACATGAAATGCAATGCACGGATCTCTCATAGAATTTTCTTCGGCCTTATTGTCTACTGCTGCTCTTTTCCCAACTTGGTGAAGCTACTACAACTACTGATCTGAAAGAAGGTGAAACCTCAATTTGAATTGGTTTCTCAAACTAAATTAATAGGGATTTATTACATGATAAGTAAATGTAGGGTTTAGATCTAAAATTATTGTACAACTTTGTCTATTAGGCCTTAACAATAGAATGGATAAATCAGTTCAGTAGCTATATTGGATCTACTCCTTTGTTGATGGTTGATGCCAATTTACATCCTTTGAATCTCGGAGTAGCTTGCAATTTGGCCAAGGAATCAAATATCCCAATCTGGTTTGATCTTGTATTTGTTGCAAAATCTGTTAGAGCTAGAAGTATTCTAAAAAATGTCACTTTTATTTCACCTAATGAGGCCGAGCTTATTGTTATGGCAGAGGCTGTTTCTTCAATAAATTTATTTAATTATCTTAAGACACTGCAAGAACATGAAAAGATGAGTATTGAAGTTGTTTATGGACTCCTTAAACCAGCCATAAGCATATTACTAGAAGAGGGTGTTAAGTTAATTGATTTGACACTGGGTTCCTATGGTGTGCTTCTATGTTTCAAAGAGACGTCTAATTTTTAGAGGATTCTTTTCACTTTTTCTAAATTCAAGTAGTTCACTAATTTTGATATAATGGGTCCAAGAGAGAGGAATGAATTGCTTCTTGCAAGAACTCAAATGCCAATCCCCTCAAGCAATATCTATGCCAAATGTTAGAAGCTTGGGCATAACAACATCCACCTTAATTGTGTACACTTTCCATCTCTTCCTATATCAGTATTGAGCCTAATAGGCATAGGAGATTGCTTGGTAGGATGAGATCTTGCATCTCTTTGTGGTGGAAGAGACATTGTAAGAAGTATGGCTTTTGGTGTAGCAGCTGCAAATTGTTCAGTCAAATCTGAATTGAACGTACCTTCAAATTTCTCTCCAAAGTTAGTTTCAGATGATACAAAGACCATACTCTTGTCAGAAATAGGGAATACTAAGAGGGGGGGGTGAATCAATATTCTACAATCTTTTACTTTTGCCCAATTATGGATATAACATATTATCTTTATACATGCATAACATAAGAAGCTAAATAGCATGGATAGCAATAAAACTAAAGAGCTCATAACACATTATTTGTTCTCGAGGAAACCCTGGCCAAGGGAAAACCCCAGTGGGGATGGTACCCACAAAGATCCACTAATCAAAAGTATCCTATTAAGGATTTTGACCCTATTAGGAGTCTATTAAAAACATATAGTGTATCAGTCTTGATTAAGGGACTATAGGCCTTGTTAGAAGCCTCAACCCTGTTAGGAGTTGGTAGTACAAAATGTGATTACCAGATGAGCCCACTGCCCAAACAAGTAATGTACAATATACATTGATTATAAAAGAAGTTTAAGGTACATAACCTTATATTGTTTGCATCAAGATCTCTTTGCTACTCTTTCACTATCGCTATTACATATGCATCATATATTTTGCATCATGTCACTACTTCATTACATTTCATTACTTCATCATACATCTATTCTTACAATTACAATTACATTTATACAAATAACTTTATCCAAGGGTTATCTAGGATTTCATCCCTTTATATTTTTAAGTCATTATTTTGATAAACAAAATAATCCATTAACTCTTTACTAATTCTATCTTCATATTCTATCCTATTGGATTGACACTGTCTTCAGTAATTCTATCATAACTTCATCTGTATATGCCGTACTAACTTGCACTCTAAGATGGGTCTTCAATAGTCACCATAGAGTCTATGTTCAAGTGCACAAGAAATGAACTTACTCCAATCAACATTGCAAACAAAAATTGTGTCCAGGTTCACTGGTAAAAATATTGTCTCATACTTAGACAAATTTGCAATGTGCTCTGTCATACTACCTCTCTGACCTGTGTGATCTTCATGTGGATCATATGTTTCCATAATGACAACATCTATGTAATCAACTCAGCCAAATTGCCAACAATCTCCCCCTTTGTCATTGGTGGCAACATATGAGAAAATTGGCTAAGTGTACAACTTCAAAATCTCAAAATTGTGGCCATAGTATAAAATATATACTATCCTTATAACTCCTCAAAAAATATTATCTCTAATAGAGTACTCCCCCTAAGAGTATCAATCCTTATCATATACTATCAATTTTCTGCTATATATCTCTCCCCCTTTGACAACAATGACAAAATAAAGGTAAGGAGGGTTAGAAAACTGTATCACAAAAAGATTATACCTCAATTCAATTATTTCAAAGCCGGTAGGCTTGCAACATAATCTGTAAAATCAATCTTCATAGCTTCTAACTCCTTCTCCCATGATTTCTTAATGGAATCTGCCACATTGAGTAGTGCGCTTAGTCCATAAGATACTATTTCACATGCTTTGAGGTTCTCAAAGTTAAACTTCTGAAAAGATGTCTTAGCTGAAAGACATTCTTCCAACTACTCTTCAATAATGCTTAACTTCATAGAAGTGTGCTCTCTCAAAAGAGCAAATCTTTTCATTTTTATGTCTCTCTCATCTTGTAAAACTCTGATTTCATCATATAGCTTTTGAATTTTCTTCACAACATCAAATACCTTCACATTGGGGCTAGAAAGAAGGTTAGATTCATTCTAAATTTTTGCTTCCTTCATCTTCATCTTCTGATCTTCTTTTGCTATCAAGGTCTATGATTTTGTACACTGTATGTACAAAGATTTTCTTGTTTCCAAATTCTTCCTCAAGTCCTTGATACAAATATCAAGATTGTTTATATCATTCCTAATATTCTGGCTGATGTTCAAAAGAATTCTGGCCTCATAGGCTGCTTGTGCTTTCACTTTTGCAATATCAGATAAGTTTGTGAATTCATTAACAAAAGTGCTCATTACCTTCTTTTCTTTCTCCAGAAGGTCTGCTTCTGCAATTTGTGTAGTTACACTGCTTTGTAACTTCTTAGTAAGTTCCTTCAGGCATCCTTCAAGACTTTTCACTTTCTTCTTCTTGCCAATGATTTTATTCAAGGATGTGATCAATTCCAACTGATCATCATCATCTACTTCCTTTCCCAAATGCTCAATTATAGATCCAATCTTATTCTTCTTTCCAGTCTCAGGAGTAAGACAAATATCTTCTTTAGTGGAATGGGTACTTGTTTTTCTGTTACTGGGGGTTCTACGACTATTGTCTATGTTGTCTCTTCTCCTTTTGTAGTTTCCTATTCTTCAAAGCCTGAATTGTCAACAATGTTCTCCAAATTCTTGAATACATTATCATCAGTATCCAAGGTGATCTTTGTTCCTTCTACATTCATGGTTTCATCTTCAATGTTAATGGTTGGAGGAGAGGGAATGTCCTCTTGTTCTGTCACACCTACTTGCTCTGCTACAACTGATGGTTCTCCAACATTTTTTGTCATAACCTTGATTATTGCTTTCTTTGTCTCAAAATTAATTTCTTCATATCTGCCTCCCATAATTTGAATGGTTCTCCTTTTGGTTCTCAGATGGGTGCTTAAGGCTTTCATGATTTGACCAAAATGTGCTTCATCGCTTACTACACAAATCTTCCTTACAAGATTTTCTCTAATAGCTATGTCTTCCTCTAATGCTCTCTTCTTCCTATTCACAAGTTTATTATACAAATCATCAAGTATCTAACCTTGAATTGTGTCAAACTTCTTATTAGCCAAAATCATATGCTTTACCATTGCATTCTCCAGATTAAGTCTCTCTGCATAATCATAAAGATCATAGTACTTATTCATTCTTGTAAAGTCTTCATCTTCAATGATCTGCTCATTAAGCTTCTCAATTTTCAGTTTCCAAGCTTGCTTCTTAATAGAAGTTCCATCATCTTTGATTTCTGCAATTTTTCTTGGAACTAGTTGCACTAAAGTTTTCTGTCTCTTGTCTGGTCCAGTAGCACTTTCCTTTACTCTTTTTCTAGGTGTGGGGGAAGTGGATCTAGTGGATATCTTTTCTTCTTGATCCTTCTCAATTTCTTCCACTTTCACCTTAACTTGTGATTCTTCCTGCTGTGCTGCAATTGATGATAAAGGTGGAATAGACAAAACTTCTTTTTGTTCACTCTCTTTGATTGTTGCTACTATTTTCTTTGCTACTAAAAATTCATGCTCTATCATCCCTGTATCTTTTAGGATTTTCTTTATGGTACTCTCAAATCTTTTCTTAGACTGCTTCTCTTCAAGTAAGGTCTTTGCGGAGTTGAAGTTCTCCTCAAAGGTTCCAAACTTGTTACACTGAGTGTCCAACTTACACTTAAGTAACCTGCTAACATACTCTTCTGTGTCTACCTCAGATATCTCATAGCCAAGAGGGTCTATGAACTCTATTCTAGGTTCTACTGCTTCAATGTAGGTAAAGTTAGTATCCACCATAAAGCATATGCCATTTTTATACTTCTCCACAAGAGACTTTGGGATACTTGATCTACTAGACACAATATTCTAAAATGTCTTGATTACCAGTATTGCACTCTCATTTGCTTTGTCAATAACATGCCTTCTGTACACTAGGTTAATCCTTTCCATTGTAGTTTGGCCATCATTCCAGTCATTTCCAATGGTGTAAGGAAATCTTCTCAATAGATGAAAAAACATATAGGTGATTAAGGATGAGAACCTAAACTATGTATACTTAGTTTTCTTAATCTTTTCCAAGTTCTCAAACAATTGAATTCTTAGAATTTCACACATATCAACTTGTACCTTGTCAACACACATTAGATAAGCTGCATGTATCATTCTAGCTACCATGTCATCCTCTCTTGAGTTTGCACAAAACTTAGTGGTTAGGATCTTGCATAAGTATCTCACATCATCTTGTTTGATCTTACTAATCACAATTCCTCTACCATTATAGGATGAATTTGTGTTATCAATGACTATTTTCTTCATGTTTTTCTCATTTAAAGGAATAGCTCCAGTTTTAGATAATCCAGTGACTTTATGAATCAAATCAACTATGATATCTATCACTCTATCTTCTAACCAAAACTTCCCATTATGAATTCTGCTTAAGATAATCTTAGTACATTCTTCATTATCAAATTCATAGTGTAATGCATACTTAACAATTTCATTATCTTCCAAATATTCAAATCCTTGTTTTAGTGTCATGTCCTGATTGTAGATCTTTTGATATTCATTTGTGAAATCACAATCACTAACAGTCTCTAGTTTGCATCCAAGATAACTTCTGACATTCTCTAGGTTTAAAACTCTGTCTGGTATAGATGATAAAGCTAACCTAGGATCATCTTCCAAGGGTTCTACTAGTTCCCTTTTCAGCTTAGGTCTATTCTTATCTCTGACATTGTGAATTAAAGAAATATCCATGATTTCTTCTAATTCCTTCACTGATTTAAAGATCTGTTAAGTAAAATGCCTTGATTTCATGATTTTAGGGCTTGCGTAGATTCGGCACAAAATTCTTCTCCAAATCCTTGCAAAATGCTTCCAATCACTGCTCTTTGATCTCCTTAACACTTGAATTCATTTTGATGATCAAATAATACCAATCATGACCTTTTATTAATTCAATCTCACTTAGATCTAACATCACATTCAATTCTTTTGCCGCTTCTTTCCAAAAAGTTGTTTCTGCTAACCTACAAAACTTAAAACTTCTTGCGATCTCACAAAACATAATATTTTTCTTTGCACTCTTAACCATAGCATTAGAACATCATAAAATACCTTTCATTAACTGCGCAAGACTCAGTTCATCATATATCTACTTCTACACTAATCTAAGTTCCTATTCTACTGCAATTTTCATAAATTAAGTACTTTGAGATGGGTCAAGTAAAGATTCATTCTTACCTTTTGATACTTCACCTTCCTGATTACCTTCAATGTTGAATATGTCTCCTTGATCTGTGCTTTTGATAAACTTCACTTCATCTGATTTACTACAACATCCTTTATGACTGTTACTTGCATCTTCATTTCTTCTGGCATGATTTCTGGGATTAGGATTAGGATGAAAAACTCTATTGTTCATTCTAAAAAACCTTGTTGTATGTCCAATCTTGTTGCATATCTGACAAACAATTCCATTGTTTCCATATCTTGGTCCAAGCTGATTGATTTATGATCTGTAGTTTCTAGCAATGTGTCCAACCGGGTTGCATCTATAACATATTACCCCATTTCTTCTATTCATATCTTTAGTAGGTTTCTTATCTACATTGTTAGTATTCCAAAACATTCTACTACCATCATTATTCTCAATAAATTTAGGTTTCCTACATTCAATAGCTCTATGTCCAAAACCATGACAATTATAACAATAACCATTAAGAGGTTTAAATTGCTTACCCGTGTAATCTCTCTTCATATGACCAATAGTATTACAAGAAAAACATCTACCATTGAATTATTTTTGCATACCTTTGGGTGATTCCTCTTGCTTAGGTGATTCTTCTTCTTCAGGTGTATCTTCAGATTTGTTGATCTCATCATACTTCTTCTCATCTATGCTTTCAAATATTTTAAGATATGGTCCCTTGCTTTCATCATTTTCTTTAAAAGTGTTGAGTCCAAGACCAGTCTTATCATAGAATGGTTCTTGATAAGATATTTGTTCATCAATCTTCTCACTAGTTGAATATAGCCTATCAAGTTGTTGTTTGGATTGAGCCAGTTCACCTTTCACAAACCTATTGTATTTCTCAAGTTCATCATACTACAAATTGACTTTCTCAAGTTCAGATGTTACTTTACTAAGTTTAGATTTTAGTCCTTCATTTTTCAGTCTTTAGACTTTCATTCTTAGATTTCAAATTTTCTTCATTCTTTCCATTTCCATCTTTCAAGCTAAGCTTCAAATTTTCTATCTTCAATTCATGCTTAAGGATCTCATTTTCTTTTTCTAAATTGTCATCACAATCTTCAATAAAAAATTTGGATTCCTTTTCAAATCTCAGATCCTCCAACTTGTTTTTTAGTTTCTCAATGAGGTTCTTTGCATCATCATATTTTCTTTTCAAAGTATCTTTTTTAATAGTAAGCAAGTCAATCTGTTCAAGAGCTTCTTCAAGATTCTTCTATAGTTGATCCATATCCATAGAGATCTTACTCAAGCTTCTAGGCTTTCCTTGAATGATTCTTTTCTGAGTAACTAAGCTCTGATACCAATTGTTATAAATAGGGAATACTAATCAGTATTCTACAATCTTTTACTTTTTCCCAATTATGGATATAACAAATTATCTTTATACATGCATAGCATAAGAAGCTAAATAGCATGCATAGCAATAAAACTAAAGAACTCATAACACATTATTTGTTCTCGAGGAAACCTTGGCAAGGGGAAAACCCTGGTGGGGATGGTACCCAAAAAGATCCACTAATCAAAAGTATCCTGTTAAGGATGTTGACCCTATTAGGAGTCTATTACAAACATATAGTGTATCAGTCCTGATTAAGGGACTATAGGCCTTGTTAGAAGCCTCAACCCTGTTAGGAGTTGGCAGTACAAAATGTGATTACCAGATGAGCCCACTGCCCAAAAAAGTAATGTACAATATACACTGATTACAAAAGAAGGTTAAGGTACATAACCTTGTACTACTTGCATCAATACTCTTTGCTACTCTTTCACTATCGCTATTACATATGCATCATATATTTTGCATCATGTCACTACTTCATTACATTTCATTACTTCACCATACATCTATTCTTACAATTACAATTACATTTATAAAAATAACTTTTTTCAAGGGTTAAAATCTAGGATGTCATCCCTTTATATTTTTAAGTCATTATTTTGATAAACAAAATAATCCCTTAACTCTTTACTAATTCTATCTTCATATTCTGTCATATCAGCTTGACACTGTCTTTGGTAAAACTATCATAACTTCTTCCATACATGTCGTACTAACTTGGGCTATGAGATGGGTCTTCAATAGTCACCATAGATTCTATGTTCAAGTGCGCAAGCATTGAACTTACTCCAATCAACATCGCAAACAAAAACTATGTCCAGGTTCATTGGTAAAAATATTGTCTCATACTTAGACAAATTTGCAATGTGCTCTATCATAGTAGCTCTCTAACCTGTGCAATCTTCATGTGGATCATATGTTTCCATAATGACAACATCTATGTAATAAACTCAACCAAATTTCCAACAACTCTCCCTGGCAAGAAAGATGTAACATTTGCATAGTATTCAGGCTATGTGACGGTGGATAAAGAGGCTGGCAGAGCTCTTTTCTACTATTTCACTGTGGCTGTCGAAAACCCATCTGCTAAGCCTCTCCTCCTCTGGGTCAACAAAGGTTTTATTATTATTATTATTATTGCCTTACCCTTCAATTTTCATATGATGGAACAAATTTTTTCATTATGCAAAGCTAATGTTAATAATGGCATGAGATTATAAGCAGGGCCAAGATATTCATCATTTGGAGTGGGAGTAATGACTGAGCTGATTCTGTCAAATGAGGGGAAGTTGGTGCAGATGTCATGGCTAGAATCTAATGTTGAAGCCACTGCCAAAACATCATTGATAGAATCATCGGTGGAATCTCCAATTGGGAACAATTTTCAAATGGTTATATATAATTAGGAAGCAACTACAGGGGGAAGCCTAAAGATGATTATCCATATCCATATTTGACCATATCTCTATTGATTTTGTCTCCTCGTGGATATTGGAGGGACTATCAATAGCATGGTCCTTAAGATCTAGCTTTGCATGCAAGTTGTGGGAAGTCCACAAGTTGATGTGGGAAAGCAGGTCCAATCATGCTCTACTACATAGTCACGATCAGTGAAGAGAAGTCCATGATCTTCTTCCATGGATTCCACCATTCCATTGAAATCTAGAAATGAGTTGTTATCCTTTTCTATTGATTTGTGAGTCTCCATTGATATAATTTTGAAAATGGACTGAGATGTAGGGTTTCCTTGCAAGTTACGAATGGAGCGATCAGAGTGCTTATTGGGTTCTCTGTATTAATAGATAGCTTCTTTGCCAAAGCATTTGCTAGCAGGCTGAAAAAGCATAAAAGGTACCTAATTTGTCAGTGCCATCAGCACCTCACTGATGAATTTGTCAGTATAAAGTGAAATGGACGGATGCATGTTTTGTAAACCACAAACTTAGCTCTAGTTAACACGAGTTAATAAATAGCTATGCAGTTGCGTTCACATTGCTACAGTTTTAAAAAAACATGGTTTTTCAAATGCAGTAGATGATTGAGATGAGTTCAATCATCTTGCATTCTTATGGCATGCAAGATGACCGTTGATCACCTTAACCCAGTCGGATGTATTTCATATAAGAAATGCATTCGGCATAAAAATAAATAGTTTTTCCTTGTTATTATTATTTTTGAGTTTGGGACGTTAATTGCGTAGTTTGATTTAATAAAAAAAAATGATCAAAGGGAAGTAATATAGATGTAAAGGATATGAAATGAATGACTTGCTTCCAAAGTTCAATGGTTTAGAATGCTCCTCAAACATTGAAAAATGAGAGAAATTTTATGATCCGATATTTATTTTTACCGGCATCCATCGTCCACTTTACTACCATCTCCAGTCTACCATCTATGAAAGTATTGTGAAAAGGATCCAATTTCCTACAGCATACACATAACTAGCACTCACACCAATAGGAGGTGCAAGGCATGTGCCAATAGGTATTTTATTTGAAAGCATAGTTGTAAATTTACATAATTAAATCAAGTATCTAAAAGTGTAAATGGGAAGACAACATAATCAAGAGAAATCAATTGTGAGGGCTTTTATAGAGTATTTTATGAATATGGAGTAGGTAATAAGCAATTACATTTATGTATCCTAATAGTCAAAGATACACCATAGATACCATTTCCAGATATATTTATATGGATTGAACTAGATATGTCTATTTATGGTTCATGTAATTAAATATTTAAAATTATCAAGAAAAGTAAATCGATCTCTCTAAGATGATCTATTCTCTAAGGCTATAAATAATTGAATACAGAAACAAACACAAAAAAGGACACAAATGACAATTTGTACTTGAATGGCAGAGAAACAGTCATGGTGGATGGGGGCAAGGGCATGAAATCCCTACCAGAGCCATCGGGGAGGTTTTTCTGCAAGCTTCAAACAACAAAATCCTTGACCTTTCAATAGAAGAGGCCAATATTCTTACAGCAATACTATCAAGGATAGGAAGAAGTCAAATATTTGGAACCAGAGACATTTTCACATGAATGGTAGGAGATGGGAGGATCACATCCCCATTCAGCAAGGTTTTAGGGAACCCTTGATTGAAAAAGGCTTTAAGTTTCAATAGATTGAAAGAAAGTTCTGGCGACCTAAATCGGGGGGTGGCATAGTTTTGGAATAGAACAAAGCTTAATCAGAGAGGTCCAAATCTCTAGGCTATAATAATATTACTTATGCCACCTCCAATGCTACTGTTGTGCTATAAAACCCACAATGGATGGAGGACCGGGTGATTTTGGAGGAAAAAACTTTAGTCCTTAAGTGGCTTGGAAGATGGCCTTCATATTCTAAGATTAAGGCTTGGTGCAAGAAAAATTGGCAAAGCTCCTACATCTCCTTAAAGATGATGAACAATGGTTTCTAGCTTATTATGTGTGCTTCTATGGAGGATAGGGACTGGATTTTGAGCCATGTGCTATTTTTAGTGGAAGGCAAGGGTTTATTTGTGAAGAAATGGATAAGTAACTTTAACCCTGAGCAGGAGAGTGTTAAAGAAGTCCCAATCTAGTTCAAAATGGAGAACCTCCCATAGGAATATAGAGGTGCAAAAACCCTAAAGATTTTGGGTGAGTCTTTGGGAAAGTTTGTCAAATCTAAGGAAGGGATCAACCCAGATAATTATGCTATTAATCCTAAGGTGTTAGTATGGAGGTGAGCCTATTTTAAGATGCCCTCTCATATCACTATTCACATGAAATATTGTGATTGGAAGCAACCTCTGCAGACTATCGACACAATGGATGCGGGGTTACCTTGTGATGCAACCAGCTATGATCCATTGTGTAAAGGGAAGTTTACGGATGATTCATGTTTGATCACTAGTTTTCTCCAGATGATTAAACACCAATAGAATATTGCCTCCCCTTTTCAATAGGATGACTCTACTCTGGTTGTCTGTGATGTGGAGCCCTTTTCCTCTAATGATAGATTTCTACTAAAGGCAATGGATGAAATCTTCATGGGAGAGTATTCTCAAAATGGGAAAGATTGTTGTGGGCCCTTACCCATTGAGATAGTATGTGTTTCCCCTCCTCTGGCAGGTCCTAATATGGTGAGGTGTCAGCTTGATTCTCCTAGGTTATAGGAAACCCCTCCTATGGTAATGGCTAATTTGGATAGGGAGTACAATAATGATCATCAACAATGGGCTACTAAGGAAATCAGTCCTTCCTATCCTACTGAATGCTATTTAGGTGTATCTATGAATCTAAGCTTTGTAAGATTCAAGGTATCGAGGAGCTTAGCTTTCTAGATGATAATAGAGGCTTCAACCCAGGGTTGAACCCTTACAGAATAGGGGTGAGCCTGTTGATGGGGTGGAACCTTTGTTTGGGGTTCCAGTGGAGTGTAGGGATGCTATTGATGGTAGAATATCCCCTATCAGGAACCTAGAAGGTCTCTTTGTGGATGTTAGGGACAATAGGGGAGACCTTATTAACTCTAAAACTCTATATAATTCTCAAAGTGAGGATATAGAGGAAGATGACTTGGGCTTATTTGATTCTTCTAATATTTTGAGCCCTAGAGGCATGGAGAAAATGGATTCTACTCTTAAACACCTAAGAGTTGGGGAAAAGAAAAAGTGAGGAGCTCAGTCCACAAAGAAAAAGCTTGAAATGGCTAGTTGTGCAGCAGACCAAACAAAATTGTTGAGATCGAGAAAGGGATATACCCTTTCCCAACAATAATGAGAATCCTATCCTTAATGTTAGGGGCTTTAATGCCCCTGAAAAGATTAAACTGATCAAACGTGGGCTTGATTAGGCATGAGTAGATATTATTCTTTTTCAGGAAACAAAAATGAAGGTGGCTGATGGACCTATTTTCCAGAAACTTTTCAGCAGATGGGGCAACATCTTGTCTTTTTCTAATGGTGCCTCAGGCAGTCTCCATGCTTTATGGGATAGAATTATAGTTGATATTAGTCTTATCTGCCAGGACAATAACATGCAATCATTGGAGGTCACCTTAAAGAAACTTCTAACCAAACTTTATTTGTTGAATGTCTATGACCCTAATGATGTTAGGGAGAAAAGGTTATTATGGTGTTCCATTTCAAACTTTTATCTTCTAACAAGGACTTATTCTTGTTAGGTAGAGATTTTAGTGCAATTTTAAGCCCGATGAAGAAGAGAGGGGGGAAAGGTTGGCAGGGTAGAAGTCAAAAAGACTTCTTTGATTTTGTGTGGGATAATGGCCTGATTGAGGTTGATTTTAGGTATTGTGGTTACACTTGGACTAACAGAAGGAGTGAATTTCTTAATATTGCAGAGAAATTAGATCATTTTTTATGGAAGGGAATTGGAATCAGGTAGTCTAGTTGTGCAACTCTAAAACCAGGTCCCTATATTGGGATCTGATCGTTACTCAATTCGCTACAACATACAGGATGATCTCACTCCAGAATGTTCTCCTTTCAAATTTGAGGCTACGTGGCTTAGGGATCCAAACTTTCTCCCTTTTCTCTCTTTTTGGTTGAAGAATTCTCATTTATGGGAAGGTAATCTTTCTTTCATCTTTTTTAAGCGCTTACAATATGTCAAAGATTAGTTGAAAATTTGGAATAATGCTTCCTTTAAGAATATTTTGTTAGAAAGTAAAGTCCACCAAGATAAATAAGAGGGGGGGGGGGTGAATCAATTATCAGATGATTATAACTTTTATCAACTTCAACAACATTAAACCATGTAAGCAATATAATTATCAACCATAGAAAGATATTCATACATAATAACACAATGACACAAGTGTTGACTAGGGAACCTCTTGATCAAAGAGTAAACCCCGGTGGGAATGATGCCCACAAAAGATTCACTAATATGAATATTCCTTGTGAAAGGATGGACTCTGTTAGGATTCTTATGAAATACATTCAGTACATATGAATCCCTATTAAAAGATTCTAACCCTGTTAAGAGTTTTGGAAGATAGAAGGACCCATTGCCCAAATAGCTTCGGGGTAAGATCACTGAACACACTGTCCATGTGATCTTTGTATTTCTCAAAAAAATAATATGTTACCTCTTCTTTGACTATGCCAAATCGCACTCACTATTACACCAAATCTCAATTTAAGATCTATGTACCTCTCATGTCTTCCTTCACAAATTTTCTTTCACAAATAGCTCTTTTCTTCACTTCATCTTTACATCAACACATCCAACCATTACATCCATATTAAAATAAGGAAAAAAATTCCTTCTTTTATACCACACTCAAGTAATTGCAAATGAGTCGGCATAGAATTACAAAATAAAAGTTTCCACACACTACATCAAAATTACACAAAACTGTCAGCTTCCAACTACAATGATTCTTCACTCGTGCAACCTTGAAGGTTGTGCTATCATCCATGTCACTATCAATGTGTCTTCAACTTCCCTTTAACTATGCAAAACTAGATTCCATCCCAATTAGGAGATATCATCTGATTTCCACAAACCGCTACTAAGGAACACTGCCTGAATACTGCTTCCACCAAAATGCTCATAATTTTCATGAATAAATGAATTACTATTTGTGCTTTTAACCATAAGCATATAAAATGTCAAAGAGTATATCCTCAACATCACATAGCTCCAACTATAATATCCCACATGTGCTAATTCAAACACTGTCTACTTCTCTGCAAGTCTCTAGTAAATCACTGTGTTGACATCAATGACAATCATAGTCATGAATGCAACAAAAACTGCTATAGAAAGGCTGCCAAAAATTTAGCATTCATTCCTAACAATCTCCTCCATTGGCATTGATGGAAACATAAATGAAAAAACATCCAATGTTCCAAAAATCCAATACTACAACACTGCTGCTTCAAATCCTCTTCATCAATCAAATCTTGCTTCATTTTCCTGTTCAGATAGTACAAATAGTTTTTTCATGTACACTTCTCCCCCATTGACATTAATGACAAAAATCTCATCATTATGTCAACAACAAATCCAATGTCAAATGACACTATTTAGAAAATACATTCACTAGAGTCCTCATAGCTCAACTCAGATACACATACTCCCCCATAGAGGAAGTACCAACATCCAGTCTAGAAGAAAGATAAGGCTCATACACCACTGGATGGATGCAACCAACTGCATCACTTCTCAAAAGTAGGCTGGGGAATAACCCCAAGCATACCTCTTAGATACTCAAATGTATCCTTAGGCAAAGGCTTTGTAAATATATATGCTATATGATCCTTTGTACTTATGTACTCAAGTCTGACTTCTTTCTCAACAACTTTCTCTCTTACAACCCGATACTTAATCTCTATATGTTTTGTCTTAGAATGTAGTATATGGTTCTTAGACATACTAACTATGTTGGTGTTGTCACAATGTATGACAACAGGTTCAACAAACTTTATTCCAATATCCTTCAGCATTTGCTTCATCCAAATTATCTGGTTACAATTGTTTGCTGCTGCTACATATTCTTCTTCTATTGTGCTCTATGAGATACAATTCTGCTTCTTACTTAGCAAAGAAACCAATCTTCCTCCAAGGAAAAATGCTCCACTACTAGTGCTTTTCTTATCATCAACACTACCTCCCCAATCAGCATCTGTATATGCACATAGGGTAAAATAATCAGATTTTTGATACCACAATCCATAGTCCATTGTGCCTCTTAAATATCTCAGTATCCTCTTTACTGCTGCATAATGTGATTCTCTAGGTTTAGCTTGAAATCTTGCTACAATTCTAACTAAATGTGCTATATTAGGTCTTGTATGAGTCAAGTACTACAATCCTCCAATCATAGATATGTATTTCTTCTGTTCAATTGCAGGAGTCTCATTTGTGCTAGATAATTTATGTCCAGTTACCATAGGTGTTCCAACTGGTTTACAATTCTCCATTCCAAATCTTTTCAACAAGTCATTTAGGTACTTTGTCTGACTTACAAAGATACCATCATTGTTTTGTGTTATTTGTAATCCCAAAAAGTATTTCATTTCACCAATCATACTCATTTCAAATTCAGTCTTCATTTCATCAGAAAATTTATCATTGGCTTCATCTTCTCCTCCAAAAATAATGTCATCAAAAAAAATAACTATAACCAACAAACCATTTTCAATTTCTTTTGTGTACAGATTGCTATCAGCTATTCCTTTTGTAAATCCCAACTTTAACAAATACTTTTCCAATCTTGCATACCAAGTTCTAGGTGCTTGTTTTATTCCATATAAGGCTTTCTTCAGTTTACATACCATGTCTCCTTCTTGAGTCAAAGGAAAACCTTCAGGCTGCTCAATGTAGACTTCTTCTTCCAATTTTCAATTCAGAAATGTTGACTTCACATCCATCTGATATACTTTGAATTTCTTATAAGCTGCATCAGTCAAAAATATTCTTACTGCTTCAATTCTTGTAACAAGTGCAAAGGTTTCTTCATAGTCAAATCCTTCTTGCTACAAGTATCCCTTACATACGCTTTGTTTCTTACTACTTCTCCTTGTTCATTCATCTTGTTTCTGTATACCCATTTAGTTCCAATAACATTCTTTTCTTTAGGTCTAGGGACCAATTCCCATGTCTTGTTCTTTTCAATCTGATCTAGTTCTTCTTTCATAGCATTAGTCCAACTTTCATCTTCACAAGCTTCACTAGTAGTTTTAAGTTTAATTTGAGAAACCAAACATAACTATTCTTGTACCTTATTCTGAGTTAGAACTACTCTTTTGATGCTTCCAATAATTTTCCCAATAGGATGATTTCTTGATAAACTCTTGTTAGGTGTCACTATCTCAGATCTCACTTCAGGTGTAGGTTCTTCAATGACTTCATAGTGGCTTTCATTCAACAAATCACTGTCAGTCTCATAAAATAATTCAGTAGATCCAGTGTTAGGTTTAGGATGAGCTTCTTCATCTAATTCATAATCAAGCATTCTTTCCTAAATTTTGAACTTTTCATCAACTTTAACATTTGTGCTTTCAACAATAGTCTTATCTCTTTTATTGTTACATCTATAGGCTTTTCTTTTTAAAGAATATCCAAGAAATATACTTTCATCATTTCTAGGATCAAACTTTCCAATATCATAATCTCTTCTTATATAACATTTGCTTCCAAAAATTATAAAATACTTAACTAAGGGTGCATGTCCGAACCATAATTCATAGGGTGTCTTGTTTGTGTCTACTCTGATTTGTACTTTGTTCATTGTATGCACTATTGTGTTCACTGCTTCTCTCGAGAATATCTTCACCAAATCATTTTCAAATAACATAGCTCTTGCTACTTCAGTCACTGATCTATTTCTTCTTTCTGCAATACCATTTTGTTTAGGTGTCCTAGGGGCTGAAAACTGTCTCTTAATGCCATTTTCTTCACAAAAGATGTTAAACTCTCTAGAAGTAAATTCTCCACCTCTATCAGATCTGAAACATTTAATCTTCATTCCAGATTCATTTTTAACTTTATTCTTAACGATCTTAAACTTATCAAATGCTTCAAACTTTTCTTTAAGAAATGCAATCCACATCATTCTCATAAAATCATCAACAAGAATCATAAAATACCTTTCTCCATAGAATCCTCTAGTCCTGGTAGTGTCTCCACCCTAAAATGGTCACCTAGACTTTGGGCCCCATTCTTGCAATTTATCAAATCCCTAAATCAATATTTTAAAAAATCAGCATTTTTCAAATATATCAATTTCCTTGTTCAAGTCCTATTTTATCATTTTCGATTATTTGCCTTGGGCTACCCATTTTATCCTAAGTCTTTATTTATTAAAATGAATATTTCCTCCCCTTTTATTAAATAAACAGCCCCCCCTTTTCCTCTTATCCTAAGTTGCACAAATAAAGCATTATTCCTATTTTATAAAAAGAAGAAGACCACTTTTTATCTTATATGGACATAAAAGTCAACTCTTATTTTCTCATTGGAGGATATTTGTGCACATGGATTGCTCCTCTTTCAAGCTCCACCCTTGATTAAATCTTTTTCCTCTTAATCTCCATGGTCCATTCTTTCTCATTTCCTATAAAAGAAGAGCTCTCTTCCTCATTTGCATATCAATCTTTTATGCTAATGTTATGCTGCAGGTTTTCTAGGTCACCTTGGAGCTTTTGAAGATTTGGAGTATTCTTGGCTTTTGCATCTACATTCCATTCTTAGTTTCATTCATGCATAGTAGCTTCATGTTTAAGCTTTCATAGTGTAGTTTTCCTTTCAAGTTTTAGAGTAACTCATGTAGCTTAACTAGGAAGGCTTGGTAATACTTGTACTTTTCTTTTCATAGCATAGTTTGTACTTTCATTTTCATAGACTAGCTTCCATCTTCATTCTTATCTTGCTTGCATTGCATTTCATTTGATTCTTGGGGATATTAGCATTCTTGACCTTGTCTTCACTTGAATCTCTCATTGTGTGGTTGACTAGCAAGGTCATAAGTTTATTAGCTCTAGCTGAGAGTAATTTTACAATCTTGCAACTCCATACATAGAGAGCTCTAGGTCGCTATTGAAGGTTTCTCTTTCATGGATTTCTTTTGATGTAATGACTTAGAGAAGTGCACTACTTTTGTTTGTACATTTCTGGTGCCCACCGTGGGGCAAGACAGCTCTATTTTTCCTTTCTTTGCTGTATTTCTGCTACAGGTTTCGGCTGTTTTTATTTTTTTGCAATTTTCATATGTTGTCCGTACTTCTATGCGTCATTGTTAGGGAATCTCGTACGAAGTTTCTCTCCATATCACATGAAGATTTACTATTTGTAGCACTTCTACGTGTGACAAAGTACTTTCTCACGTGGGCCTATGTATTTTCTCACGCGAGCCAGTGCACTTTCTCACACGAGCTAGCGTACGTTCTCACGCGGGCTTGTGATTTCTCGTGTGTGGTTCTGTACTTTCTCACATGGGCTTGTGCATTCTTGCGTGCGGTTTAGTATTGTCTCACACAAAATTCTATGATAGACAAAGACCAAAATTTCAGATTTGTCAATTTTGTTTGCTATTTTCAGTTTTCCTAAATTTTTGGAAAATGGGCACCCATTTTTGAGAAATTTTTGCAAACGGTATTGAAAATTGAAGTGTGATATATCGTTGGAAAGGTCTTTCTGAGCCTAATCCAACTATGCTAGTTTCATTCCCAGATTTTACCATTTGATTAACTATTTTACTTGCAGATTATATAATTTTTGATGTGCTAACCATTGCGGGGCTAACAAGTTGTGCTTGTAGGTGCTCTCATTGCTTGAAATATTTTGCCAAAAGAATGCATGTCAAAGCTTCAAATGCACAAGGGCTACTAACGGTTTTTGTAGGGTTGCCCAAAGCATTAAAAAAAAAAGGGCTTGTTATTTATTTCATTTCAAGTGTGGCAATTACTAGTTGTTTCATTTCATAGGAACATAATAATGTGTTGTAGGAATTCTTGTGTGGTAGGAGAAGTATGCTCTTCACCCTTATGGTGAACTAGAAAATCTTGACCCATCTTTGGATTTTGAAAGTAAGAGGGTAATTGAACATTTGCTTGGTGTGTTTGGGAGAAAGCTTTGAGATAAAGGAGTATGCTCTTCACCCTTGTGGTGAAACAAAATCCTTGAACCTCATAAGTTGATCCACTTTTTTTTTAGATCTTTAGAATCCTTTAGCGGGCCTGCTCTTGAACAATCAAGAGGAATGACCCAAGTGGGGACAAGCTTATTGCCGGCTATTCCAACCCACTATAAACTCAAGGCTATCAAGGACACAAAACCTTGGTAGACGTAGTGCTTGTCTTCACTTGATGTGAGTACTTGTGGGATTGTGACCATGAGGAAAATATTGAACAAGAATGCTTAAGGTACTCTTGAGGCTACGAGGTCCGTTACTTGCCACAAGGTAAGGAGTCCCTTTGGGGAGAAAGAGGGGTACTACGAATAGAAGCCTTATTAAGAACCATAGATAGAGGCCACCCTATTTTTCCGCTTAGCTTCTTGGTGCAAGGATTGATCCAAGTGGAATAACTCAGATCACCCCAAGATACTCACCATATGTGTTCCTTTGGTTGTGTCATTGACACTTCCATGACAAAGCCAACATCTATTGTGGGTAACCACTTTGTGTGAGGCGAGGGGACATCAAGTTGTGGGCCAAGTTGATAAGTAAGGAGCCTTGACTTTCTAGGATAGATGTTGCTTGAAGTGTCTTCGATTGTGTAATTCCAGTGTTAACATTCCTGAACATTCAAACAATCGGTAGTATTCATAGGGTGTTTTTCTATTTTGATATCACAAGTGTTTGTCTTGGCAAGGTTGCTTTTGCCTTGTTTCAAGTGTTTTAAGACATGTTTGGTCCCTTACTATTTGCAAACTTGTCAAATTTCTACTAATATTATGATTGAGATCGAAAACATCAACCCTCAGACTGAAAATTTTGATCAAACAGACCTAAAAATGTACATTTCACACAATTTTGGTCAACTGTCGTACAAACTAGCAACAGTATCACCTGGTTAGCCTAGAAAGTGTCACCTGAGAATTTTTTGTTGTATACCTAGTTTTAGTCATTTCATAGTTGCTTTTAGTTGGCTAGGTCTTTAGGAAGGTAACTTATCTTGCCACTGGAAGCCTGTCTTTACTGTGAATTTTTGTTTTTAGCCCTCTAGGGGTAGTGTCATTTGATTTACCAAGTCACCTTGGGAAGAATTGTCAAATTAGAAGATTATTCCTATTGAGAAAGTACATCTCTAGAGTTGTTAGTAACATTCTTGGAGAATTTTAGTACTCTTTTCGTCCAAATCATTTCCATTCAAATTCAGTTTTAATTATACAATTTGGCTAAGTCCATCCTCCTAGTTCAAATGTGCAAGGATATTTATCCTTTGATTTAAGCACCTCTTTGACAGTGTTGTTAACCCCTTTTGCAATTTCTATCTTACCATCTCTTTTTTTTTGGACATTAGAGAACTTTGATTATCCTAGTTTGGTGTTGACACTTTGAGAGGTCACCTTATCATCAAGAATCTTTTTCTTTCATGTTAGTTACAACAAGGTACCAAGTGAATCAAGGGAAATGACCCCCAGTTGTCTTTAATCAGTTACCCTTAGTTAAGACTCGTCAACAGCAAAAGGGAAAAGAGCCCATTTTTGATCAATCTCCTAAGAGTGAGTCTGAGGTTTGTTTTGACCCAAAGAGTAATCCTAGCAAATTGAGTACCTCTGTAGCACATTTTTCATCAAATATGGATATGAGTTATACCTTGACCAAACAACAAAGAGAAATAATAGATCAGTCACTTGGTGACATTTTTCAGAGACATAGGAGAAACATGTCATTCGAAGATGGCAATCAACCTGACTCACCTCCTATTAATTCAAGATATCTAGATGCTCAACAACAAGCTGAAAGACATTATGCACCAGCTCATCAAGATGCACGGTCACAACATGAGGACCAAAACAACCAATCTTATGATGCTCATGTGAATGTAGTTAACTTGTTCAACCACTCAAGACCAAGTTCCCCACTAGAAACAACTTCAAGATATACAAGTGAGAGGCTAAAAAGAATTAAGCGGGAAAAATAGGCTACATAAAATGAACGAGATGCAAAAGAAGAAAAACTTAGGCTTCTAGAAGAGGAACAATGAGCCTTGTTGGACATAGAGAGAAAAGCATTCCAAGAGTAACAAGATAGGATATTGGCCCAACAACTCAACAATCAATTCAACAATAGGGGTACCAACAGTGGAACCAACTCTCCACCATCAACTCCCTCAGCAACTCCAAGAAGTAGAAGGAGGTCAAGGACCCCTTCAAGATCACTGAGTTCTAGAGGAAGAAGGAATTCTCAACATTCACATTATAGGAGACACACACCTCCTAGACTATCAAGAGATCCCTCCCAATGAGCACATCACGACTCTCAACATGGAGGAAGTAGTGCCAACTTTGATACTCATGATTTTATGAGAATGCAACAAGAACCACTATTTCAACACTATGTGGAAAAATATGTTGAGCAAAATAAGGATCAATTCTTGGAAATCTTGATCAACAAGGGTGCAAGGGTCCCATACAACTTTGATGTGGACAAAAAAATTAAGAAGCAAAACCCTTCAACTGATGAGGTGATTAAGCAGATGCAAAAGACTATGGAGAAAATGATGGCTTCAAAGAATACCTTCAACTTGGACTCCATATGTCCCAATCCCATTGACAGGAGTGTGGTTATGGTAGATTTTCCTAGAAAGGTTGAAATCCCCACATATGACAAATATGATGGTAGTGGTGACCCCCATGACCATGTACGATAGTTCTATATCATGAGCTTTGAATTTCATCATGAGGACTCCTACCTTATGAGATTATTCTCGAGGAGCCTTAAAGGCCAAGCTATGGAGTGGTTTACTAACCTTAACCCTCCTGTTAAAACATTCAAAGAACTTGTCCAAAGATTTTTGCAGCACTTTGCATATAATCTATTAAGGTCGGTCACCATGCTTGATTTGTGCAAGCTAAAACAAAATCAAGGGGAACCCTTTGTGACATTTTTACAAAGGTGGAGATGCTTATGCTCCAAATATTCTAGGACCATCCTTGAGGAAGAAAGGATTGATATAATTGTGGGCAATCTAGTGCCATAATTAAGATATGAAGTTAGAAAAATGGTCTTTTATTCTTTTGACACTATGGTAGAAACTGCATGTCACATCGAGGATGTTCTAAAAGAACAAGGTATTTTGGCCAAAAAAAGTTACATCAACAATGGCCCAAACAATAACAACAACAATAAGGATAAAAAGAACTCACATTGGAACAAAAATAAGCAAGTAGTCAATGACAAAGTTGCTGACTCTCCACAACCTAAGGAACAAGGAGTTCTTAATCTATCTAATGCAGTTCAAGCTATGAAGCTGCAGACATCCTTAGATCAATAAGAGCACAAGCCCAAGTATCAAGATAAACCTAAGTCAGGAAAGAGGTAATTCACTAAGCTTGGAGACTCTTATGTGGATATTTTTAAGACCTTGATTGCTCATAATTTAGTACAACCTCAGGATCCTACAAAGTTTTGCATACTGGAACCTAAACCTTATTGGTGGAATGAGAAAGATTAATGTGTGTACCACAATGGGATTGGACATGACATTGAAAATTGTTTTAAACTTAAACATCTTGTTCAAGACCTTATTGAGAATGGGAAATTACAGGTTGATGGGTTGACCACAAATGCAGACCACAAGGCCTTTAAGGAGCCCTTGCCTAAGTATGAGAAGGGGAAGACTTCTAAAAACAAGAATGGCAAGGCCGCAATCAATTATACCTATATAGCTATAGAAAATGTCATCAATATGCTTGAAGTTGTGGACAATGATGTCAACATGATGAGGGGGAAAGATCCCTATGGTTATGATGTAAACTCACCTCCCATATTTGATGGACCTGTTGTTGTGCTTAGGGGTCCTCAATCTCGAAGGTCATCTCAGCCTCTCAATGTTGTTACTAGGAGTCAGTCCCAAGGTCCTATTATCATTAGAGGTCCTAATTCTAGCAAATCCAAGCAACCAGTGTCCAAAAGTGTTCCTCCCAAGTCTACAGTTAGTCCTGATATGAGTTACAACCTTGTTGATCAGTTATAATGAACGCCAGCGCAGATTTCCATTTTTGAGCTCTTAGAATTATATCCTAGACACAGGCGTGTCCTTGAGGATGCCTTGCGAGCCACTAATGTTCCTAATGACATAGATGTCAATCAATTCCAGAACATGGTCAATCACCTTGCTAGCCCTCATTACCTCACATTTTCAGAAGAGGATGACAAAGCATTAAGTCATCCACACAATTTGGCCCTTCATATTGAGGTCATGATACACAAAACCCATGTTAGGCACGTGTTAATAGATGGGGGTGCTGGGCTTAATATTTTCTCTTTGAGTCTATTGAAAGCTTTGGGATATTTTGAGAAAATAATTGACACTAGGAAGAAGATCACAATTAAAGCCTATGATGAAGCAGAGCGAAGCTCTAAGGGATTGGTTGTTCTTCCTATTAGGATCGGTCCTGTGGAAAAGGACATTTTGTTCCAGATTGTTGATGCCAGACCTTTGGCATATAATATCTTGTTGGGTAGGCCATGGACTCATGACATGCAAGTGGTGTCGTCTACCTACCACCAATGTGTTAAGTTCCCTTACAATGGAGTTGAAGTAGGCATGCCAGGGGATAAAACATTATCTGTTAATGTGATTTCAACTGGCTCTCATGTCCCTTTGAATAGAGAGGCTGATAATTTTGATGTTGCTCTTGAGTAGTGTAAGAGTAAGTTTAAGTCCATAGACCTTGGCGTGGGAGACTACCAAATGGATTCCTTCACAAAAATGCCAATCTCACCTAGGTCTTATGGAAAACCTTCACTTGAGAGGAAACCTTCATCCTTAGCTATGACCTTGTTTGGAAAGTTTGTAGAGTCCTTAGTACCTATTCATGAGGAGAAAGAAGAGGTAGCCATTAGAGATTGGATTTATAGAGAGGAAAAGTATCAACACAATGAGAATTTTGTACCATCTCCTAAAACCTACAGGAGAGGATATACTTTGGTTAAAAACACGGGCTACCCAAGTCATGGCCCTCTCAGTCACAGGTTAGATGCCAAGGCTGAACCACTCAACCATGCTCTTTTTGGTTGTAGGACTAAGTCAACAGTTGGCCTAGGCTCTGATCATGAAAAGAAGATAAGTGTCCCTATCCTAGCTATGACAGATAGTGATAGTGACTCAGATTATACACCTAATCTTCAAAACTAGCAAGACATGACTGATGATTGGGTGCCTTCCACCAATCTCCTTTGGGGGGATTAAGATGATTCAGCAGCTGAAAATATAGACACCAGAGAAGGTGATACCCTTCACAATCTCGAAGCTTCTACATCAAGGCATCCCAAGCCTTCTTGGTGTAAACATCCCAGCAGAGATTCAGAAATAGATTCGCATGAGTTCAAGTGGGACTCTCTTTTAGATGGAATAGTTGATTTGGACATGGATGTTATCCATACCTATAGTACTCAACCCGATGTGACCAATGAGCCTAGTGTAGGACTAGAGGATTGGACTCCTTGAATTTCCTTAGTGGACGATGCTTCATTTGGTAGGGCGAGTCCTAATTTGGGTATCTTAAAAGGAGACTTGACAGATCCTAACTATGTGATCACTAGAGATAATGCCTTTTGTATCAATAATGTTGAGCTAGTCATTGACCTACCCCTCGTAAACCATCATTTGATTGATTGGTCACAACATTGTCAAGAGCCTCAGCTCCTCACTTTTCACAATGACTACGAGATAGCCTGCTACTTGAATGCTCTTGAACCTGTAGTCTCTTCCACCAATGAACCTACAATGAGTATGATGGAGTTGGATATTAAGTACCTTAGTCAAAAAATAAAAGAAATGAAATAAAAGAAACATGGTTCTGATGGTGAAAACCACTTTGTGGCAGTGTCAAAATCCAAAATAGTAAAAATAAAAGATGTATCTGAAGGTGAAAACCTCTTTGAGGCACCTAAGGATGGGGTACTTAATAACCTGTTGAGTTATTTCCAAGATAGGTCATCAATTCTTATTGAGCCTACACAACCAGTAAATTTGAATACGGAAGAGGCTCCACAAGTGATACATCTAGCTCAGTCTTTGTCAGTGTAAGAAAAAGAGGCATACACAAAGTTCTTACAAAAGAAGAAAATCAATTTTGCTTGGACATATTCAAACATGCCAGGGCTTGACACTAATCTCATTATGCATCACTTATCTATAGCTCCAGGAATTAAACCAGTAAAAAAAAAGATGAGGAAAATGCATCCTCACATAGCCCTCCTTATTAAGGCTGAATTAGAAAAGCTCTTAGGAGCAAGATTTATTAGAACTATCGACTATGCCAAGTGGATCTCAAATATTGTTCTAGTTTCAAAACATGATGGGTCCATTCGTGTATGCACAGACTTCAGAGATCTTAACAAAGCTTTCCCGAAGGATCACTTTCCACTCCCTAACATAGACATGATAGTGGATATGACTGCGGGCTATGAGATATACTCTTTAATGGATGGTTTTTCCAGTTATAACCAAATAAAAATAGCTCCTGAGGATCAAGAAAAGATAGCCTTCACATGTGCATGGGGAACCTATTGTTGGAACATCATGCCATTTGGCTTAAAAAATGTAGGAGCCACATACCAAAGAGCTATGACCACAATATTTCATGATATGATACATAAAAACATGGAGGATTATGTGGATGATACCTTGGCCAAGTCTAAGCAAAGGGATACACACCTAGAAGATTTGGAAGTAATTCTAGATCAAATGGAGTAGTTTTAGTTAAGATTGAATCCAAAAAAGTGTGCATTTGGGGTTACCTCAGGTAAAATTCTAGGATTCATAATTTTAGCCAAAGGAATAGAGGTGGATCCCGAAAAGGTTCAAGCTATATTAGATATGCCGCCTCCTAAGAACATTAGTCAGATGAGAAGTCTTCAAGGATGACTCCAATCCATATGGAGGTTTATTTCATAGCTTGCAAATAGAGCACAACCATTCAAAAAGACATTGCATAAGGGAGCCACATGTGCTTGGAATGAGA
This sequence comes from Chamaecyparis obtusa, assembly GCA_027943335.1. Classification (NCBI taxonomy): domain Eukaryota; kingdom Viridiplantae; phylum Streptophyta; class Pinopsida; order Cupressales; family Cupressaceae; genus Chamaecyparis; species Chamaecyparis obtusa. Next base: position 3,603,161 of record BSBK01002522.1, on the reverse strand, counting down.
ATTGCCAAAAGAGCCTAGATCAAATAAAGCAATACTTGGCTAATCCTCCAATTTTAATGCCTCCTATCCCAAGAAAACCATTAATTTTGTACATCTCAGCAATAGAATCTTCCTTGGGGGCATTGTTGGCTCAACTTGATGATACTGGGAAGGAAAGAGCCATCTACTACGTTAGTCATACTCTAGTATCTTATGAGATCAATTATAATAGTATTGAAAAGTCTTGTCTTGCGATAGTGTTTGCTTCCCAAAAGTTGTGACACTACATGCTTGCCCATACTATACATCTTGTTGCAAAAATTGATCCTCTTAAGTATTTGCTTAGTAAGGCTACTCTCATGGGTAGACTTGCTAAGTGGATGATGGTTTTGTCAGAATTTGATATAGAGTACATTGAGCATAAGGCTATAAAAGGGCAAGCTATTGCAGATCAACTTGCTGATTTCCCAGTCAAGGATAGCATGCCTATTCAAGTGGAATTCCCAGATGAGCATATCATGTACATGACCACACGTACTTGGAAAATTCTTTGACGGTTCAAATATGCAAAATGGATCAGGAGCTAGAGTATTGTTTATTTCTCCTCATGGGTACAACATACCTAAGTCTTACAAACTTTTGTTTCCATGCACAAATAATATTATAAAATATGAGGCTCTAACCAATGGACTGAAGATGGCTATAGAGTGGAATATAACAGAGTGACATGTCTTTGGGGATTTGCAATTAATTATCAACAAAGTAAATGAAGAATACCAAACTAAGGATGATAAGTTGATACCTTACAAAAAGATGGTTGATTCATTGCAATTTTACTTCACATTTGTGATATTTCAACAGATCCCTAGAGTAGAAAACAAGGCAGCAGATGCTATGGCTACACTAGCTTCACTCCTTCAATTGGAACAACACAAATCAAGATTTGAATTCCTGGTGGAAGAGCTACGTCACCCCATTTTTTACTCCTTAGATAGCCATGTCATTTGTACCTTGGTTAGCCATGACTCATCCCACTATGGTGCTATTTACTCATACCTTCGTGTTGGCATCATCCCTGATACATTTAACCATTCTGAAAGAAGAAACCTTTTCTATAACGCCTCTCACCATACCCTTATCTCTGGTGATCTATATAGGAGGGGTTGAGATGGGACACTTCTTAGGTGCTTCGAAAAGGATGAGTCTGACCAAGCGTTAGTTGACATTCACGCGGGCATTTGTGGAGGACATTCCAATGGTCTTGCCATGGCCTGATGATTGCTTAGGGCGGGGTACTATTGGCCCACAATGCAAATGGATGCTATAGCTTTTGCCAAGTTTTGTGAAAAGTGTCAGAAACATGGAAACCTGATTCATGTTCTGGGTAGGGAGTTTATTCCTTCTATTTCTCATTGGTCATTTTATCACTGGGCCTTTGACCTCATTGGGTAGATTCATTCCAACTCATCAGGTGGACATAAATTCATTATTACTTCTACTGACTACTTTACCAAATGGGTAGAAGCTATTCCACTATTTGTTGCTTCAGGAAAGACAATCTCTTTGTTCATATTGAATCACATCATTTTTCAGTTTGGGATACCTTCTGAGATAATCACTGACAATGGAGGTCAGTTCAAAAACAAGGACCTTACACACCTCTGCAAGAAATTCAAGATAAAATAGCATTGGTCCTCCATTTACTTCCCACAAGGAAATGGACAAGAAAAGGCTTCTAATAAGACCATTCTCAAGATTCTCCACAGAACAGTTCACAAGAATGGTCGAGACTGGCACTTACAAATCAATCCAGCCTTATGGGCTTACAGAACAAGTATATGTACTCCAACAGGGGCTACTCCTTTTTCCCTCACTTATGGCACTGAAGCAGTATTACCTTTAGAAGTAGAGATCCCTTCACTTAGAGTCTCTCTCAAAGGTTTGATAACAAATGATGATTATCGTGCCATGAGGTTACAAGACTTAGAACTTCTAGATGAGAAGCACAAGGCCTCATTTGATCATATGAGAGTGTATCAGAAGCGTATGTTAAAGGCATTCAACAAGAAGGTTCACCCTAGAGAGTTTCAAGCAGGTGATCTTGTTTTGCAAGAGAACCCTAAGAACCAACAAAATAGAGAGCAAAAGGGTAAGTTCGAACCTAATTGGCTTGGGCCATATGTCATTACAGCTGCTTTTGGAATAGGTGCCTACTTGTTATCTGATGAGGATGGAGAATAACTCCCTGATCCCATCAATGTTTTGCACCTGAAGAAGTTATATCCGTGATGTCCATTCTATCTGGGGGCATCCTTTGTACATACTTATTGATCCTAAAAAAATTCCAAAAAAGTTCATATATGATGCTGAAAAAATCCTAAAAAGCATATAAAGTCTTGAAAAAATACAAAAAAATAATAAATTGAAAAAAATAGAAAAATTGCCTTGGTGAAAACCTTGAAACAGGCGCCTTGGTAGCAAAAATACAAAAAAATTGAAAAATCAAAAAAATCTCCAAGTGGTGAAAACTTGGAAATAGGCGCTACTTGAGGCCTTTGCATCCTTGTCTCTTAGCATGCATCCTAGATACTTAGCCATTCTCCATCATGCCTTGACCTTATTTGACTTGGTCTAGAATTGGTCTTTATTTTTGTCTAGGGGGCATACCTGTTAGCATAGGTCCTTTAGGTGCATTTTTCTCTTGGGACATTTCACAAGTAGGTGTTTTTCAACACCACCCCAAACTGTGTTTTTCAACACTACTCTAGCGTCAAGTGTTTATCAACACTTATTAGATATCCTACCCTACATTCTAGAATGATATGGTATTTCTCACTCGCAGATGTGATACTCAAAGTTTGATTCTATGACCTGCACACACGCACTTAAACAATCAACTCAATTGAGATATGTTGAATTTATTTTTCTTTGTGTGCTGTCTATGATGATTTCTTTGATGAGTGTTCTCTCCCTATGATAGTTTTCAATGATGCATAGCTAGAAGACTGAGGGCATGAGGGCATTTTTTATTGCTTTTTCTGCTTGTGGGTATATTTTGTTGGTCCTAATTATCATTAGCATTTATGCTTGATCCACTTGACACCTAGGATCTACAAGTATTATCCTTAACTATTTGTGAGTGCATGCTTATAGCCATCTTGACTTTCTTATATCCTGATGTCAACATAATCTCTCTATACTAAACTTAGGTAATCTCACTGCACTAGTCATCTTGACCTATATGTCTTTGATGCCTAGGTGGGATACCCACATTCTATCTAATATAGATCATATTCATATACCCATAGTCATACTAGTGTGTATTTTATGATCTTACGACACTACCAATAAAGCTCGATGATGATTATTAGATGTCTATTGGCGTTGTGACCTTGCAAGTCAATCACTTTTTCATTGTAGCTTGCATTTTTAGGTTCATATTAGTTAGTTTTGCATCTTGCATATGGAGAGAGCTCTCCTTTTATCTTTCATGGACTTGTTAGTCAACTGTGCTCACCTTTCCTTTTTTTCGAGCATGTCTTTCACTTCTTTTCTTTCACATCACATCTTTTTCACCCCTTTATATAGCATTTTGACTTTTTTGACCCAATTTTCAAAACACCTCAGAATTACATGAAAATTGCACCCCTAGCTAATTTCAATGTCCTGGATCCATTTTTAGACTTGAAATCAAAATATGAGTTCATCTTTATAGTCAAAATCATATTTCAAAAATTTCACCCTCTTTTGCATAGTTGGCTGACCATTTGAGGCCTGATCCTTCGATCTTTGCTAGGCCATCTTCATTTCTTCACCCCCATCTCTTTCAACCTTCTAGTCTTTAATTTAGTTTCACTCTCTTCATCTCTCTGAGGTTTGACTTCATCTTTTTAGTCAAACTAGGGCATCTCTTCACTGCTTGATGGTTATCCTATCATGTTTCACCTTCGATTATGATTTCTAGTGACTTGATCAAGTTTATCAATTTGCTACTTCTCCTCTACCTAATTTTGATTTTGATTCCAAGGGGGCAGTACCTATTAGCTTTAATCTTTGATTCAACTTTATCATTCAGCTCAGCTTGAGATTCTTATTTTGAGACTTGATTATCACTTAACAGCAATGGTGTTGATCTTGTCTTTTGATTCTTATCTCTTATTTTCATACTTGACTATCACTTAACAGCAATGGTGTTGGTCTTGTTTTTCAGTCGATTTATTTTTGTCTTGGCGTGTTCCCAGAATGATCACACGTCTGGATTGTTTTGTGATCCCAAATCAATCTCACATTTCAATTCTTCTTTGACCACATATGTTTCTAGAATGATCACACATTAGTCAAAGAGGGGCAAATGTATGCACCCTAAAATGGTTGCCTAGACTTTGGGACCCATTCTTACAATTTATCAAATCCCTGAATCAATATTTTAAAAAATCAGCATTTTTCAAATATATCAATTTCCTTGATCAAGTCCTATTTTATCATTTTCGATTATTTGCCTTGGGCTAACCATTTTATCCTAAGTCTTTATTTATTAAAAAGAATATTTCCTCCCCTTTTATTAAATAAAAAGCCCCACCTTTTACTCTTATCCTAAGTTGCACAAATAAATCATTATTCCTATTTTATAAAAAGAAGAAAAGCACTTTTTATCTTATATGGACATAAAAGTCAACTCTTATTTTCTCATTGGAGGATATTTGTGCACATGGATTTCTCCTCTTTCAAGCTCCACCCTTGATTAAATCTTTTGCCTCTTAATCTCCATGGTCCATTCTTTCTCATTTCTTATAAAAGAAGAGCTCTCTTCCTCATTTGCATATCAATCTTTTATGCTAATGTTATGCTGCAGGTTTTCTAGGTCACCTTGGAGCTTTTGAAGATTTGGAGTATTCTTGGCTTTTGCATCTACATTCCATTCTTAGTTTCATTCATGCATAGTAGCTTCATGTATATGCTTTCATAGTGTAGATTTCCTTTCAAGTTTTAGAGTAACTCATGTAGCTTAACTAGGAAGGCTTGGTAATACTTGTACTTTCCTTTTCATAGCATAGTTTGTACTTTAATTTTCATAGACTAGCTTGCATCTTCATTCTTAGCTTAGTTGCATTGCATTTCATTTGATTCTTGGGGATATTGGCACTCTTGCCCTTGTCTTCACTTGAATATCTCATTGTGTGGTTGACTAGCAAGGTCATAAGTTTATTAGCTCTAGTTGAGAGCAATTTTACAATCTTGCAACTCCATACATAGAGAGCTCTAGGTCACTATTGAAGGTTTCCCTTTCATGGATTTCCTTTGATGTAATTACTTAGAGAAGTGCACTACTTTTGTGTGTACAGGTAGGACCGCTCAAATCTGTATGAACAATCTTTAGCTTTTCTGCAGATGTAAACTTCTTACTGGGAAAAGAACTTCTCTTCTCTTTAGCCATCACACATTCTGCACAAACCATGTTAGTAGGCTTCATAAATTTAGGCAAATCCCTTACTGCAAGTGTAGTACTTACTTTCACAATGTTGTCAAAGTTTATATGACAAAACCTTCTATGCCATAACCAACTATCATCAATTTTAGTAATCAAACATGTCATCTTAGTAAGATTCAACTAAAATGCATTACCTCTAGTTCTAGATCTAGTTCCAATCAAATTTCCATCTTTATCCTTAATCACACAAGTTTTCTCAGTAAACCAAACTTGATATACCTTATTGTAAGAATTTGCCTAAGGCAAAGAATAGAAACCAAGATCTAGAAGCTCAAGAGATAGCACAAACAAGAGAGACAAGATAATATGATCAAATGAAGAATTCAATAATGATCAAATGATGGATAATTGATTGATTACATACAATTTAGAAATGCCTCAATATTTAGGCAATGCATGATAACTAGAAGTTATGCAAGTGATAAGATCACAACTAGACATGGTGGAATCACATGTCCACCAAAGGTGGATCATCCTCCATTGTACATGAAAGTATGAGAAACATGTGCAACAATGAGAGGATGATAATGTGATAAGAGCACTAAAGGTGGATCTCACACACAAAGAGGTATGTGATGACAACTATCACACCTAAAGTGGAAATTCTCCTACACCATGTGCTTAATAAAGTTTCACACTCCTAGGTGTCTCAATCACAAATTACTATGCAATGTATTATCTTAAGTAAGATTAAGTAAAGTGTAATTAGTAATATTTAATTACACCAACACCCCCCCTTAAGTGCAACTTAGGGGAATGCACTTAAACTCACAATACAAGATGGGTCCCGGCAACTAGACCATGTTAGGTACCCATGTAAAAAATGCAATACATGAAGTGCATAACTCTCATAAACTGGAGAAAGAGGGAAAACCTCATGGGAAAAACCCTCCCCCAAAAAGAGAGAAGAAAACAAGATGCATGGATGGATGGAGTGCTCAAGACCCCCCAAGAACTACATACATCATGTATATAAAAATAATTATCCCCCCATAAGAAGGATAGTTGGAGACATGATATCCCCCCCATAATGGAGAATCTCCTACAAAAATGGTGAGTGCTTGAAGAAAAAGTATATTCCAATGACTACAAACAACATTTCTCCCCTTGGGAAGAAGATATACCTAGTACAAATGTAGGAATGGTTCCCATTTTGGATAGGAACTAGGAAATGGAATCCAAATGAAGTATGATGACAATGCCATGAACTAATCCATATCCAAATGAAAGAAAGAAGGTCTCCAAATATGCATCTTTGAAGATTGAATAGGCCTCTCCAATCTCAAAGAATCTAGCACATCATGTGACAAACCAAGTGAAGAAGAAGAATCAAGAATGTCAATCCCCAAATAATGTGAAGAAGTATCTCCAACTATGATGAAATTGTCATCAAGGAGAAGAGAAACCCCCTCAAGTATGTCTCCCAAATCTGAAATATGAGAATCCACAAACAAAGCTGCAATGTTTGTCAAGTAGTCATCCAATGGAACCAAGTTTGGAAGACAATGAATATCCTGTTGCACTGAATCACCTGAACCCATGGTTATGTGAATGCAAGCATCATTGGGAGAAACACTAGATGTGATATCAATAGGAGGAGAAGGAGCTGCAACTGGAGGTTCTGGACGTTTTGGAAGTGGAGGAATACGTGGATCTCCATACATTTCCCAAAGAAAAGTCCAAAGATCAGGAATATTTTCTATCTTATCATCATAGTCATCAAGGGAATCCATAACATCCATATCCATATTCAAATAGATAACCTTAACAACTTCTGAGTAAGAGTCACAATTGTAAGGACTTTTAGGTCTATACTCATACAAATAGGACAATAGGTTATGCTCAATAAGATGAGCAAGAACCAATTCACTCCATTGCTTATAATTTCTTCTTGTCAACTTAATTAAACCATCCATGATATACTTCTCACATGAAACAATGAGACCAAAAAATCAATGCACCCCCCAAAATGCAATGAACCAAAGAACCCCCCAAAAAATAGATGATTTTGGCACTTTATATATAGTGCATGTACAATTGCCACTTGCCAAAATGAACCAAAGTGGAATTTTGATTTTGATGATTACAACAGAAAATATGAAGCTATAGAAGACTCAAGAATATAAGACACAAGATCCCTCAAGGATCTAATCAATTACAAGTGTCAAAAATAGGCCAAAATAGACCAAATTTTGAAAGTACTATGTCTACTCAGAATTTTTCCAAACTGATACCAGATTTGGAAACTAGACAAAAAATCATGAACTTTAAAAAAAAAATAGCACTTGAAAATGTGTCCATATGAGCCCGAATGAAGTCTCTAAAGTTGTAAAAATCAGGATTTGCAATTTTTAGAAAATATCAAAAATAGAGATTAGAAATCACCTACACCATTCTGTAGATCATGAAATTCTACCCCAAAAAAAAAAAATTACTCTGAAAAAGGAGTCCAGATGACTGAGATATTGTTGTTTGAAAATTGCCTCTGAAATTATTTTTTTTGAATCACCACCGCCGAACCTTGAAAATTCAAATGGCTCTAGATTTGGCTTCAGATGTCTGATTTGGATGAAACAAAATTTTATTTGGAGGTTTTTGGACCTCCTCAATGTGATGCCAACCTCTAATTTGCACCAGCAAGCTCCAATTTTGACCTGCAATAAAAATATCTCTGAATAGGCTATACAATGAAATTCCTATGGCTCTGATACCATGTAAGAATTTGCCTAAGGCAAAGAATAGAAACCAAGATCTAGAAGCTCAAGAGATAGCACAAACAAGAGAGTCAAGATAATATGATCAAATAAAAAATTCAATAATGATCCAATGATGGATAATTGATTGATTACACACAATGTAGAAATGCCTCAATATATAGGCAATGCATGATAACTAGAAGTTATGCAAGTGATAAGATCACAACTAGACATGGTGGAATCACATGTCCACCAAAGGTGGATCATCCTCCATTATACATTAAACTATGAGAAACATGTGCAACAATGAGAGGATGATAATGTGATAAGAACACTAAAGGTGAATCTCACACACAAAGAGGTATGTGATGACAACTATCACACTTAAAGTGGAAATTCTCTTACACCATGTACTTAATAAAGTTGCACACTCATAGGTGTCTCAATCACAAACTACTATGCAATGCATTATCCTAAGTAAGATTAAGTAAAGTGTAATTATTAATATTTAATTACACCAACACTTATCAACTAACTGTCCAACACTCAAAAGATTATGTTTCAATCCATCCACAAAATAAACATCATCAGTATTAGTCTTTCCATCAAGAGTAATAGATCCTATACCTTTAATCAAGCAAGGTGCATTGTTTCCAACTCTAATAACTCCTCCATCATAATCGTTAAGCTTTATGAACTTTTTCATGTCTCCAGTCATATGATGTGAACAACCACTATCTATAATCCCATCAGCTTTCTTTTCAACTTGAGAAACTAAGGCTTTTTCTTCCTTAACATCAGTTTCAGGATTCTCTTCTTTAATTGCTACAAATCCTATGTCATCATTATTTTCAGTATCACTTTCACTTAGAGTTCTTTCTATACTAGCTTCAAGATCTTCATCATTAGCATAATAACATTCCTTAGATCTTCTAGATTTGAATTTTTTTCTGTACTTTTTAACTCTCTTAAGACACTTAGATGCAAAATGACCATATTCTTGAGAAGTCCAACATTTAAATTTTTTCTTACCGTCTGGTTCTCTCTTCACAAGCAAGGCAATACCTTCTTCAATCTTCTTGTCTTATTCATTTCTAGATCTTCTACTACCAGCATAATCTCCACTCACACTGATGCTTCTTGACAAAGTAGGGTGAACACTAAGAGCACTGATTATTGTCTCCATTCTAGGTAAGTCTCGTGATAACCTCAGGTTCATCTCTGCTGCTTCCAATCTTCCAAGAAGAGTCTCTCTTGTAAAGTTTGTAGTACAAGGTATAACTTGTTCAATCATCTATGTTGTCTGCTTAAATACAAGAGTCAATGTCCTCAGAATTTTTCATATCGCTTCATTCTCTATCTTTGTTCCTCCACAAGATTTTATACCTGTGACAATTTCTGACATTCTACCAATATAGCTTCTAATAGATTCATCTTCCAACATTCTTATATCTTCAAATGCACATATCCAATTATGTAATCTAACTCTGTTTGCATGTTCATCACCTTCAAAAGTAGAGTGTAAAGCTTTCCAAATTTCATAAGATTTTTTCAAACATTTTACCTGACTGTACTCATTCTCTAAAAGGGCTGTCAAAAGTGCTTCTCTTGCAAGTATGTTACACATGAATAGATCTCTCTCATCGGCAGTACATGTTTCAAGATTGTCCTCTTCAATTATAGTCTTATTATTCTTTGTAATCAACCAATAACCTGGTCCTAAACATAGTAGGTGTGTCTTCATCTTTTCTTTCTAGCTATCAAAATTTACTCCATCAAACTTATGACTTTCTTTTCTAAAATTCATCATGGATCTCCTTAAGTTGTTAAACTTCTTTTTCAAGGACCTGTCGCTCTGATACCAATTGTTAGAAAGTAAAGTCCACCAAGATAACTCAGAGGGGGGGGGGGTGAATCAGTTATCAGATGATTATAACTTTTATCAACTTCAACAGCATAAACCATGTAAGCAATATAATTATCAACCATAGAAAGATATTCATACACAATAACACAATGACACAAGATATGTTGACTAGGGAACCTCTTGATCAAAGAGTAAACCCCGGTGGGAATGATGCCCACAAAAAATGCACTAATATGGATATTCCTTGTGAAAGGATGGACTCTGTTAGGAGTCTTATGAAATACATTCAGTACATATGAATCCTTGTTAGTATATTTTGAATCCCTGTTAAAAGATTCTAACCCTGTTAAGAGTTATGGAAGACAGAAGGACCCACTGCCCAAACAACTTTAGGGTAAGATCACTAAACACACTGTCCAACTGATCTTCGTATTACTCAATAGAATAATATGTTACCTCTTCTCTGTCTATGCCAAACCGCACTCACTGTTAAACCAGATCTCAATTTAAGATCTTTGTACCTTGCATGTCTTCCTTCACAAATTCACTTTCACAAATAGCTCTTTTCTTCACTTCATGTGTACATCAACACATCCAACCATTACATCCATATTACAATAAAGAAAAACATTCCTTCCTTTATACCACACTCAAGTAATTACAAATGAGTTGGCATACAATTACAAAATAAAAGTTTCCATACGCTACATCAAAATTACACAAAACTGTCGGCTTCCAACTACAATAATTCTTCACTCGTGTGACCTCAAAGTTTATGCTATCATCTACATCACTATCAATGTGTCTTAAAATTCTCTTTAACTTCACAAAACTAGATTCCATCTTGATTAGGAGATATCATCCGATTTTCACAAACCGCTCCTCAGGAACACTGCCTCAATATTGCTGCCACCAAAATGCTCATAACTTTCATGAATGAATGAATTACTGTCTACACTCTTAACCATAAGCATATAACATGTCAAAGATTATATCCTCAACATCGCATAGCTCCAACTACAATATCCCATGTGCGCTAATTCAAACACTATCTTCTTCTCTACAAGTCTCTGGTAAATCACTGTTTTGACATCAATGGCAATCATAGTCATGAATGCAACAAAAACTGCTATAGAATGGCTGCCAAACATTTAGCATTCATTCCTAACATATTTTTGTGGAAAAATTTCCTTTGGAGAATAGCCTTGCTTCTCTTAATTAAAAAATTATTAAGTTCGGCATGGATGAGGTTTCATGTGAAGAAGAAAAGGATCTCCAAAGAAGATATAAAGAGATCCTAGCTAGGGAGGAAACTTTTTGGAGGCAGAAATCTAGGGAGACCTGGCTGAAGGATGGAGATTGCAATACAAATTTTTTCCATAGATCAGTGAAAGCCAAACGGGCTAGAAATATAATTTTTCCAATAAAAAATACACAAGGTATTGTGGTAACAGATATGAAATAGATTAATGATGAAGCTATACAGTATTTCCATGATATTTTCTCTTTAAAGGACATAGGTCTTTTGAGTTTAGAATGTTTATTTGATGTCATCCATAAGATCTTGCCTGAGGTACAAAATTCAAGGTTGATGGCTCCAGTGTCTAAGGAAGAAGTAAGGGTTGCTCTATTTGGTTTAGGGAGTGAAAAGGCCTCGGGCCCTGATGGCTTCCCTGCCTTCTTCTTCCAAAGATCTTGGGATATTGTGGGTAATGATGTTTCGGGAGTGGTGGAGGAATCCTGTTGTGGGGGTTTTGTGCTTAAAGATTTTAATAAAACTTTCATCTCTTTAATTCTAAAAAAATGTGACTTAGTTTTTTGAGGACTTTAGACCTATAGCTCTATGCAACACCATTTACAAGGTGATTTCAAAAGTGATTTCTAATAGACTTAAACCCCTTTTGGCTTGTCTTATTTCTCCAGAACAAAGCGGTTTTGCCTCAAATTGGTTAATTTTTTAGGGTATTATTGTTGTTCATGAAGCTATCCACATTGTTAAGAAGGCTAATGATGAAGGGTGCTCCCCTTAATACCACAAACACATTACAGATATAGAGAAACAACAACAATATGCAAGAACAGAAAATTGGCTTCTTATTATCTCCACAAATGTGGAATTACAAACTTTCAGAATTACAATATGCAAAGCCACATGGGCATTCCCTTACAATATTCTATAGGACAAAGCCTCGAACTATTACCCAGATCTACTACCCAGAACTATTCTGAACTGCCTAAGACAATAATACAGCCTTCCTTATATAGGCAATTTTCCACCACCTGGGAAGGTTCCAGAATTTTAGCCAATAAGGCCGACCAAACTTAGAATTATTTTATTTTACATTTTATTACATCATAGTCGGCTCAAGATAACCTTTGAAACCCGAACAAAAATTTTGAAGAAAATTATTTTTCGCCATTTCAGGTGGCCCAACTTTCGAAGACCATAAGTCATCACCAGTTGACCCGATCGGCTATTATAACCCCATTTCGGAAATGCCACGAAGCGCTCTACAGGCTTAACTTGCACAAGCGCCCGTCGCCCAAATTTTTGACCTCATCTGAGGCCTCTAAAGCCTTCAAAACTGAGTTCAAAGTTTCCGTACCCTGTTGCCAATACTGAAAATCTTCAATATCTTCCAATATACACTTGATCTGGCAATGAAACTTTACTGGCAGACTTATATGACCAAAATGAACCTCCAAGAAAGAAATCAGATCATTTTGAGCACATACAAAAATTACCAAAAATAGTAACTTTCCATAAATAGCAGCTTTGCACAAAATAGCCCTTATTGAATACAAAAAATAGAAATATTTTTGGGTGATGCAAGATTGCTCTTACACCCAAGATGCTCCTGCATCAGCTAAGGTGCCTAAAATGATGATCAAGCTGAACATAAAGAAGGCTTATGACCATGTCAAAAGGCATTTTCTTATTGAGATTCTTAAAAAATTTGGCTTCAGGGATACTTGGTTGAAATCGGTTAGAAGTTGCATTGATACTCCATGTATCTCAGTCCTTGTTAATGGCAGCCCACGGGGTTTTTTTGAGACTTCTAGAGGTCTTAGGCAAGGGGACCTCTTATCCCCTTTTCTCTTCATCATTATGGCGGAGCCTCTTGGGAGACTTATTTCTCATAAAAGGCAGTTGGGTGTGTGGAAGGGGATCTCTATTGTTGAAGGTGTGGAGTCCATCACACATCTACAAAATGTAGATGATGATTTTCTTATGGGGGATGCCTCGGTAAGAGAGGCTAGAGTTATTAAGGAAACTCTAGATAGCTACTCAATGGGTACATGGCAGTGTGTTAATTAGAAGAAATCTGAGATTTTTTTCTTTAATACAAGTTCTTCTATGCAGAGGCAGTTATGCAGCATTTTAAAGATCAAACAAGGCTCTCTCCCCGGGAAATATCTTGGCGTACCTTTGTTTGTTGGTGTCTGGAAATCCAACCTTTGGCAGGAACTCACCGATAAATGTTTGAAATTGATGGAAGGCTGGAAGGGGAAATGGCTTTCTTTTGCATGAATAATTTTACTTCTTAAATCTATTATCTTGGTCATTCCTATCTACTCTATGAGTTGCTTGAAAATCCCCTCAAATGTCCTAGAGCTTAACAAGAAGAGAATGAAAAAATTCTTCTAGTGTGGCGGCAATGCTGAAGATAGATGGCCTCTTATTGCATGGGATAAAATCTATTGCTTGGAGCTGCAAGGGGGGGCTAGTATTAGAAAAAGGAGTTTGTTGAATCGGGCCCTTGAGGCTAAACTTGTGTGGAATATTTACACTGACCGTGATAAACTTTGGGTCAAAATTGTTAAAGAAAAATACCTTGATTTAGAGGCTGATAAGGGAATTCTAAGAATTAGAAATCCCCCTAGAGGTTCGGCTGTGTGGAACTTTATTTTAGATAGTAGGGATATTATTAAAAATCACTTAACTTGGCTCATAGGGGATGGACGTAAAGCTTGTTTCTGGGATGACTCTTGGAATGGCTACAAATCTTTAAAGCATGAAGAGATGTATAGAGAGATCAGAGACATTTTGTTGGTGCAGTGGGGGGAGAAGGTGGCAGATTATATTATGCAAGAGGACTCTTCTTTAGGAACAGTTTGGAAGTGGCATAATTTGGACAATTGGGGCTTGAATGATTTTCAGAAGAGTGTTATGCAGAATCTCTTTCTTTCAAGGAAATTCTCAATGACTAGTAGGGGATATAGAATTATTTGGTGTGCTTCTTCTTCGGGTTCTTATTCTATTAAATTGGGTTTTAAATCCTTGGAGGCAGCCGAGGTTAGGAGGGAATGACCAATAAGCTTGTGCTGGAACAAAAATTGCCTTCCCAAGGTAGGTGTTTTTGCTTGGCTTGCGGTGCATGGGAGGATCCTGATGAGCGAAAGAAGGAAAAGGTTTGGTCTCCAAGGACCAACCAAATGTATTTTTTGAAACTCAGAGGTTGTGGAGATGGACCACCTATTGTTGCATTACCCTTATGCTTATGAGTGTTGGAGTTTTATTAGATCCAAGTTGCACTGGTTAGATCCTTTACCTAAAACTATTAAAATGAACTTTGAGAGATGGCCTACTCCAAAAGATTTTTTAGTTATGGCCCCATTATGGCTTATGTGCCCCTCTATCATTATTTGGGAGGTGTGGAAGGAGAGGAACAAAAGGATTTTTTAGGACAAGGAAAAATCTGTTGAGAGAATTAAATCTAGAATTTATTTATCCATTGAGGAGGTTATGAAAACTACTCTATTTCAGAAACAAAGCACTCTGGCCTACACTAAAAGTGATAGATTATTTCATGCTGAATGGCCTCGCCTAAAGCTTAATAGAGGTAATCTGGCTAATCAGGGCTCTCTTACTAAAGTATGTCTAAAGGATAGATGGATGAAACTACACGAGAACTGGGTGAAGATAAATTTTGATGGAGCTTCCAGGGGTAACCCAGGACCATCTGGTGCAGGTGTGATAGCTAGAGATTGTAGAGGGGATGTTATTGCCTTTGCATCCCAAAAGTTGAAACTAG
This sequence comes from Chamaecyparis obtusa, assembly GCA_027943335.1. NCBI lineage: Eukaryota > Viridiplantae > Streptophyta > Pinopsida > Cupressales > Cupressaceae > Chamaecyparis > Chamaecyparis obtusa. The sequence goes on along the minus strand of BSBK01002522.1, from coordinate 3,588,095 downwards.
GAACTAACAATGAAGTTGAAATTTGTGCTACTCACCTTGCTATGAAGTTAGGTTGGAAACTTAAAGTCAAGAACCTCCATTTAGAAGGTGATTTTATGGTTATTGTCAATGCCATCATAAATAAAGGGATCAAGGCATGGCTTTTGAATAACACAGTTTTGGAAATCAATAGGATGCTTCTTTCCTTTGATGACTTTAAAATTAGTCATATTAAGCGGGAAGGTAATATGGAGGCTAATGTTTTATCCAAATGGGCAATTGGTTTGGAGTCTACTGAGGAGTTATATTTTGATGATTCCTACAATTGGGAGTTAGGTACTTGAGTTTTTTTTTAAAATAAAAGCTTTATGGCCGGCTGGACATCTTCTTTCTTACACAGTGACCATTGGGTTTTCATTGCCTTTGTTTTTCATGATGTCAACATAGGGTGTTTTCTTTTTCTCTCTATGATTCAACTTGTTTAACAATGATTCAATTTCCTTGAAAGGACTGAAGGTGGTGACGCTTTCATGAGGGAAGAGTAAGTGTTGGTGTAAGGTGGCACGTGTGTATGGAACAAAATTGCTTTGATGAGATGTCTACATTTATTGGTGTCTTTCTCAAGATAAATTTGCATTATGCTTTGGATGTGTCTTGAGTTTGGTCAAAGGTTTTCTCTTGTATGTTTGAGCTATGGAGGCTACCTTCACAGTCGACACTGATAAGGAACAAAAATATTTTAAAGGCCTAGTTAGCAAGGAATGGATGATGGGTTTACTAAATTTTAAGGTGGATGCAACGGCCATGGTGGCAATTGCGGTTCTTAGCATTAAGTTTTAGGAGCACCGGTTGAAAAGGAGGGCAAATGTTGATGTCATTTCAATGGTGATAGCATGGGCTCTCTGGGTTGGGGAAAAGAAAAATGTTGTGAAGTCAGTTATTGAAGATTTGTTTGATAAAGAGCTGCTGGTGGGTTTGGACTCTCTTGGAATGGGCCTACCCTGGTGTCGATTTTAACTACACACAGTGTTTTGAGGACGAGGAGGAGGGCTGCCTCTTTGGCAGGGTTCCCTTTGTGCGTTGGTGGGGAAAGGTTGATAAGGATGCTTTTTGTGCGGACATTGCATAGAAATGGAGTCTTTTCAAGAAGGAATTGTAAAAGGCTAAGGTGACATTTGAAGAATCAGTCTCTACAATCTATGTGAACGTGCCACAGAAGAAAAGAGTGCAAAGGTGACATAACTCCAAGGGGAAGAAACAATGGCTTCCGAGGGGGCTTTTCTTGGTTTGTAGGTTAGTTTTTTGTTATCTCTTGGTTGAAGCCTTTTTGCCGAATGCTTTTTGATAATGGCAATTTTTTGTTCCCACCTTGAGTATTTTGGTGCACAGTCAGGCTCTGGGTTTACTGGTTTTAACTTTGTATGGAATGCTTTGATGGTCAAGGGGCTTTTATAGTTTTTTTATGCTTATTGATGTATGCGGGAGGTGTGATAGTTTGTTTTTTGGAAACTCTACTTTCTCTGCATGATCTTCCCTCCAAATGTTGGCGCCCAGAGTTGCTGAAGATCTAGTTTTGTCATTTGATGATGCTTGGAGGATGTTTGGTTTCTTCCTTTTCATGATATCAACTAAGGCTCTTTAAATGTTTATTTCTATGCTGTTTGTAATGTCCAAAAAAGTATTATCGGCTATCTTTTATAACTCTTGATAGAATTGTGGTTGTATGGTGGATTCCATGGTGTGGAATTCCTATTTTGCTGGAAGATCTCTATAATTTCCTTTATTATTAATAAATTTATCCTGTTATAGATTAAAAAAAAAGGGACGCAGATGTTTTATACGATAACATACATACATAAATGAATATATCTAGATTTCTATAATTGTAATATATTAGCCCATAGCATTGGTGTAATAGAAATAGGAAACAAAATATTTATAGGTCAGAACTCCATAATAACAAGCATTGAACATATTTATACAAGTGCAAAAGGAAAAAATCATTCATGCATTTATTTTTCATTATATAACTCTTATTTAAATTATGACAATAAACCTATGTTAGTAGAAACAAGAAATGAAAGTTGCATGGATAAGGGAAACGTAATGAGAAACAAAAGATTTAGAAGTTGCACAAAAGAAATGGATATATATATATATATATATATATATATATATATATATATATATATATATATATATATATATATATATATATATATATATATATATATATATATATATATATATATATATATATATATATATATATATATATAATTTCAATTTAATGAAAGATATCATCAAAAGTTTGATGTTCAAAAAAACTTCTATTTAACGTAATTGAATTATTTGTAAAATATAATATACATTGTTAACAATTTAATCATTAAATAAATTGAAATATACATATCAATTTAATAAAAGGTATGTTTAAATAATTTTAATATTTTATAAAAAATAAATTTATTTTTAAAAATATTTTTAAAAATAATTTAATTTAGAAACTAAATATTGCCTAAAAATTACATAATACCTATATCATTTAAAACCATTTAGAAAAAACTTAAAATGCTAATTTAACTTAATGATAAACTTATGCCAAACTTAAGATATTAGAAATAATTAATTAAAATGATAAACTTGAGATATAGCAGATATATTAAAGTTGATATAAAAAATCTAAATAATATAAAAAAATCTAAATAATACAAAAAAAATCTAAATATAGCAAAAATTCTTGTTCATAAATCATGGACCAAGGGTAAAAGGAGATGCATGCATCTATGAATGATACACATGGCCCAAAACGATTAAAAAAGTAACTGTTAATCTACAGTAGTTTCCACATTACTAGAATTAAAATATATAAAAATTAAAACAAAACTATATTTATGAACCATACCCATCGCCTAAAACAATTATTAAATTGTTAATCTGTAGTAGTTTCCACGTTAATCGAGTTAAAATATATATAAAAAATAAAACAGAATTGCATCTATGAACGATACACATGACCCCAAACAATAAAAAAAAATTAATTAACTAACTGTTAGTCTGAATAGTTTCCAAGTTACTAAAGTTTAAATATAAAAAAATTAAAACAGAACTGCAACTACTCTGAAACCCTTTTCACTCTCTGGCAATATGGCAATGAAAGCAAACAATTTTCTTATAAATCTACTAAAAAAATTGACAGTAAACCGAGGATGTTTGAAAAGCTTAAAATAAAATTGAACACTTTAACTATTATATTGCAGACAAGTCTATAACAAAATCACAATTCTATTATGACTTTCTTCTAATTGTGTTTAGATTTGTATCCTTTAGTCATATTATTTTTTGTGTTTGTCTACATAAATTTAATTGTTTGTTTGTAGTATCAAGATATCAATTTGGTTGATCTAAGATGTTTTAAAGAGACTTATATCCTAAGTGTAGAATTGATGAAAATGCCTTCCAGAAATGATAATTTTGATTATTGTACAAAGTATTTATCAAAATATTTTAATGGGATGTAAAAATGAATTAAAAATAGCAACAAATTATCAGAATGCCTAGATACAATTTCACATGGAATCTATATGGCACATATAATGTTTGAATGCTAGTTAAAAAATTATTGAAACGGTGAATGTGGAACTGTCTCCAAAAAAAACCCTCATTTGATTCCCCAATGCAAGAAAGAGAACACAGGAAGAACACCAAATGAAAATAAAACCCGATTGAAGAGCTCATTTCTTTGAGAACAACTGAAAATTTGATCCAACTTGAGGTTGACTGCGAAAGTTGAGAAGATGAAAAATTGAGCGGTGTTGAAGTGATTTGCAGGTGCTGGAAGTAGGCCCTATTTTAATTTAAACATTTTGGAAGGAGAAAAATGTAGGTAAAGAGTAAATGCGGGCAGGTGAAGAGTAGAAAGCAACTGTAACATGTACACGAAAATTCTAGCGGGAGAATGATGAAAAAAGACTGCAGACAGAATGGCAGAGAGGAAATGATAACTGAAGCTCCAATTAGCAAGAGAGGCTCTTCGGTTTCATGTCACAATTTTTCACTGCAAATGTGTGTCAGTAATCAAGACTGACACATATTGTTTCACCGCCAACAGAAGCTTGTTTGCATTCTTACCTTGAGATGGTTGGCAGTAGTCATAAATTAGCAGACAAGTGCTAAAAAGAAGACAATCTGTTGTTCTGAAAAAAATACAGTAAGTTGTGTTTTTCACTCACCTACTTCAAGTGATATCATGGTTTTTCTTTACTTGATTATGCTGAGAATGTGACAATCAAATAGGAGACTTCCAAAAAACCGTGTATGCAACCTAGATGTCTCTAATGCACCCAAGCAAATTCCCACTTCCATAGCAGAAAACTGGGTGAAAGGCAGTTTGGGGATGTGAGACAGGTTTTCACCGTGAGAATCTACGGTCATGAACTCGCTCTACAGGGGAAGCCTATCGGCTTAATAAATGCTGAGGAAAAAGTGCACCCTACGGTGATGGGATTGATTTTGAAGATCTAATCAATAATAAAAATAATTAGAATTTGATTAAAAAGAGATGCAAGCGTAATGTCAATAATAAATTATACTAGTAATGACATCTTGGTATGCAATGGGTGTGTCAAAGAGGTATATAAAGTTAAGAGGGAATTGTTTTCTCAAATTTTTGTATACATTTGTGTAATATGGCGAAATAGTTAACATTCAGAAAATGTTATTATTTATGCAATAAATGTCTCGATGGAAAAGTGATATCTTTAAATCAACTATCCATCTATTTACATAGATCGAAACATGAGTGAAACAAAACCTTTGAATGAACGACATAATCATGCACCATTATCAATAGCCTTAAGTTGTGCTTGCAATAAGGATAGAGTGAGAGAGAGGGAAGATGGGGAGATATAAGAAGGAAAGAGGGAGAGATAGAGAGGGGAGGAGTGAGAGAGTTGGGTAAGGAGATAGAGAAGGAGAAGTATAGGGACATTTGTTTATTTTTTGTTACTCCTTGTCTTAAGAAGGAGACTAACGTGCACTATGGAATTAATCTTGTCTGAAAACTCACGCCAATGCCAAAATAAAAAAATTATCCTATGATTTACAATACTCTGACTTTTCAAACGTATTTATTACTAATTTTTCCCTTTTTCTAATTGGTGGATGCTAATTTTGCTAGGGTTTTAACTTCTTTTTATTAATAAATTATATAAAAAAAGAATCTTCCAACCAATCAACAATGAGCAGAGAAACTTATGACATCTCCTAATAATTTTTGCTCATAAATTTAGAAGCATTGGAGAAAGTTGTAGAAGGTTCTAGTATGTCACTTAGATTAAGAGAGACGAAGCAACCAATGACCAATATAACATTTATTGACCTCTAAAAGCTTCCAACATATTCAAAATGTGTTGAAAAGATTTGAATTTTTTATATTTAGACATTTGAGTAAATAGATTATATAGTTTGAAAATTATTTTTTATGTAAATATTAATCAATTAAACTATTTAATATTTAAATTAGTTTACTCATAGCATAATAATATTCAAAATATAATTTTATTAGATCTATTAAAAAAACATAATTTTATTAGGAAAAAATTAAATTTTAATATATTTATATTTTATTTATTAATTTTAACTTTATTATAAATAATAATGTAGTTGTTATTTTTATTATTTTAATATAATCATAATGAGAAATATTAATTGATTAGTATGAATTGTTTGGGAATAAATGAACATTCTAATTTTTTTTTGCAAAGTCAAGATGTAAATTTTTAACTAAAATTAACTTTGATAAGTAGGAGGCATTTTTCAGAGCAAGTCAAATTATTCAAATTATGATATTGCTATTAGGATTCAACTATGTAATTTTTTATTCAAACTCATTGATCCATGTTTCATTAGTAGTGGTTCACCATAACTCATCTTGTAGGAGAATGAATGGAACACTTAACACTCACTGCATCTAGGTGATGCTCTCATGTAAAATTATATTTGCTAATATCTTTTATTGAAATACACACATGTTTCATTTAGAAGATTTAATTTCATATTGAATTTACTTTTGTATCAATTTAATCATATAGACTTTATAAATGCCTATGTATATCAAGTAACAATTTTCTTAGATCGTGGCCAAACAAAATTCTAAATTTTCCTTAGGGAACTTCTTGTTTTAGTATATTATATGTTGTTATAATTTTGTACTACTAGTTTTTAGCTTTATGACCTATTGCATGAGTGTGATTATTTTGAAATTTGGTATTACTTGAGAAATATATAACCTACATTTTTTTCCCTAGCTTGTTATGGGAATAGGACTTTCAATTTTCTTTGCCTCTACCTATTGAACTTCATCATATTCATACATTAAACTACTACTATGCACATTTGAAATAATCTAGTTGCAAGGTTTGGACCTGCTAAATATATATATGCAAATTAAAAAAATTAATATTCTAAATATCTAATGTTGATGTATATTTGTTTCAATGTCTAAATTTATTCAAATTTTGTCATTGGCCAAAGTGGACATTGTTTTATGTTTGTGTACCAAAATAGAAAGATTATAAATCTTTCCATAAATGCTTTCACTGTGATGTCTTATTTCACTAATGTAGAAAATAAATAGTCAAATAAGAATTGTAGATGACAATAGGGGTTCATCCCACACAATCCAATGAACTTTAGAAATTTGAAACATGGAACAAATGTTCACATACTATGTTCTAGGCATAGAACATCTTCTATTTCTGACAGAAGGCAAATCCATCTTCTATTTATGACATAAGACAGAGACTCTAGCTCATTTAGAGCTCTTGTTTATTTACTAGTCATTACACAAAAGTATTTTGAACGCAAGAATTTATTTAGTTATAACTCCTTTCTACGTCAGATGTCCATGCCCTATTCCAAAGCTCCCACGCATGTGTACAAACGTATTTCCAGTAGCAATGGTGGATGTCCATGCCCTATGCAAGAAAAATGTTTGTGTTGAAAACCTGATTGATGCATATGGAGATAGTAAGGGTATCGACGGGAGAAAACAGTGTAAAAACATTTAAAATTGAAATAGGATTGACAACGAATGAAAATGGTGAGTGGAAACAGCGAATGAGATGGACTAAAGGGGCCCACACCAGTAATCCATGCGGTCAATGCTTTGAGTGTGCCGGTTAAACCCAGGCCCTTTTTGTTGCCTTTCCTTTCGTTCACTTTTCACAATGCGTGAGATGGAGGTTGATGGATCATAGTATACTTGATAAAATGATGAAATATTTTAAGGAAATAAGATTTTTATAGAGATGTGATCGAAAAAAGTAATTAGGTATGCAAAAAGTAGTTAATTATTCACAAAATCTACATGTCCAAGGGCAATTGCGACTAAAACATATGGAAAAAATCCTCTCTCTCATCCTGTCATGGATGTCGAAACTCCTGTTCAAAAGCTCTCGTATTGGCACAGGCATGAAGGATTTTGGTAAAGATTGTCGAACCTAGATTTACACCTGACAATTACATACGATTGAGATTTTTAAAATCCTTTTCCACTAAAACATTTTGTGAATATTGATCATAAAACCTTATTAATCCTCGAGACCAAATTTATTTGAGGCAGCCACGTCGATCAAACAGTTCATGTGCATCATCAATGCTTCTGATGAATTTTGTGTGTAGTCTATGGGTTCATCGATCGGCGATATGCTGACAATAGTAAATACATGTATACTTTTGATGAATTACATGGTCACCCATGTCTCTACTAGAGCCTAAGCCATTGGTCTCTGATCTGAGGTTGTCCATCTCATAAAGAAAATACCTTCAGAGTAAAAATTTAATATGGTAGAGTACATTTTATGTGTGCATAATATTATATTAATTTAATTTTCACTATCTTAGACATATTAGCATATGTAACTTTTCCAAACAAATATATTCTAGAGCACATTATTCTGAACAGAGATATCCTAAGCTTTTTTCTTGTAATATCACATCCCAATCAAGCCTACAGAAGCTTTGCAAGACTTCAGTGTTTCCAAATCCTATTCACAAACTAATATGTTGTATGGAAAATCCATACATCGCCAGGAAATAATCAAACTATGGACGTGATTCTCCCTGTGTAATCCAGGGGAAATGTTAGTTCATCAACCTCGCTGAATGTGTTGATTCAAGTAATTGCAACTTCTCTATTTGTGTAGTCATATAAAAATATTTTCTCTCAGCAGGTTGCATATTATGTGTCAAAACAACCTTTTCCATGTTACCAAATTTGTTGAATTATTCCTTAACTTGTTCTTTGTTCCATGTAGAGAGAAAACCATCTACAAACTCATCATCTTCCTCTTGAAGCATTATTTTTATCACCTGGATCGACACATTATCCCATGGATTCAACTCCTTGGTGCATCTCTGCAACTTCACTCTCACTCTCTTGAGTTGCCACAACTCCCTATCCTTTATGTTTTTATCCTCCACATCCTGTACTTCCTGCACATTTTCAACATCTTTTCCTTCAACATCATTTTTGCTTTGTTTGACCAAGACTCGTGCATTTTCAGAATCTACAATCATCTTTCTTTGATTTGTCAAAAAGTGGGGAGATATATATAACCCTTGTCAATCTCCATCCTTTCCTTAACCTTAATCAAGGTCTCAAATGATGAAAAATCAATAGATAGAGCCTCCTTTATCTTTATGACATTAGTGTTGTCCAAATTTTCTTCATTTTGTAGTGACAAATCTTTCTTATCTATTATATCCATATTGTTGCAAGGGAAATAATCTACCAATCTGAAAATAGACCCAATTGATTCACTAGATTTCTCCAACTTTGTTATCCTAAAATTTCCTGAAGCATAAATTTCTGATGTTGTTTGCCTCATTCTCTTTATTAGTCTTTGTTGTTCTTTCACTTCTTTGAGCTCCTTATCTAGTTGTTGGCATATTTTTTTTATAAGTAGAAGACTCATGTAGTGTATGTTACACAACTCTTCTTCCAACAAAGCATACTTTTTCCTTAGGGATGCAATCTCACCCTATGAACAATTATGGTTACCGTGCTCATTATTTTTTGGTCCAACCTCTAACTAGGATACAACTAGATTGATTCTTGATTGTATTGACACAAATCCTTCCACCTTGTGTGATATATTTTTTACTATTTTCATTCAATAATCCCATTCTAGAAGGAGAAAATGATGTTTTCCTTTCCTCATTTACATTCAGGATGTGTCCTACCTCTAAGACTTATTTAGTCTCTTTTATTTGTGATTTTTCTTCTTTCTCTATCAATGTCTACTGCAATTTCTTTTTGCCTATGCTTGGCCTGTCCACATCTTAATCTTTTTTTGCTTTATTTTTAGTGACATTCAAATGAACTTTCAACTTTTTCTCCTTCATGACAACATATCTTTGGGGTAAAAGTATAAATCGGGGTCATACTTTGGGCTAATCGGGGGTTCTAGTTGTAATAGGTTTTGACCGTAATGGGTTCAACTGGAATCATTCTAGTCAGGCCCATGAGGAATCTATGTGTGATGCAGTCCAAGGACAGAGGGACAACAACTGATCTATATGTGAGAACCATCTGATCAGCCATGTCCATTTGACTGGTAAAATATCAAACTCTCAATCTTATGCCCTTAAAGCTTGGGATTCCTCAAAATAACTTCTCCAATCACTTCCAAACTTTAAACAAAGTTGTCTCACCATGCATTCAACATACCAAAGTACATTCCACCAGAAAAAGTGGTCCTCATGAAGGAAAAACTCTCAAACCTTCACCATGGCATCACTCACGCACCCTCTTCAACCTCTAATTTCCACTCTAGGGTTACAACCAAGCACTCCTTCACCTTTCCTACATCAAAATTGCTTAGTAGATGCTAAAATACATCTTCCATCACCCATTTTACAAGGAACATTAAAGACAAAAAGTAGAATGGGTCTTAATCCATTAAGACTCAAAAAATTTGCAAGCTTCTCAACATTGTTTGCAAGGCAGTCAACAAAAGAATAGAGAAATGGATCGTTTATACTTTTAAACCGATCAAAACATGTATAAACCTTCTAATAGAACATTCAAGGATGTATTCTAATGCATAGAGTAAAAAATCTAGGAATTCCATAAATCAATAAATCACAAACTTGACAAAAATTGTAGGAAATCTGAATTTAGTTTTATTGTCAAAAGTGAAACCTGACATTCATCTTTGTCTACTCACATGTTCCATGACCCTTACTAGGAATTTTATCAGCCAAAACCAAAACAAACCACCAAAACTACCTTTGAACCTAAGCCGTTAGAATTCAAATTCAAATTTGTTAACTTTTAACCTATTAACCTTAAACCCATTACAGCCACACAAAAGGCTTTAGTTTAGCCTTGTTACACTATTAATGACTCAAAATAGCTTATTCCCACCTAGACCCTTCAAAACACCCCCTATTACATAATGTTTCCATTATGAGCAACTTTGACAATATTTTGACAAAATGATAATTTTGTACAAATTGACAATTTGACCCCACCTATTACACCTATTAGCTTTACATGCCTTAGTACAATGTTTAGATCATAAATGACCCTTGTCACATCCAAACATGCCTCATAGATCTACTAGGACCCTTAGGTGCCCCTGCACCACGTGGCTCTTTGAACTACTTCGAAGAATTATTAATTTTTCTAATAATATTTTCTGAGAGAAAGAATTATTAAATTTTATAATAATATTTTCTCAGGAAAGAATTTCCCTAAGAAAATATTATTAAAAAATTTAACAATTCTTCGAAGTAGTTTAAAGAGCCTCGTCAACAAATATTAAATATAGTTAAATAGCATGAAACTCAATAAATGGGTACCATCACACCACATCTATTTGGAGCTACTACTTTGTTCCACATGGCCAATCTCACTTTATGCTAAAAAATCCAACAAAAGTCAGCATTTTGTATGGATATTCCACCGCTTTCTTGGTACTCTTTTCTCCTTACTTCTTCTTCACTCTTCTTCTTCTTCTTTCTATGGAGAAGACAAAGGGGGATATGACACTGTCTGCCTCCTAGTCCTCCTACTTGGCCTATTCTCAGCAACCTCTTTCAACTGGGAAAAGAGGTTCCTCATATAGAACTGTAAGTTCCTCTACCACTTCCCCACAAAGCTGAAAGTTTCTACTTGATCAGGGGATTTATGATACCCAAAGATAGCTAGGTGATAGTGAATGCATGGGCCATTGGGAGGGACCCTCAAATCTGGAGCAATCTAGCAAAATTTGTGCTGGAGAGATTCTTGGATGGTGAGAATAGAAAGATAGATTACAGGGGATAAAACTTTGAGATGATTCCATTCAGATCAGGAAGAAGAATTTTCTCAAGGCTTCCATTGGCAAGTCGAATGGTAAATTTTTTCTGGGCTTCTTTACTTCTTTCATTTGAGTGTTGAGGTTAAAGAATGCAAATAAAATTTGAAACAACGCAAAAATAACAGAGAGTAAAGTACACAAAAAAGAGACCACAATTTATAGTGGTTTTGTTTAGAATGAACTATATCCACTCTTCAAGAAGGGACATATCTCTTTTATTAAAAATACAATCTATAGATAATACACAACAGCTCTCAGCTATATCTCATATTACGTTTCACAGAAAAAGACTATCTTTGGTATCGTAGCATTTAGAGGAAGAACAAAATCTATCTGTTATAGTAGAGGAAATGATTGGTCTTCACAGTCCTATAGAACCATTACAATCAAAGTCATTACAATCTCCCACTTGAATTCCAATTAATGCTACGAGACGAGTTGCTCAGAGATATCACCCACTTGGAACTTATTGGTATGTCATTACAATGTCAAGAGAAGCTCTACAGAATTCAAACTTTTCTTGAGATACAACCTTGGTCAATACATTTGCTGGATTGACTTTGGTGTCAATTTTTGCTAACTGTAACTTGCCTTCCTCAAGAGCATGGTAGATGAAATGATATTGAATCTCTATGTGCTTGGTGTGACTATAGAAAGATGAATTCTTAGCCAAATGAATAGCACTATTACTGCCACAAATCAGAGTGAAGTTGGTTTGCATACACCCCAACTCTCCAAACAATCATTGTATCCATATCATCTCCTTTGAGCCCTTAGTGAGAGAAACATATTCAGCCTTGGTAGAGGAAAGAGAAGCAATTCGTTGCTTATGAGGAGCCTAGCTAATCATTGTTCCAACAAAAGTAAACACATAACCAGTGGTAGAATGCTGGTTATCTAAATCACCAACCATGTCAGAATTAACATAACCATAAAGTTTTGTACTCTCCCCTTTGAACCATAAAACATAATCAACGGAACCTTTCAATTACTGAATAATATTCCATTGAACCGCTTGCCAATGAGTTTTTCCCAGATTACTCATAAATCTTCTCATAACTCCCACTATTTCATTTTCTTCTTCCTGGGTTGAAGGATACATCTTAGAAGACAACCGAAAGTGATCAGTTAATGGAGTAGCAAAAGATTTGTCATTTGACATATTAAACCTATCCAAAACTTATAAATATATTTTTCTTGAAACAATTTGATTTCTCATTTCTATCTAGTTTGAATTATATCCATCCCAAGAATCCACTTTGCTATCCCTAAATCTTTCATGGAAAAATGAAGAGCCAAATGCCTCTTTAATTCACTAACAATCCACACACTAGTTCTGAAAACTAGCATATCATCAACATAAAGCAATAGAATGATGAGCTCACCATTTGGAAGTCGCTTATAGTAAACACATGGATATGATTCACAATGGATAAAAAAATTTTGAGTCACAAAACTATCAAATTTTAAGTACTACTATCGCGGGGCTTGCTTAAGCCCTTACAAACTCCATTGCAACTTGCAACATAAGTGTTCTTCTCCCTTTTTAATAAAACCCGCTGGCTACTCCATATATAATTCCTCCTCAATATCACCATGAAGGAAAGTAGTTTTGACATCAAGTTTCTCAAGATCGAGGTCCAATATAGCTTTCATACCCAAGACCAACTGAATCGTTTGCATTTTCACAACCAGAGAAAAAATTTCAATAAAATTAATACTCTTTTGTTGAGAAAAGCCTTTCACCACCAATCTGGCACTGTGTCTTTTTCACCCTCCATCTTCTTCTTTCATCCTGTAGACCTGTTTATTCTTCAAATTTTTTTGATTTGATGGAGCAGGGACTAACTCCCAAGTATCATTTATTTTCAAAGAATCCAATTTATCTTTCGTAGCATCAAGCCAATGGATTGAATTTTTATCATTGTAGGCCTGTGTAAATGTTTAAGGCTCTACCTCATCAAAACATAAAGAAAATAATAGTTCATAGTCACCAAACTTTTGTGGACATTTTCTTTCTCTGGTAGACCATCGTAAGTTAGAACCTTGTATAATTTCTTGAGCTTTAATATCACTAGAAGATTTATCATGACTTGTGGTTGGCTCTTGTTGAGCTTGTTGTTCATTACCAACACTCTGTGTTTGTTCATAACCAATGATGATAGGCTCATGAATTTCCTGTGGCAAGCAAAAAGGTAGAGGCTTCGTGCTTGGAAGAGGAGCAACAACATGGGAAGTAATAATAGGGGAAGCGGTTGTCATAATGGGTTGTGTTGGAATGATGCAAGGCAAGGGTACAGTTTGAGTACAATAGTAGAAGGATGAAATGTAACCCAAGCAACTCTTTGCAAATTACTTCTAGTGTCAAACAAATTGAATCCAATAGAATCATCAGAAGTGGTGTTCTGATTTTGCAAACCTGAGAAAGACTTCTCATTGAAAACTACATCCCGGCTATGAATAACTTTCTTTGCAACAGGATCCTGGACATTCTATTTATCCGAATTGATCTTCACCATACCCCAAAAACATACATCTCTTGGACTTGAAATCCAATTTTGTTCACTTCTCTTTAGGAACATGCACATAAGCATCACAACCAAAAACATGCAAATGATTAAATGAAATTCATTTCCCAAGCCACCTCTCTTCTGGAATGTCAAAATCAAGATGAGATGAAGGAGCATGACTGATTAAATAAACATCAGTATTACATGCCCCTGCCCCAAATTCTTTCCCTAAATCAGCATTGGAGATCATGCATCAAGCTCTTTCCAAAATAGTCTGATTCAACCTCTCAGCTGCACCATTTTATTGAGGTGTAAAAGGGGTTGTTTTAATATACTAAATGCCATGATTTGAACAAAAATTATCAAACTTCGAAGAGAAAAACTCACCACCATTGTTCGTTAATAGACATTTAAGTTTCTTCCCAATCTAATTTTCAACCAGGGCCTTGAAACTTTTAAATTTAGAAAACACCTCTGATTTCTTATTCAACATATAAATCCAGACTTTATGAGTGTAATCATCAAGAAATGTAACAAAATAATTTGCACCACCGATAGAAGTTACCCTTGTAGGACCAAAAACATCAGAATGCACAAGCTATAGTGGAGAAGATTTCTTCTCATGACCTGTCCGCATGAAGCTAGTTCGATTTTGTTTGCCATAAAGACAATGCTCACATAACTCCTTCAATTGATTTAAGACCTGAAAGTTGATCTCGTTGAAGCATAACTTCAAGACCCCTTTTGCTCATATGACCAAGCCTCTTGTGCCAAAGTTCAACATTGTTATCTGTAGAAGCCATAGAAACTCCCACTTCGTTGTTGCATTCTAAAACATATAAACTTCCTAATTTCTTCCCCTTTGCCAAAACCAACACATCTTTGGTTACTTTCCAAGTATCCAAGGATAAATTAATATTGCAACATTGAGCATAAAGATGGCTAATAGAAATCAGATTTCTTTTAAGAGTAGGAACATGTCTAACATCCTTTAAAATCCATTGTTTACCATTTTTCAGTGATAATAAAACATCACCCTTTCCTACAATATCACATTCTTTGTTATCTCCAAGAAAAAAATTACCAAACACACCCTCTTGATAATTTGTGAAAGCACTCCAACATGGAGTGGCATGGAAAGAGGCTCCAGAATCTAGAACCTAGGAACTTTCATTTGTGTCACCAGTTGCAAGAACCAATACACCATCATTGATCACTTTATCTTGGGCCTTTTTCTATTTCCAACATTTCATCCTTGTATGTCCTGGTTTAATACAAAACCAGCATGTACCACTTCTTCCTCTAGATTGTGACCGACGTGTTGATTGAGATCTTCCATGGTTGTCCTATCTGCCTCTTTCTTGACCCCTACCTTGATTTCTAGTGCTAACTATTGTTAATGTATCACCTGAGGAAGACTCATGATTCTTCCTATGCATGTCTTCCCTGAGAAGTGTAGCAGCAACCTCATCAAATTTTAGTTTGGTTTTGGCAGCCATCAAAGTGCTAACTGCCATTACCATCCCTTCCCATCTATTCAGTAATGAACATAGCAATAGAAAAGCTTTCATTTCATCACCTAATGTTATGCCTACTAAAATCAATTGAGAAAGTAAGGTATTAAACTCATTTAGATGATTCAACATAACTCCTCCTTTCATTTTCAGATTGTATAACTTTTTCATTATGAATACCTTGTTCAAGGCTGAAGCTATCTCATATAATGAAGATAAGTTATCTCACAGCTCTTTTGTTGTCTTCTCTGTTGAAATATTGAAGAGCACATTGCTTGAGAGTAATAATAAAATCATTTCTCTCACTTTCTGATCAATCTTCTCCCATTCTTCATCTGATAAAGATCCTTTACCCTTGATTTTTCCAAGAAATGCATATGATAGATCCTGCTTGATCAATAGTGACTGTATCTACACTTTCCATAACTGAAATTATGCCCAGCAAAATTCTCAATTTTCCATTTGTTTTCTTCATCCACAACTCCAAGAAATCTTCACCAATTTCCAGAAAATCAAATTGAGCTTTCCCAACTCTGATACCAATTGTTGAGGTTAAAGAATGTAGATAAAATTTAAAATAGAGTAAAAATAATAGAGAGAAAAATACACATAAAAGAGACTAGAATTTATAGTGGTTTGTTTAGAATGAACTACATCCACTCTTTAAGCAGGGACATATCTCTTTTATTAAAAATATAGTTTGTAGACAATACACAACAACTCTCAACTATATCTCATATTACATTACATAGAAAAAACTATCTTTGGTATCATAGCATCTGGAGGAAGAACAAAATATGTCAGTTACAATAGAGAAAATGATTGGGCTTCACAGTCCTACAGAACTGTTACAATTAGAGCCGTTACATTGAGTGGGTACATCTAGACGGAACGAGCTGTGAGAAGATGGACATGGCAGATGAGTGCTGAGGAGTTTGGACTGACTTTAAAGAAGGCAGTAAAGTTAAAGGCAATACTTGTACCACGTCTACCACATCATCTATACTAGCTCTATGTAATCTGTATTAACTTTATCGAGAATGTAGAGCATTTCATTTTATTCTCTAGTTTAAGGAGTTTTCCTTTGTTCTTGTTATTGTATTTGTGTTTTCGACGTTATTTGTGTACTTTGAATTAATAATAAAGAGATCATTGGGAAATAATACTAGCAATTTTAATTCAATTAGGTTCAATGGTTACGTTGATGGGAACATATATTGAGGTAATATATTGAAGGGTAGTGAAAAAATTTTGAACTTAAATTTTACAAGACATATTAATCATTAGTCCATTGGTCATGTGTAATATATATTTGTTGGTGTTTGTTGTCATCAAAATCTAAAAAATAATAAGAAATGATGTATTTATATTATATTTTATTGAACAGAAGGGAAAGGGCCCCGATCCTAGAGAACACAAGTTAGCACATTACAAAAATACCTTTTGAGGACTAAGAACCCTACAGTAATAAAAATCAAACAAATTTACCCAAAACACAATAAATGCAATAAGAAATGATGTATTTATTTTGCTAGCTAGCAAAATGATGGCAATGTTGTTGATCAATATGCAAGTTGTATTCTACAAAAGAGAAATTTGTAACAATGGAATTAATGTTTCAATAATAATCCAAAGGTCTGACATTGTAGAGAGCTCTTAAGTATAGATCACAATAAGTAGTTTTGTTATCTACTATTTCAAGAATATGGTCATCAAGAATATGGTATGTTCTAGTTAAAGAATGTCAATATAGAAAAATGATCAAATACAAAATTCAAATCATAACTTAACCTTAACCCTGATCAAACCCTACTAGCACTAATTTAAACATAAACCTAATTTCCTATATTAAGAATTGTAGAGTGAGACGGTGAATGTTGTAAAAGCCAACTTAAAATTTGAAAGTTCAATTTGACAAATCCACATAATTAAATTAAAGGTATAATCCATTTCATTTGGATAAAGTTTAGAAATTATAGTAAAATATAATTAATTGTATAAAAATCATATTATATTTATATTTTGATCATCTAGCTCAAATCAAGTGAACAAATATCTAAACAAAATGGTAAACCAAAATGTTTTACAAAATTAAATCTATATATTGTAATAAAAACTATATAATATTAATTTATATTTTATTTAATTCTATTAACTTTATAAAGATACAAATTTTGTTAATCATTATTTTCATATTTATTCTACTACATATTTTTTATTAAAGTCAAATTATTATAATTTAGATTTAATATTAGGATTTATGTTTTCTATTTTTATTTTCTATTTTGTAATTTATATTTGTATTGTATATTTTATAAGTAAATTTATATTTCCTATTTTATAAATTTATTTTAAAATTTTATGTCATTTTTCTTAAAATAATAGTTAAATATAAAAAATTATTATACAAGATGACATTAAATCTTAAATTTCATGATTTATATTATATATTATTTTTTTTATTTCTTATACTTTCTATTTTATATTAGGGTTTGATATAATACTTTAGGTTTTTAAATCTAAATCAATATTACGCATTTTACATTAAATCATATATCCTGAAATTAAATTGTATATTCTAAATTCTTTTTTTAAGTAAATACAATTTTGATAATTTTGTATCAGTTTTTTATATTTAATATTTTTTATTAAGTTATAATCTATATATAATTTTTTAAGTAAACTATATATTTTCAATTGAAATATAAAATTTACTATCATTTTTTTAATTATTTTTATTATTTAGTTAATGCATCGAACAATCTTTCACATGTAAAAATTTTATCACAAAAATAAATATAAATATTAATAGTTTTCTTTGTCGATCTTGAGATTTGATTGATGAGAGCAAGGACATAGGTATCACATCAACTTTTTATAATTCCTTTAAACTTTCAAAAATAATTATTTTTAAATTAGTGTCGGACAACTAATAATTTTGGATATTTTTAGTTCATTTTGTTTGAACTTTGGAATGTAAAAATTTGCATTGCAATTGTTTTTCATAACTATAGTGCACTATTGTTGGATTTTCAATTTTGTTTAGTAGGATGTTAACATTCATGAAAGATGTAAATTGGAACAATTTCAAACGTAGAAAAATAAATAGCATTCTCTGCTATTGTCTCAATACAATAAATAATAACATTAATTTTTCACTCCCTTACCTCTTCTTCGTAGCCTTTTTCTATTTGCAAAAATCTTCAAACTCCCTACAATTTTTTTAAGCAATTTCTATTTAAGTGATAGGGTAATTGAAAACAAACAATTCTAACATAGAAATCCATGGTTGATTAAATAGTCACTTATCCATAAATCCAGTCAATTCAAAAATTCGGGTATATTGCAATCATATTTTGGCATCTAGAATTGGGTATTGGTATTAAGATTATTATTTGAGTTTGCACATTGGCTAAGATAAATGTATGTCCATGTTGTCCGATTAGGGGAATTACAAGTTTGCCTACTTTTACCTCCCATTATTATTAAAATTTTAGAGAAATACAATACACTTGTTAATTTAGTTGGAATTGTATACGCACATCTGTGTAAATGAAAGATCTTAAAGCATTTTAAAAGATAATATATATTATATATAATATATTAAATATATGTGTGTGTAATGTAATATACACTTCACTCTTAACTGGAGAACTTTGAAACCGTACAAATAAGCTTACATGGTTGCATGAAGAACACTGATTTACATGTTTAAGACACTATATAGTTATGTATAAAATATAGATATATGCATTGAGTATACAAAAGCATTATCTATAATGCATATACAAAAAGAGACATCTTTCAATTCCACATTTGTTGCAAGCTGAATGTCAATTAGAAGATAGATTTTTCTTCTTCCCCAATGATAAACAAATTATGGGTCCAGTAATCACCTAAAATTGGACAAGATGAATCAAGTGAACAATCAAGGAAAAAATCAAAGCAATTGAATCAAATCAAGCATTTATCAAATCAAAATTCAAATCAAGCCTTATTATATCAATTTAATTAAAAATCAAAAGTCATAAACTCAATTTAAATAAAAAAAGTCATGATAAATCAATAAATTGTGTAATTAATCTAATTAATTACATAGTTCATTTAAATCAAATCAACCCATTCAAGGGGTATACGTGGCTAAAGATATTAATTAAATTCAATTATTTAAATCATATTTTCCCTCAACCACCAAATGGGAGGAAAAATCACCAACCAATAGGATTTAAGGATTGAGCTCACATCACTACAACATTTGGGTCAAATTTTGATGCCAATTTGCGACGCCACTATAATTTGTATTTTTTTTTGCAAGTGCCCCCGACAGTGTCATAATAGCAACGATATCATCGTAATTGCGACACCCATTTGGTTATAAACAAAAAAAAAAAGAAAAGAAAGTGTCATTTGTAATTTGTGAATTCGAAGAGCTGTCGCGAAGATGACACAACACTTTTGTGTGGCACGAAGAGGGCATTCCAGTTTAGCATGTGCGAAGAGGCCAACACCCGCGTATGGGAAGAGGGCACTGGCACTTGAGGTAGGAATTCGAGCTTTGTCTTCTCATTAAATAAATTTCAATGGCATTGTTTACATCCTAGAATTGTTAATAGTGGTGTTATTTATATCTTATCATTTGGAATGCTCGATGACCCCCAAGCTTTGAGAGATAGGGCATCGTTGCTATTACCTTTAAGGCATTGTGTGAAGTGCTTGATCTCTCTTTATTTGTTTTGCAATTGATATTCACTATGTGCATTCTCCCCATTTATAATCATTTCACGAGGAAACATCTTGATGGCTAGGGCATGATACATTGTTCATGAGCTCACTGTTTAACAATGGCTTTATTTACATCTTTTCATTTGGAATGCTTGATGCCCTGTGAGCTTTGAGAGGTAGGGAATCATTGCTATTACCTTCAAGGCATTGTGTGAAGTGTTTGATCTCTTTTAATTTGTTTTTCTATTGATATTCACTATGTGTGTACTTTCTATATATGATCATTTCACGAAGAAATCTCTTGATGACTCGTAGGATGCAACCTATGGCATGATACATTGTTCACGAGCTCACTGTTTAATATTGGCATTGTTTACATCTTTTCATTTGGAATGCTTGATGACCTGCAAGCTTTGAGAGCTAGGGCATCATTTCTATTACCTTCAAGGCATTGTGTGAAGTGTTTGATCTCTTTTTATTTATTTTGGTGTTAATATTCACTATGTGGTACTCCCCATTTATGATCATTTCATGAGGAAATATCTTGATGGCTCGCGGGCTGCAAGCTAGGGCATCATACATTGTTCATGGGCTCATTGTTTAATACTGGCATTGTTCATGAGCTCACTGTTTAATATCTGGCCAAGCCATGTAAATGGTACCAGGCCAACCCAATCAGCCCAACAAAATGTGTCATACTTATCTTTGTCAAATACACTCGTTCACCATTTTGTTCTTGTTCTTCACACAAATATTGCATCAAAAGTAATTGTAAATAATGATTCAAAGAAAAAAGAAACAACTACAATAGATCAAACCCCAAAAGAATACAGTCAACTACAATAGCTCACAGTCTCAATGAAATAAACAATGTATAAAACAATATATGGTGCACAACAGCAACAAGCATGCAATGACATCAATAACATTACATGATAAAATTCAATACTCTTAGTTTTTATTCAAATCTATTCGAAACTCCTATCAACTCATTATCCAATAGTTAAACTAACCTATGGCTTCAAAGGAGGAATTATGAAATATAGCTATAGGTAGTTATCTCTTCTATAATGAAAATGGTACCAGGCCAACCCAATCATCCCAACAAAATGTTTCATGTTTATCTTTGTCAAATACACTCATTCACCATTTTGTTCTTGTTCTTCACACAAAGATGGCATCAAAAGCAATTGTAAACAATAATTCAAAGAAAAAAAAAACAACTACAATAGATCAGACCTCAAAAGTATACAGTCAACTACAATAGCTCACAGTCTCAATGAAATAAAGTGTATAAAACAATATATGGTGCACAACAGCAGCAAGCATGCAATGACAGCAATAACATTGCACGATAAAATTCAATACTCTTAGTTTTTATTCAAATCTATTCGAAACTCGTATCAGCTCATTGTCCAATAGTTAAACTAACCTATGACTTCAAAGGAGGAATTATGAAATATAGTTGTAGGTAGTTATCTCTTCTATAATGAAAATGATACCAGGCCAACCCAATCAGCCCAACAAAATGTGTCATATTTATCTTTGTCAAATATATTCATTCACCATTTTGTTCTTGTTCTTCACACAAATATTGCATCAAAAGTAATTGTAAATAATGATTCAAAGAAGAAAAAAAAATAACTACAATAGATCAGACCCCAAAAGAATACAATCAACTACAATAGCCCATAGTCTCAATGAAATAAATAGTGTATAAAATAATATATGGTGCACAATAGCAGCAAGCATGCAATGACAATAATAACATTGCATGATAAAATTCAATACTCTTAGTTTTTGTTCACATTGCACGTGCATAATTATAGATGAGGATCAGTAATAGGGTGCCAGGCATTGCTTAGATCCTTTGGATCTAACCCCATCTTTTCCTTCCTTGCAGGTTTTGGATCATACAAGAGCATACTAGATTAAACCCTGGGTCAACACTTCATTACTTCAGGCAATGATTGGTGCCTTCATTATTTATGTTCATCCACTTATGTATGTTTTCATTTATTCATATTCTTTTGAAAATTAATCTTTATGAATTTAAATTCAAAACTATATGTGTATTATTTTATTACTGATGTCCCTATTTTATTATTGATGTCCCTATTTGATCTAATAGCATCAATATAACAAATAGAGCACCGACCAATCAATTAGGGACATGAGGTGCTCAAACAGTGAGCTCATAAAACAATATATTTAATCTTAATAAAATCTTATAAAATAACATATATTGTATGAAGTGTTTGATCTCTCTTTATTTATTTTGGTGTTGATATTCACTATGTGGTACACCCCGTTTATGCTCATTTCATGAGGAAATATCTTGATGGCTCACGGGTTACAAGCTAGGGCATCATACATTGTTCATGAGGTCACTGTTTAATATTGACATTGTTTACATCTTTTCATTTAGAATGCTTGATGACCCACGATCTTTGAGAGCTAGGGCATTGTTTCTATTACCTTCAAGGTATTATGTGAAGTGTTTGATCTCTCTTTATTTATTTTGTTGTTGATATTCACTATGTGGTACTGCTTGTTTATGATCATTTCATGAGAAAATGTCTTCATGGCTTGCGAGCTGCAAGCTAGGGCATCATGCATTTTTTATGAGCTCGTTGTTTGAGCACCTCATATCAATATATATATACTTCAAAAAAAGAATTATGAAATATAGTTGTAGGTAGTTATCTCTTTTATAATGATGAAGGAGTGAAAGGTAATGATCAATGAGGTTTCTTCTATTAGATCACACATTAACACACTTATTGTTTTGAATTTGAGCTCAGGCATCATGTAATTTTATCGTTGTCATTGCATGCTTGCTGCTATTATGCACCATATATTGTTTTATACACTATTTATTTTATTGAGACTGAGCTTGGTTTTTTTTTTAAAAGTGTATGGTTTGACTATGCACATGTATAATTGTAGATGAAGATCAATAATAAGATGTCATTCATTATTTAGATATTTTTATCTAACCCCCATCTCTTTTTTCTTTGCAGGTTCTAGATGACACAAAAGCACACTAGATTCATACCCGGGTCAAAAATTCATCAATTTAGGCAATGTTTGGCACCCTTATTATTTATGTTCATCCTCTTATGTATGCTTGTACTCTTGCATTTTCTTCTAAAAGTTATTTTCCTTGTATAGTATATAAAGGTTATATATATATATGTACACACACACATGTAATCTTTAGATGTAAATTTATTTTTTTCTTTACATGTATCTTTGCATGATATGAACACAAATTAAACAAAATTATCTAATAATGCAAAATAGGGTACTATAGTCACTCATATAGTAATTAGTTCCCCAAACCATTACTAAGAATTGAACATAAGTCTAAGTCTCCAAATCTATTGTTCTATGTGTATAAAACAATATATGGTGCATAACAGCAACAAGCATGTAATGATAGCAATAACATTACATGATGCCCGAGCTCAAATTCAAAGAAGTAAGTGTATTAATGTATGATCTAATAACAGCAACCTTATTGATCATTACCTTTCACTCCTCCATCATTATAGAAGAGATAACTACCTACAACTAGGGCATCATGCATTGTTTATGAGCTCACTATTTGAGCACCTCATGTCCCTATTTGATTGGTCAATGCTCAAATAGTGAGCTCATAAATTGCGACACCCATTTGGTTATAAAAAAAAAAAAGTGTCATTTTTAATTTGTGAATTCAAAGAGCTGCCATGAAGACAGTACTGCACTTTTGTGTGGCACAAAGACGGCATTCGAATTTGGCATACCTGAAAAGGCCAGCACTATGTGGGAAGAGGGCACTAGCACTTGAGGTAGGCATTCGAGCTTTGTCTATTTGATCATAAATAGGGAGTACCACATAGTGAATATTAATAACAAAACAAATAAAGAGAGATCAAACACTTCACACAATATATGTTGCTTTATAAGATTTTATTAAGACTAAATATATTGTTTTATAAGCTCACTGTTTGAGCACCTCATGTCCCTATTTGATTGGTCGGTGCTCTATTTGTTATATTAATGCTATTAGATCAAATAGGGACATCAGTAATAAAATAATACACTATGTGGTACTCCCTATTTATGATCATTTAATGAGGAAATGTCTTGGTCGCTAGCAGGCTGCTGCAAGCTAGGGCATGATACATTGTTCATGAGCTCACTATTTAATACTGGTATTATTTACATCTTTTCATTTGGAATGCTTGATGACTTATGAGCTTTGAGAGCTAGGGCATCATTTCTATTACTTTCAAGACATTGTGTGGAGTGTTTGATCTCTCTTTATTTATTTTGGTGTTGATATTCACTATGTGGTACTCCCCGTTTATGATCATTTCATGAGGAAATATCTTGATGGCTCATGGGCTGCAAGCTAGGGCATCATACATTGTTCATGAGCTCATTGTTTAATATCTGGCCAAGCCATGTAAATGGTACCAGGCCAACCCAATCAGTCCAACAAAATGTGTCATGTTTATCTTTTTCAAATACACTCGTTTACCATTTTTTTCTTTTTCTTCACACAAATATTGCATCAAAAGTAATTGTAAACAATGATTGAAAGAAAAAAGAAACAACTACAATAGATCAGACCCCAAAATAATACAGTCAACTACAATAGCTCACAGTTTTAATGAAATAAACAGTGTATAAAATAATATATGGTGCACAATAGCAGCAAGCATGCAATGACAGTAATAACATTGCATGATAAAATTCAATACTCTTAGTTTTTATTCAAATCTATTTGAAACTCCTATTAGCTCATTGTCCAATAGTTAAACTAACCTATGACTTCAAAGGAGGAATTATGAAATATAGTTGTAGGTAGTTATCTCTTCTATAATGAAAATGGTACTAGGCCAACCCAATCAGCCCAACAAAATGTGTCATGTTTATCTTTGTCAAATACACTTGTTCACCATTTTGTTCTTGTTCTTCACACAACTGTTACATCAAAAGTAATTGTAAACAATGATTTAAAGAAAAAAGAAGCAAATACAACAGATCAGACCCCAAAAGAATACTATCAACTACAATAGCTCATAGTCTCAATGAAATAAATAGTGTATAAAATAGTATATGGTGCACAACAACAGCAAACATGCAATGATAGCAATAACATTGCATGATGCCCGAGCTCAAATTCAAAACAATAAATGTATTAATGTATGATCTAATAGCAGCAACCTCATTGATCATTACCTTTCACTCTTCCATTATTATAGAAGAGATAAGTACCTACAACTAGGGCATCATGCATTGTTTATGAGTTCACTATTTGAGCACCTCATGTCCCTATTTGATTGGTTGGTACTCAAACAGTGAGCTCATAAATAATGCATGATGCCCTAGCTTGTACCCCACAAGCCATCAAAACATTTCCTCATGAAATGATCATAAACAGGGAGTACAACATAGTGAATATCAACAACAAAACAAATAAAGAGAGATCAAACACTTCACACTATATATTTTATTTTGTGAGATTTTATTAAGACTAAATATATTGTTTTATGAGTTCACTGTTTGAGCACCTCATGTCCCTATTTGATTGGTCGGCTCTTTGTTTTTTATATAGATGCTATGAGATATTTGAGTACCCTTTATGGAGTACCTTAACATGCCAAAAGAATAGGGTAGGTTGCTTTGGAAGGTATATGACTATTTACACTGTTTCTTAGATTTTTAAGGCCTAAAACTCATGCATTTACAAAGTACTAACCAGTCAAACTCCTAGGCTCCAAGTCTTTGCACAGTGTCATGAATAGGTTCAAATCAAAGGAATATGAAGTCAATTTGACTCCAAGAGGTTTCTAGATACAAAAGCCCCAATTTGTGCCTTTAAAACCCTTAAATCCAGGGCTTCCTTAATGTTACATTTCCCAAGGTTTCCTAAAAAAAATAATGGTTGATTCACCTTATACTTAACATGTCTATACACTTTCAATCATAAAATATTTCCATTGTTTGGCCAGAACTCTCTATCCTTCAACCTATCCTCCAAATTCACTTAGTTTCTTAGTATTCCCTATGGTGATCACCACAACAGTCAATCAATCTTGCATTTCCAAAGTTAGAGGATTATAATACATGTTAATTGGATTCCATTCTATGAAAACCAGTAATCTACATTCATAGAATGACATTCATAATAAAAGAAACTCAAGAAAACAATCCTAATTCAGATTTTCAATGACTGTACAGTCCCAAAATGGAATAACGATGACTAGAATAGAATTCTCAGAGCATGAATGACTTCAAAGTCATGAAATATAAAGATCAAAAAATTGTAGAAAACATTCCAACCATTAAAAACTTTGAATCATACCAAAAATCCTTTCAAATTTGCAAGAAAATCAGACTTTTATTTATTGATATTTTCCAAATTCTACCTAGGAATAAACAGCTTCTAAAGTTCTCAGAATTGATCTTCAGATTAATCCCTCATTTGTGAATGAATTAGTCTTGAAGTAGTCTGAGATCTACCTTAAGATTTTCTACAGAATTCTGCTACAGAATTCACTTCTATGTATATTGTAATTAAGACTAAGATTCAAAGTTAATGCCCTTCTATGGAGGACTTCACTTTATCTACAATGTCTGAATTGATTGTTGTTTAATGGCATCTAATTTTGTCCTATGGATTTTGACATTTACTGCAGCCTTAAGAGAGTTCACTGCTGCCCTAGGTGGACTTACAGCTGTCAGTTTGCTGTTGCCTTAGGTGGACTTGCGACTGTCCTATTTCTGTTGCTGACTTGCTTCTTCCGCTGCTAAAACCTGCTTCTTTATGTGATTCTTTGGAGAAGAGACACATTATATGTCTTAGGTGCTCTTCTTCTAAGAAGCATCCTCCTATATGTAGGAGGCAAGGGAGAATTCCAAGAGGGTCGACTTGAATGAATAATTCAAGAGAGCTGACTCAAGGGCCCAACAAATTAATTTAGTGTTAAAATCAAATTAAATAAACAATAGATATTAAATATATTATATATTTAATATCATTATTTATATATTAATATTAGGCTCTTTAACAAATAACTATATTGTTTGGTATACTTGATTTTTCTGTTAAAGCCATAATCTTAACATTATTCAATTTTCTATAGCAATCCGTACAGTTTTGAGTGTCTCATTCCAATCTACCATATAATGGCTTGATCCTCTAACTTATAACTTTCTCTAAGTCTGTTCAACCAACTTCGATGGTTGGAAAATTATATTAAAACTAATTAAACATAAAAACCCCTTTTCCCTCCTTTTACAAGTGACCGTTGTTATTCAAAAATTTGAATTAACAACATTGCAAATGAAGCATTTCTTAAGATTTTTGAATCCTAAGACCTTGGGATATGATCTAAATAAACTTATTCAACCTTATTAAAACCAAATCTAAACTATTATAAGCTTGCAACTCAAAAACTTATCCTAGACTCCTAAATTGGTCCTAAGGCTTATTAGACCTTTAAGGGCTTATTGCCAATTTATTACAGGTATTAACCTTATAGGTCATTATAGGCTCCAAAATGCTCCAATTGATGTCATTGGATATCTTCATGTTCACTGATGTCTTTTTGAACTCCATAGGTTTTGTGAACTCCTTATGTGCTCGAGGTGCCCCTACACCACTATGTGCTTTGAGCTAATGAAATTTTTATCATCATGATGAAGTAATAATGCATTAAATGTCTTACTTATGTCCTTTTTCAATTTTAATTTTATAGTGAATTCATGATTTATAATTCAGTTGTAGCAGCTCAATGTGTTTGAACTCAAGAATACCCCTTACTTGGTTTCCTACAAAGCTTTTGGTGAAATCTGTCATAAAATGAGAAGCTATGAGAAGGTGACATGAAGCTAATGAAAGGAGGTATCTCCAATTTGTTTTGTAGATATACACATTAAGGATCATGTCAGATAATACAAGAGAATTTGATCAAAATAGGTAGACAATTGCTAGATTGTTGTCTAACTTTCAAAGAGAAGCCAATGACAAATGTTATTGTCCATGCAAGAGTTGTAACGACTTAAAGAAAAGAAGAATCAAAATCAAAATAGCAAAGAGACATTGTAGGGAGAATGGTCATATGGAAGGGGGGTTTGATTATAATCCAGTGGTAAGTTGTTTGTTATATTATTTTCACAATTAATATACATATGAACCATGGAAGGAGGTTTGATTATCATCATTTTTATATAGGTTGATCTCCCCAGTGTGAATATAGAGGAGCATGGAGGTGTGAGTATTGAAGTTGAAGATCACGATCCCATGGAAGATGACAATTATGCACCAGAAAATACATTTGAAGATGATGGTATGAATACATTGATCATTGACACATTTGGTACTGGTGCTATTGGTGCTACTGCTGCTACTGATGTTAAGGATGACATTGACAATGTCCATGATATAACTCTACTTGAGAAAGAGAACATGGCCCTTTACAAAGGCTCCCAATCTACTCTTCTCTTTGTTGTATTATTGTTGGTGAATTTGAAGGTTATGAATGGTTTATCCAACATAGCAATGTCACGTATGCTAAGATTTCTCATATATGTCATTATCGTCTATAAAAGGTGAAACATGTACCATTAAGATTGTTTATAGTAATGACTTATATTATTTATTACAGATTGATAGGTGACTTTATGTTACCACCATCAAATGTTCTCCCTCCCTCGTACCAAGAATTATGTGCCACTATGAAACATATTGGAATGGAGTATCAAACAATAGATGCTTGTTCTGAAGATCCTATTATATATTATAAAGAACACAAAAATTCAATAGAGTGCCCTAAATGCCATACAAGTAGATATCGAGATGACCAAGTGACAAAAAAGGTGCCTCGCAAGGTTCTTCGTCACATCCCCATTATTCCACATCTGAAATGATCATTCAAGTGCAATAGCTTGGTACAATTTATAGATTACCATGCATGCAACAGGAGTCAAGATGACATTATTCGAATGCCTACGGATGGTTCATCATTTATGGACATAGAGGAAAAGTGGCCACACTTTAAAGAGGAACCTTGAAATCTCAGGCTTTCTCTGGCAGCAACTGGTGTCAATCCGCATGGAGAGATGAGATCCATTTGCTCGGTGTGGCCTATTTTTGTTATAAACAATAACCTTCCTCCACGGATGTCAATAAAGAGGGAGCACATTATGTTGGCAATGATTGTTCCAGGTATCTTATTATTTTATGGTTATCTACATGTAATTATAAGTCTTGGAGTGAAATGGCCACAATAATTATCTAATGTTGTTGTTAATTCAACTAGGTAAGTACCAAGTGAAAGATATGGATGTATATATTGCACCTCTTATCGACAAGTTGTTGGTGTTATGGAATGGTTTCACTATGTATGACATCTCCTGACCAATTGGACAAAGAAAATTTCAATTCCATGCAATGCTTGTGTGGACAATTCATGATGCTCTAGGGTTGACACATTTCTATGGTATGTTATGGTGAATTTTAGTTGTACGAGATCATTCAAATTTTTAAAATATACATATTTAATCTAATTTTATCATTATCTTGTAGGTCTTCAAACAAAGGAAAAATTTTCATGTCCAATGTGTGGTCCAAAGATGAAATCTCATCATTCCAAAAGTTTAAGAAAATAGGTGTTTGATGAGTATAGGAAGTTCCTCCCCATAAATCATAAGTATCGAAGTGCAAAAAGTCATCTTTTCAATGGGAAAGAAGAGACTACATCAAAGCCCTAAAGAATGACACCTCACCTATGGTAGTTGGAGTATAATAGAATTCAAGGTAATATTATTCCACATAATGGTCGATGTTTGACAATTATATATTCTGATTATGTTTTGTTGGCTAATTATGTAGTTGATGATCTTGAAGGTCGTGAAGGCATCACTAACTAGCTTCCAAAGGGACTAAAATGTTATCCCAAAGAATTTAGTAGGCTGACCTACTATGAGCATCTACAAATTGTGCATTTGTTTGATACTATGCATATTGGAAAGAATGTAATAGAGACGCTATGGAAAATATTGGACAGAAGGCACGACAAAGAAAAATTTGGCAAAATTTGTAGTGACATTCATGATTCCAATCATGCAATGAAAAATATCATTGAATCAAATAGCAATGGAGACCGGATTAATGCAAGTGCTCTTCATTGGTTATTAACAGAGCAACAAAGTAATGTCATAAAAGAAGTGATTCAAAAAATTCAATTTCCTACAGGATTTGCTACGGATATAAGCAATCTCATATCAAAGAAAAATGATTTTGGGTTAGGGATGAAAACACATGATTCACATACCTTCATCAAGGTAAGTCATAGTCTTTTGTATTTACAATATATTTGCGTAATTGCATTCAATTTTCATTGTATGAAATGATCAGTTGACAATTGTTGTAGTATTTGCTACCCTTATCTCTCCCAAAGAACTTCAACAATAATATCAAACAAGTGATATATGATCTTGGAAAATACATGAGGTAAGCAGTGATATTTGTTCAATATATCAAATAATAATATCAAACAAGTAATATATTGTAAAGTCTCGTATTTATATATTTATGTCTTGAATCCCTTGTAGGTGGTTGTCATCTAGAGAAATCGATAAAGAAGATATAAAATATTGGAAGAAAAAAATTTGTCGATTAATGTGTGAAATGCAAAAGTATTTACCTCCAGCTTTTTTCAATGCACAAGAACACTACCTCGTACACCTAGTTGAGGAGATTGAATTTTGTGGACCTGTACATGCTAGGTCAATGTAGATGGTTGAGAGACACTTGAAATTTTTGAAGGGTTTGGTACAAAAAAGAGCACGTCCCGAGGGTTCTATGGTTGAGGGATATATGGTATACTAGATGATGGTGTACGTTACTCAATATCTTCCTAATCTTGCAGCAAAGACCCATATAAATTGCATTTTGGATCTCGACTCAATTAAAAAATTTGAAGGGGAGTACTTGGTGGGAAATGGTAGATTTAGGAAACTGAAAGGTAATAAATTATGAGATGTTATTGTAGTAAATTAATTCTTAATCTTCAAAATAAATTTGTTGTAAGTCATCTATTTACTTTTGTACAGCTACTAAAGAGTGGGATGCAATACATTTGTTTATTGCAAACAATCAATATTAGATGACGGCATGGATTGAACGATGTCAACATGATGGTCATAGATTAACATGAGAATCTGTGTCTTCACTGGTTATACAAGCTCATCGCAATGGAGATCCCAATGTTACACAAAAGGAAATAGATTTAGCATATGGTTTAAGAGATCACCAAGTACTTATAAATTTGTTAATTAATCAATCGTATGTTTTTCAACTCGTGATGCAATAATTTATACATGTTTGACATTATTGCAGGTGAAACACCACAAGGCTATGTTTTGCAATGGTTATAAATTTCGCATCAAAAATTTGGATGACATGAAGAGAATTTGTGATTCTGGGATAAGTGTAGTGTTCTAGGTGACTAATATTTCATCTAGAAATGACTTACATCCTCAAGAGTCACAAAATCGATACTATAGTATTTTGGTTGATATACTTGACTGCGACTTCAATTCCTTCAAATTAGTTCTCTTCATTGTGAAATGGTATAGACTACGACTCAATAAAAATGATCCTGATAAAACTATTATTGAACATGACAATAGATTTCTAATGATTAATACAAGGTTGTTTGAGTCAGTTGGAGAAGAGCCCTATGTTCTTCCAAGCTAATGTGAGTAGGTATTTTACTCAGAGGTTCCACATAAACCAGCTTGGTTATTTGTTGTTAGACATGATCCAAGAGGAAGATCGATAAAGTATAATGCTATGGAAGAAGATACCGAGGAAGATGAAGAAGTGGAAGATGATGTAGAAAGAGATCACGATTGAGAGCTAGTCGAAGAAGAATATGAAGAAGAAGATGACGATGATGTTGCTACTAATGTTGATGATGCTGCTACTAATGAGGATGATGCTGATACTAATACTGCTATTGATGATGATTATGATGATGATGATGATGATGATGATGATGTCAATGACGATGATGATGATGCTGATGGTGATGAGGATGATGATGACAATAGTGGTGGTGATGATGTTGTCGACGATAATGATCTTGATGATGAGATGGATGAAGAAGAATATCAATGACATGAATGAAATGTACAATTATGTCAAATGTTTGGCATGTTCTAATGATTTTTTTATATGTACTACTCTTATTCACCTTCTTTTATATGTCCTACTTATATATCTTTGATCTTTTGTTAAGAGAAATTTCATTCTAAAAGAGTGTATTTAATCTCTATATGCTTAAACAACCTCACTAGTTAAGACTGTTCTTATTTGTAGTGGGCATGACAAGAATCAAATCACTTGAAAGACACCAGTATTTAGACATGCAAAAATTAGTGATGTGATTAAGCAAATTACCTTTCTTTACAATTGCATGGTTGTCTTTGGTTTGTCATTTTGTTTTGAATGTCTAGTGACTTAAACCAAAGACTTTGACTTAACCAAAAAATGTGCAAGTCTACATTAGTATGTTTCTTTTAATTGTAATTATAATTAGTATGAATGAACAAAATAATGACAATGCAATATTTGTCAAAATAGCATCGATGACTTCAGTCAATGTGCTTATGTGTCAATGTGGTGTTGGCCCATGCATGTTGAAGATGTCATGCACAACAAGTAATCCTGGGCATCAATTTTGGGTTTTCCCAAATAGGAAAAAGGTCTGGATATGTGATTATATTTTATGTTTTAAAATAATGTGACAACTAATCATTTTATGAAGAACTGATGTACATTTGGTATTGTCAGGGACATACTAGATGTCAATGCTTTTGGTGGGTCAATCAAACCACATTTACATCTACCCCACCTACATCTATACCTGATGTAGGAAATGAGTGCAACTTGTGCAAGGCTCGAGAGGCAACTAGTGCCGCAAAGGTTGCTTCAATGGCGAAAGCAAAAATCATATTTTTGTGATGCCTTCTTTGTGTAGTTTGTGCACTACTTTGTTGGGACCATATGCATAAATGTGGTTAATAGAGGGCTATTGTAGATACTGAATTTTTTTTTAGAATTTCTAGTAGATACACATAAAGAACATGCACATAAACATGACAAATGAGAAACATAAATGTAGATATCACAATAGCTGACAAACATAAATGTAGGCATCATTATCACAATTTTTTGGAGACAACATAATTGAATGGTATACCTAGACGATGAAACACAACTATATATCAGTTCTCTGGTTCCAAGTTGACATTGCGGTAAACAAAATCCATAGATAAAAAACAAATTTAGAGAGCGGAGGAGAGCGAGAACAACCAAAGTAATACAGGTCCCTATATTATTTTGGTCATTATTGCTCTCCTCTTGCGCTCTCTAAATTTATTCTTCATCTTTGGGTTTTGTTTACGTAGTGTAGACATGGAACTAGAGGAGTAGTTGCATTGCATCATCTGGGTATACCACTCAATTATGTTGTGTTTCCAAAAAATTGTGACCATGATGCCTACATTTATGTTTCTCAGCTGTTGTGCCCCAGGACCCCTTATGACCCTTTACGACCATTTATGATCCCTAAGAATACATCTTAGAGATCTTAAAATGTCGTAAAGGGTCATAAGAGGCTCCTAGGAGGGGTCAGATGAGCTTCCACCTTCACGTTGTTGGCCCTGTTAAGTAGAGAATGTTAAACTATTCTCGAAACAAAGAGAAGCTCAATAATTTAAGATTTCAATCCACATACGACAAATATATATCGACTACACCGCAAACCCGCACATCAAATTTGGACCAAAAAAGTCAAGAAGTCACTCGAATCAGATTCAAAAGCAATCAGGTCCGCATATATCCCATGAACACATCAGGAAGAATGCATCTCTGATCGCCGCACTAGCTTCTTATGCTGGAGCAGATGCTGTTACAAGTCTTGATATGATAGGATCCATTCCAAATCCAAGTCTCTAGACTCGACTCAATAATCCATGAGCTGCTACCAAATCTACTACAAAGTTATCTCTGAATTGTGCTGGAGTAGTCACTGTCACAAGTATTAATTTGGTAGGATCCATTCCAAATCCAAGTCTCTAGACTCGACACAATAATCCATGAGCTGCTACCGAATCTACTGCAAAGTTATCTCTGAATGATACATAACCCAATCATGAGTAGGAACCAGATCTGCAAGAACATTGTTCTGAATCGATACCAACTCGATTGACAAATATATATATATATATATATATATATTTTAAAAATCGTTATCATCGTAACTACGACGGCAAACTTCCAACATCCATCTATCGCATTAAATGCATCACTTTCAAAAAAAAACCATAAACGATGGATAACTGTCGTAACTCTTCAATGCATGTCCATCGCACATACAACATAGTCGTCATTACAAACCAAAAATGATGGATATGCATTTTAAAATTCCGACGGATATCTGTCACATTAAAAGCATTTCCATCAACGAACATGTTATGAATGATGACTACCCATCGGAATCTTCTGACGGGTCACCATCGTTTGTTATTTATTGCGACAGATACAAATATGTCTAATGACATTCTCACCATGTTGGCACCCTCTTTAAGCAATGACCAAGGTTGTCGTAATTACGACACCTGACAGAACCATCAGTTTTTCTGACTACAAAACTGCGACATCGGGTGGTGTCGCTTAATTGACAATTTACTGTCTAAATTCAGATGCTCGACCATCAGAGAAAGGTCTCAAATGTACTAGTGTGGTAAGAAACAACCATCAAACAAAGCCTTACCAAGATATGAATTTGATATTTGTGTTATAAGCTTAACTCAAAATAGGCTAAATAGTTATAAAATTAAAACGTTCCCTAAAAGCATAGAATTGGGATTTCTTAGGTGCCTTTGTTTTACAGTGATCCAAATGCACAACAATAGTAGCTCAGACATGTCTCCATAGGACCTGCTGATCAGAAATGGATGTCCACAAAAATTTATGGCTACTTTACCTATATCATATTTAGTCTCTGAAACTTTCTCCGCCACTTTGCTTATGGAGTTTCGGAAAGACGCTATGCAAGAAGGTATAGTTTGCAAGTAAATATTAAGGAAACCCTAACCATAGGTTCTATAACTCACACAAGCTTCCAGGGATTTAACCCAAGTGTTTTAAAAGTATTAGAAACCTATATAAATATTTTATTTGTGCTCATTTTTCATTGGCTGCACAAAAAATTACAAATTTTTGAACAAAAAATGTAAAAGAACCCCAACAAAAAATATGTAGAGCCAATTGAAAAAAAGAAATATTCTTTAAAAAATTCAAAATAAAAATAAAAAGCTGCAAAACATTACAAATATTGTTTAATATTTTTCAATGCACAATTTTTGAGGCAAACAAATGGTAAAAAGATGAGGAGAAAACATAAGTCTTTGCCTATATAGGTGGGACTAATAATTTGAAATTCAAAGTAAAAAAATAATTTTTTTTCTCTACAATCAAACATTGTTTATTATATGTAAGCAAGTCATATTAGTAGACCTATTCTATCTTTAGCCCAAATTCTTTTTGATTGATTTTTTTAAAATTTTACTACACAAGTTGCTTATTGTTGTGGACACACGTGGATCTAAATGATTTACTATACATGATATCAAATCTTTCAACAACCAAAAAAATATAAATGCTACATACTAAACATTAAAAATAAGCCAATAAATAAATCTACATTTCTAAATCTATAAAATCCATCACACTAAATCAAAATTCCTATTTCAATGTGTCATTCAACATATCTTCGGTGTATCCATTGCACACCAAGGTGCAATTGCTAGTATATTATTATTTTCCTTGCATCAATTTAATGGATGATCCAACAATCAGTCTATAGGGATAGGCTGCATTTATAAAATGAGATGAACAATATGCAACCATTGAAAATTGGAGTGTTCACAATCCATAGACTAGACTTTTATGATTAATTGACTTTGACATCTATCCTAAAATACTTATAGTCAAATATAGATATTTGATTAAAGCAAGTCCAAACTTGTACGTCATGTCCAACTGCTCGGATCTCATCCCATCTGGAAGTATCCACTTAAATGATAGAAGTAAAGTAGCCAAAACAAAACGATCCATACGACTTACCAAATTCTTCTTTTTGATCTGAATGAAATTAGCTCAACATTTTGTCCCGTGTAAACCATCTTGCCATTCTCACCATTAAGAAAATGTCTTAGGTAGATGTTTTGAACATGTGGGCCATTGAAATGGACCCTGCAATTTGGAATAGGCCTTCAAAATTTCTAAAATTATCCTTTGATAAATTATCATTTGTATTTGTTGCATTTTGATATAAAATTTATGATCTTAAAATTTTGTAAAAATATAATTTAAATGATATATTTAGAATTTTTTATTGAACAAAGTAAAATCTACAAAAGTATAAACTATGAATAGACAGCTGAAGAAAATTACAATCTCACAAAAATAACCAATCACACATGATTGAACAATCATTGCAAATTGTATAATTGAAAAAAAAGGGGAGTAGATTAACATACTTTTGAAGTATTCAATTAGTTTATATTCTAACCTCATAGTTGTGGGTAATTTGGAAGTATGAATTGGAGTCACAAAATCTTCTTTTTTTCATGTTTTTATAGAAGTGTTTTTAGTTTTGAAGGTTGTGATAAGAAATTTTGAAGCAAAGATCCGCCCTCTCCAAATAGTTAAGTAATGTACAAGTTTGTGAACATTTTCTATGTATTATAGAGAAGAAATTCAAAAAAATATGTTGATTGATGAGTAGGAGATATTTTCTACACCAAGTCAAATTGTGATATTGCTATCACGATTCAATTGTATAACTTTTTAAGTCAAATTCATTGATTTATGTTCCATGTCTAAGTAGACTTAATCTTGGAGGAAATTACATAATTAAACTTGTTTGAATTGGTGTAGTATTGAAATAATGACCTATTAGAAAGGCTCAATGCTCCACTTGTGTGAGCATCAACTAGATACCATAAGTACTAACTATTCTATTTATTATCCTATAGCAACATCACAAATATGGTGATGATAAAAATACAAATTCAAAAAACATAAATAGCTATTAAAATATGTCACCTAAGATTAAAAACATATTTATTGAAAAACTTAAAAATTTTAATAAACAGAAAATATGGTGGTGTAAGATGTTGCTATTTTATAGTTTAGACATTGCCTCTAAAATGAAAGTGACCATGGAGCAATCTATTTAACAAGTTACATAAAAGACACACGACGCGCGACGCATGATAACCCTTTTTGTCCATATATAATTTATTAAATAATTGGCTGCAGGGCGGCTTCCTTGAACATACTAATATTATTAAAAAATTTATCACTTCTTCGAAGTAGTTGAAAGAGCCGCATCAACAAATATTAAATATAGTTAACTAGCAGGAAACTCAATAAATGGGGAATCTCGCCTTATGCTGGAAAACCCAACGAAATCGGGAATTTTTCATGTTCTGCAGTTTGTATGGAGATTCCACAGCTTTCTTGGTACTCTCTGCTCCTTACCTCTTGTTCACTCTTCTTCTTTCTATGGAGAAGACAGAGGAGGACAGGGCTCCCTCTGCCTCCTGGACCTCCTGCTTGGCCTATTCTCGGAAACCTCTTTCTGCTGGGAAAAAGACCTCACGAGTCTTTTTACGCACTCTCTCTGCAATACGGCCCACTGATGTCTCTTCGACTGGGCATGAAAACAACAGTGATCGTCTCTTCTCCTGCCATGGCCAAGGAGGTTCTCAAAACGCACGATCACATTTTGGCCGGCCGGACGGTGATAGAAATAACCAAATGTCTTTCCCATCACAAGTCCTCCCTAATTTGGGGCGAATACGGAGCTCACTGGCGCAATCTCCGACGCATTTCAACTGTTGAGCTTTTCAGCCCCAAAAGAATGGAAGCTCTGCAACACCTCAGACGAGATCAAGTATTTCGCACCACTCGATTCATTTTCGAGGACAAGGGAAAGGTTGTGGATATTGGGCGGACGGTGTTCTGCACTTCTCTGAATTTGTTGGGCAACATGATCTTCAGCGCTAACGTCTACGATCCGCACGATCCGGCTTCTGCGGGGTTCAAAGATTCCATCTGGGAGTTGATGAAGCTCGGCGGAACGCCAAATTTGTCTGACTTTTTCCCGTTTCTCCGCTTCCTCGACCTGCAGGGCCTGTGCCGTCAGACGGTCAAACACTTGAAGGGCATGTATGATTTTGTGGATTTGTTAATACAGAAAAGACTCGCCCCTGCCAGCGAAAGTGTTGAGAAGACTGACTCAAAGAAGGATTTTCTGGATGTCCTCCTGGATTTCAGAAGCGAAGACTTCACTGTCATTGATATTCGAGTTCTGATAGCCGTAAGAACTGAAACGACCAATGTTTTATTTTCGATAATTCATGATATTTTGGCCACAAGTTTAATTGTGTATCATTTTTCAGGAGTTTTTTATGGCCGGTATTGAAACGACCACTACAACAGTTGAATGGGCCATGGCAGAATTCATACGCAATCCTCAGAAATTGAATCGAGCCCGACAAGAATTGGATGAAGTAGTGGGTTGCAAGAGAAGAGTGGAAGAATCTGATCTTGATCATCTGCCTTATCTCCACGCAGCCGTGAAGGAAATATTCCGATTGCATCAGACGGTTCCTCTACTGCTTCCCCACAAAGCTCAAAGTTCCTGCTTGATCGGGGGATTTGCGTTACCCAAAGACAGCCAGGTGATGGTGAACGCGTGGGCCATTGGGAGGGACCCAAAAATCTGGAGCAATCCGGCAGAGTTTGTGCCGGAGAGATTTTTGGAGGATGAGATTAGCAAGATAGATTACAGGGGACAAAACTTTGAGCTGATTCCATTCGGATCAGGAAGAAGAATTTGCCCAGGGCTTCCATTGGCAAGTCGAATGGTAAATTTTGTCTTGGCTTCTTTACTTCATTCATTTGAGTGGGTACTTCCAGATGGGATGAGCTGCGAGCAGATGGACATGGCGGACGAGTTTGGACTGACTTTAAAGAAGGCGGTAGAGTTAAAGGCAATCCCTGTACCACGTCTACCGCATCATCTATATTAGATCTCCGTGATATGTATTAACTTTATCAATAATGTTGATCGTTTTGTTTTATTCTCTGGTTTAAGGAGTTTTGCTTTGTTCTTCTTGTTGTTGTATTTGAGTTTTGGACGTTACTTGTGTACTTTAAATTAATAATAAAGACGATCATGGGGAAATAATATAAATCTAAGGTAGATGAAATGAATGACTTCTTTTCAATATCAATGGCTCAGAATGCTTCTTAACATTGCAAAATGATGGAAATTATATAATCTAGATTATGTTGTTATTTTCAAAATTGATTACATTCTATGATTTATTATCAAGATGAAAAAGGCTAAAAAGAAAATTACAATTAATTCTAACAACATACTCTACGATTAATGATCTGTTCTTTACCTCTGTCTACTATCTGCCATCAACCTTTCACTGCTTTAATTGGGGATAAAATGAACTTTCAATAAAAATAATCAATAACACGGTGATCAGATTTAAATAAAAAATTAATTGCACAGGATTAAAAGACAACCTCTTTTGAAGACTTCAAGGTAAAACCATCTCACATAGTTACTAGTAATCACACTTTAGTGTGCAATGGGTACGCCGTAGAGGTATGAAAGATCAACTAAGTATTTGTCCTTGTGTCTATCTCTCCCTCTTTATGTCTCCCTTTGTATCTCCCTAGATATGTTTCTATCTTAAGCTCTTGATCTATCTCCATCTCTCTATCTATTTTTTTCCCATCCCCTAACTATATATTAATCTTTATCACTATATTCCTCTCCCCCTCCATATCTAGACACATCTCCCTCTCTCTACCAATTCATCTCTTTTCATCATCCCCTTCCTATATCTTTAAATCTCGAGATGTCCATACTTATTCCCCCATCTCTCCCTCTCCCTCTATCTCTATATTGTTATCTCTACATCCCACTTAATCAGCTCTCTCTCTCTCTCTCTCTCTCTCTCTAGCATAACATGACCTTGTTTGTAAACATTTTAAATAAAAAATTGTATAATTAGTTCCATATTATTATTTTAAAAATTCTAATAATTTAGTGTTAGAATTGCTACTACCAAATCTGTTGTACTTGTTTTGAATTAAAGCAAAAATAGGTTGTATAGGGACCCAAAACCCAAAAGATTACAGAATCAAAACGGCATTAATATCTCCAAAAAAGAGCAACAAAAATAGACAAGGGGACCAAACACCCTAGACCAACTAAAACAAACAGAATAGTAAACAGAAAGAAAACCAGAAAAACCAGCTAGTTACTACCATCCTTTTAAAATCTGGATGGAGTCTTCCATCTTTTTCTCTATCTCGGTCATTTGTTTTTAGATTCTCCTTGAGTCCCAAAATCTCCTTGTTGGAAAAGGTATTTTGGCTCATCTTCGCTCTAGTTTTGGACCTTGGGCCTTTCCCCTTTGTGTTAGGAGTCTGCTTAGCTTCCCATTCCTTCTTTTCTAGTATGTCAACCAGCGATCGAAGATTATTGGTTGCGGACTTCATGCCTTCCATCGAATGCTCGAGCAATTTTTCCAATAGTATAGATTTAAACTAAGACAATGTTATAGATTTAAGCTTCTTCATATCCAATAAAGTATAAATCTATAGTTTGGGTATTGATTGAGGAGATTTGATAGTTATACTTCTTGACTATTCCTTGGAAAAATCAAGAATTTCCACTGTCTTATGCCCAAATGAAATTTAACAAAATCAACATCTTCTTCCTCTATTTCTCCCTCCATATTCTCAGAGTCTCATCAATGTAAGTGTACACTTTTCCTATTTTTTAATCTCCATTGGTCACACCCTCCTCTTAGAAAGACAAAACCTTTCTTCTCTTACAAATGTGAATCATTTCACGTTCCACCAAACCAAACCTACCTTCTCTCATCCTACTTTGATTGATTCCCTTTCATTGTTTCTCATTTTCATTTCAATTTGCTTCCATGGCATCATCTTCTTCTATCGTTGTTAGTCAACCAAAGTTTGAATCTCAAGGAATTGCTCTAGCCTCCAAATTGTTCATCTTGCTTTAGCTGGACTTCTTCCTTTATTCCATGTTTCCCTTTGCAATCCAATACAATGACATCTACTTCAACCACAAATCTTTGCATACCAGCTAATGAGACATCTACTAATCGATCAGAAGAAATAAACAAATATAATAAACAAATAATATTACATATTCTAAAAATAAAAGTAAATCTAACTAAAAAATAAATTTATAGATACATTAAATATATAAAGATAAAAAATACTATAAGTTTCATAAATAATATTAATTGAATATAAATATAATGTATAATTAGTTTTAATTTATATTATAAGAAAGTACTATAGATTATAAAGTATATCATATTAAATATAATATCATCTTAAAAATAAATTTTATAATTTATAATTATTAAATATTATATATGATAGTCAATATAGTTCAATTATATTCTTATCATTTAATAAAATTTATTTATAATTTATTTACAATATAAATATAACTATAATTTTAATTTAAATGAATTTCATGGCATAATTTATATTCTATGAAATATTATTTTTAAAATCTATAATCTTAAAAAGCTTTTGCATTATTGTTTATTAATATTGCTATTGCTATTGTTTTTCTGGATTTGATGGAAAAAAAATTTACACAATTAAACTTAGAAAAATAATAGCATTCTAATGGATTGTGGAAATCTTATAGCTCTAATATTACTATTGTCTATTAATATTTTATGTAGAGGAAAATGATCAAATTTTGCAATACCAAAGAAAATGTATCGAGAGTTTCATGCAGGGACCACACTACTCAAGTTGAAAAGTTGAACTTTTATGTTAATTTCTAGTGAACAAAAATTATCCCGTTTGACTAGAATATTAGTTTTTAATATTTATAGTTTTCTTTTGAGTTTATTATCTATTAGTTTTTTAGTTTTTATTTGCAAATCCTACTCCATGAATTCTTAGCCCATTGTTTCGATTTGGTTGCACACTAGTTAATTAATAAGTACAATAAATGGTAATCTTTAGCGCTACAAAAACAATGGTGTGAATGAGTAGGGGAGGAGCCTATGTGGAGAGACTCCTAGAAAACCACTTGCAAACAAAAACACCTTCTTCATGAAGTGGACACCACTATTAAACAAAGAATATAAAACAAAGAAAGAAAGCAACGTGGTCTGCAAAACAATAAAAAAAGAACGGTTTTCATATACAAAGAGAAGGGGCTACAATCATTGTCCATTATTTGCCAAGTCGAGCTTTGTTTTGTAGAGAAAGTAAACTATCAAATAGTCTAAATTGTTGCAATGGTGGTCCACCCTTCTATGCATTTTTCAACTGTTAGCCAATAAGAGCTCATCCATTTAAAATGGAAACGCCTACGACGTAATTAATTCTCATACTTCCTTAAATTTTAATATGGCTTAACAAAATTGAAAGCATATTAGATTTTATTTTTAATTATTTCCTTTCACTATTATTGGTGTGTGTCTAAGAGAAAGTTCTAATATTTATTTGGGACAATTTAATAATTAGAAATTTTTATATGTAAAATAAAATAAAATATATTATATCTATTTTTGTGTGGTAAAAACTAATATAAATATAATTATTATATATAAAATTAATTAGAAGATTGTAGTAAAATATGCAAAAAAGATATTATATTTATTTATTATTTTATTTGAATGAAAAAGTATCTTGATTTTATATTGTAGTCAATATTAAATTATTATTAAAAAATGATTATATTATATTATTATATTTTAATATATTCGTATTATTATAATTTTATGTTTTTATTAAATTCTTTAAAAACTAAGAAAGTTTCTAAAATAAAATAATAATAATTATTATTATATATTATATATTATATTTTTATATTTCTATTGAACTTTGAAGTAGAGGAAATTATATATTAAGACTATGTTGTTTTTATATATATATAATCAACATAATTAAGGGTGTTCACCCATACAAACAAGCCAAAAAGGTTTAACAGAGAAACTTACAGGAGCACGTTAACAACATATTAACAACACACCAAGAATACCCAAAAAATAATAGTATTAGGGTAAGAGATCAGAATCCATATAGTAACCACCAACATACAAACTATATGAACACTCATATGATTACTATACCCAAATAATAGTATCCTAACTAGCAACATAGCACTAATACCATTAATTAACAATAGAAAAGTTTTAAAATATGACATAGTAATAAACAAACTATAGGCACCACCGGCCTTAAAGAGTCTCAAACCAAAAAGTATGGAAGCAACCATAAACAAGAATAACTAATCTTTCCACTCGACGGATTGATCACCCTAGCCCAATCATCACCAAGGAACTTGAAGAATTCCTTGTCAACATAATTTCCTTCTTTTTCCACATTGGGCCCCAACATCTTCTTTTGCAATAAAAAAATAGAAGTGGTCGAGCTATGCATCACCCATAGACTAAACATGGAAATGCTAGTGATCTTCCTATCCATGTCCATCACCTTAGTCGTCATCTTACTCCGGGCCTCTTTCAACTCCATGCAGCATGTCCCACTTACAGTATTTTTATAGGTCCTCGTGTTCACGTCCTCCTCCTTCAACGTCA
Source organism: Chamaecyparis obtusa (assembly GCA_027943335.1). NCBI lineage: Eukaryota > Viridiplantae > Streptophyta > Pinopsida > Cupressales > Cupressaceae > Chamaecyparis > Chamaecyparis obtusa. The sequence goes on along the minus strand of BSBK01002522.1, from coordinate 3,544,226 downwards.
TGTCATTAGTCATGGCCCCAAATTGTCACTTTTAGAAACATGGGTGGAGGAGTTGTCATCTAATCCCTCAACCTTCATATTTCCCCCTTTTTCTACATCCTATTTCGCATATTTCTCTCCATTGTCGTTTTTCTGATTTTTGTGAACCTTAACATCATTATCAGGGTCAGATTCATCGACCTCCTTATACTTGGACTTGCCCGTAGATCGAGTAGAAATCTTGTGCGAGCATCTATGGGTGATCGTTTCCTTGATCACATCATCATCGAACATAACTTCATAGATAATACAATTGTCCTTTTTAGTTCCCATTTTTCCTTTCATCTTGGAGGGTCTTTTCCTTTTCTTTTTTTTCCTAAATATTCAATCTTGATCTTTAATGTTTTTCTTCCCGATCTGAATGAAATCAGCTCAAAATTTTGTCCCCTGCAATCCATCTTGCCATTCTCACCATCAAAATACATTTGTCAGGTAGAAATTCTGAACGTGTGGACCATTGGAATGGACCTTGCAATTTGGAGTAGGAGTAGGCATTAAATTATCCCTTGAAATTTTTTTTATTGAACAAGGTAAAATTTACAAATAATTTAAGTTGTTATCAGATAATTGACAAAAATGACATCTTGATTAATCAATCACATGATCAATGAGATATGATTGAACAACCATTATTGATTCTAAAATTGAAAAGATTGAGTGTTTATATATAATTAATAGGTTAACGTATTTTGAAGTGTTTAAGAAGTTTATATTCTAATCTCATAGTTTTGGATAATTTGGAAGTATATATATTTAAGTCATGAAACCATTTTCTTATGTTTTAATAGGAAGTGTATCTAGTTTTGAAGGTTGAGATAAGAAGTTTTGAAGAAAAGATGGTCACCCTCTTCTAATTTATTTTAAAGTTATGGACAAGTTTGTGACCATGTTCTTGTATTGTACAAAAGGAATTCAAAAAGCATGGTGATTGTTAAATAGGAGATATTTTTCACAACAAGAGAAATTATGATATTGCTATCAGAATTCAATTGTATAGTTTTCAAGTCAAACTCATTGATTCATCTTGCATGCCTATGTGGACTTCACCTTGCAAGAAACTTCATAGTTAAGCCTACTTGAGTTGGAGTAGTATTAGGATGATGACCTTGTAGAAAGGTTTAATTTTTCACCTATGTAAGTTTCACCTAGATGCAATAAGTCTTATGTATTCCATTTATTATTCTATAACAACACCACAAACATGGTAATGTTAGAGATGAAAGTTTGAAAAATCATAAAGAATTATTGAAATTCCTCACACAAAACTAAGGATATTTATTTGGATCACTTTAAATTTATTTGAAACACTTCAAATATTTTTATAAACCCCTCCCCCCCCCTAAATTTTTTTTGTCTTATCAGTTATACAATAGAGCTTATCGAGAGGTGTGTGTCTATTTACAAAATAGTTGGATCAATGGATGCTTCCTTTAAAATTACTTTAGAATGTTTTTCTAAGAAAATAATATTAAAAAATTTAACACTTTTTCGAAGTAGTAGTTAAAAGAGCCGCGTCAACGAATATTAAATAAAGTTAAATACCAGGAAAGTATATAAATAGGTACCCTCATCCCACGTATATATGGAGCTTCTACTTGGTTCACCGTAGGGAATCTCGCCTTATTGTGGAAAGAAAAATGAAATTGGGGCTTACATGTTCTGGAGCAATGAGGAGAGATCCTGCAATTTGGGAGAGTCCTTTGGAATTTATGCCAGAGACATTTTTAGAGGGTGAGAATAGGAAGATGGATTACAGGGGACAAAACTATGAGCTGATTCCATTCGGACCATGAAGAAGAATATGCCTAGGTATTCCATTGGAAAGTTGTATGGTTAATTTCATTTTAGCTTATTTTATTCATTCATTTGAGTGGGTACTTCCAGATGGGATGAGCTGTGAGAAGATTGTGAAGTGGAAAGAGAGAAAGATAAAATGAAAAATATATAAAAATAGAGATCACACAGATTTATCGTGGTTCAGAAAATTACCTACATCAACAGTGAGCAGAGGAATCATTTTATTAATTAGTAAATATAATTACATCCAATTACAATAGAAGTGTATATAAATACATCTACAACTTGACTCTTGAATATCCAATTAAGGAGTTGAATAGACAAGGTCAATTGGAGGGAAACGAAGGAGACCTTTTGGCATCACACCCCAACAATATCCCACTTGAAGACCAACCAATGCTATAACAAGTCATTCCTCCACTCGGATCCCTATTATCACATGCTGGTAATGTCAAGAGAAGCTTGGAAAAACTTGAACTTCTCCCATGTAACAACCTTTGTGAGTGTGTTAGATGGGTTTACCTTGGTATCAATCTTCTCTACGTGAAGCTTACTCTCTTCAACAATATGTCAAATATAATGATAATGCAACTCAATGTGTTTGGAGCATCACTGAGAAGTATGATGTTTAGTCATGAAAATGGCACTACTACTATCACAAAATAGAGAAAAATCAGATTGCTTCAAGCCTAATTCTTTCAACAACAACTGGAACCATACCATCTCCTTGGCTCCTTCAGAAAGAGCCATGTACTGATCAGCCTTCGTGGATGATTGAGCAACTAAATATTGAAATTTAGAGCCCCAACTGATCGCTTCCCCCAAAAATGTGAAAACATAACTAGAAGTAGATCTTCATTTATCTAAGTCTCCACCAAGATCAGAATCCACAAATCCTTTCAATCGTGTCTCATCCTTTCCAAAACACAAAGAAAAAATAGAGGTTCCTTTTAAGTACCTAAGGATCCATTTAACAACCTCCCAATGAGTTTTACCCAGATTACTCATATATTTGCTAACTACTCTCACTACATGAGCAATATCTAGACAAGTAGAAATCATGACATACATTATACACCCAACTATAGATGTGTAAGGGATGTCTTTCATGAAGGCTTGGTCCTCTTGTGTTTTAGGACACATTTCAATTGACAACTGAAAATGAGAAGCAAAGGGAATACTTACGGGCTTAGCTTCTAACATTCCAAATCTATCCAATACCTTCTCAATGTATTTTTTTTGAGATAGCCAAAGTTCCTTCTTATTTTTATCCCGAATAATAGTCATGCCAAGAATCCTTTTTGCTACTCCCAAATCTTTCAGATAAAATTTGCTAGCTAACTGCTTCTTAAGCTAACAAACAAGGTGCATGCTAGTGCTGGTAACTAACATGTCATCTACATAAAGTAAAAGTATAACAAATCCACCATTAGGCAACCATTTGAAATACACACATGCATAAGCTTCCAAGCGAACAAACTTATGCTCAAGCATAAACTGATCAAATTTTAGATACCATTGTCTTTGGGCTTTCTTAAGCCCATATAAACTCCACTTACTTCTGCAATAGATATTTTCCTGTTCCTTTTTAGCAAATCCTTCAAGCTGATGTATATATAATTCTTCATCAACCTCTCCATGTAAGAAGGTTTTGTTGACATCCAATTGTTCAAGCTCAAGATCCCAAGATGCTACTAAGCCCAAAATTGTCCGGATGGCAGTCATCTTCACCATTGGAGAAAACATTTCATTAAAATCAATACCATGCTGTCACTAGTAGATTTGAGGTCAAATTTCGACCAAATTTATCGACCAAAGTGGAAATGGTCTTAAAATTTTCTTTTTTTTTCCTTTTATCCCCGTGTTGGTCGAAATTTTGACCAATACGGGGATAAAATGTAAAAAAAAAAAAGAAGATGCATTTCATTTTTACTTTACCCCTTTCTTTTTTGGTGCGGGCGACAGCAGGCGGGAGCGGGCGAGAAGGCGGGGACAACTGTGTATGAATTTTTTGTCTCTAATTCTATTTTTTTTCTAAATTGTTATATGGTTTTACTGTTCCCGCAAAGTGTTAAGAAAGATGCAATAAATCTTCACATCTTTGTGTTGCTCTGGCGAAAGTAACCAGTGTGGAACATTGTGTTGCTATCAAGTTTCTTTGTAATGAAATTTGTTAGACTGTGACAGAACTTTAATAAGCATTATCGAAGTTTCAATAAAATATGTTAGGGCATAGTTTATTGGTTTTATGAAACTGTGGAATCTGCATTGAATAAAACTGTGATGTTATCCAGTTTGTATTATAAGAGGTTTTGAACTGTTATAACTGCATAGAATCATTTTAGACTTCACAGCTTGCAAGAATCGGTATATCGGGTTCGATTATATGTTAAATCCTTGACTTGCAGTTCCCCAAATGGTTATCAATACCTTTGGATGGAGAGCAAGCCAAGGATAGATGTAAACAATGAAACATTAAGCACAGAAAATGGGAAGCAATTGGCTGCTTCTAGAACCAATGCCTGAACTAGTGCATAAAAGGTGTAATCAAATCGGTGCCTAATCGGCACACATTATGTGAACAGTTCGCAAATTGTGCCCTAAATAAACAATAAACAAGAAAACAAACGGTGAGTCAATTAGATGAACATATTTTTGGATACCCTAGACCGTAAAAAGGGTGAATACAACCCAGTGGTAAACGGGTGTTTAATACCAGTCGAATTTGATTGCACAGTCTCAAAGGAATGTTAGATATTAACAGTAAAGACAATCTGTCAAATCCAGATTGAGGATACTCTGAATTTGTGAAGAATCATCTGCTGTGAAAGAATGTTTAAAGTGGGGAAGTTCGATAGCCAAAAGTCAAGCTAGGCTTACAAAATCTTTTACCGATTGTAACCACTCATCAAACCACTGCTAAAACTTCCAGATGGAACTGAGTTTAAATTGATCAAATAGACTCGAAGATTCCCTATAGAAGTTTGCAGTGATAGTTAGTGGTTAAAGAGGTAAAGTCACAAGCCTTATCAATACCTGTAGAAGAACACATTGTGCCTGCTCTGTTCACATTGCAGAAAAAGAGAAAATAAGAAGAATCAAATACAAATCTTCAAGTTAAAGTTGTGATCAGCTGTAACACAGAGAGTTATGTTCAAAAGAGTGAATATACATATATTGTAAACACAGAAGTTATATTTGCCTATGGTAAGAAACAGAACCGGAAAACATCACAAGCTAAGTTTGGTAGATTGTGTAAAGAAATTACAATCATCGATTGGCAGTCTGAAATTTATATTTTCTGTTACCAAATTGAGGGATTTGGAATTATCAGTTGAATTTGTGACTGTGCTTGGAGTCATTAATCGTGTGAACCTATAATAGAATGTGGGAATCTATTCAAACTTTAGCTGTCTAAAGCTTGGCATCAAACTGTTATGATTTCAAGAATAGGTTACACATTTGGTGTTATTTTCTTTTATTAGAATCAACAAATTAAAAGTGACACTCACTATAAGGACAGTCATAAATGAGGACAGTCGCAAATGAGGACATCTCATAGTGACTATCCCTTGTGTAATTGCCACTTGAATGCATTGCTATTGAACCACATTAATGCTTTTTTCCTTCAACAAATGAGGATAGTCACTGTAAAGACAACATGATAATGTACACTCACTGTAAGGACAGTCACAAATGAGGACATCTCACAGTGACTGTCCCTTGTGTAATTGCCACTTGAATGTATTGCTATTCAGCCACATTAATGCTTTTCTTCTTCAACAAATGAGGATAGTCACTCTAAAGACAACATGATAATGTACACTCACTGTAAGTGTACATTATCATGTTGTCATGATAATGTACACTCACTATAAGTGTACATTATCATGTTGTCTTTATAGTGACAATCCTCATTGAAGTGGCAATTACACAAGGGATAGTCACTGTGAGAACTTCTCATTTTGTGAAATTACACAAGGGACAGTCACTGTGAGATGTCCTCATTTTTGACAAGGATAATCACACATGAGGACATCTCACAGTGATTCTCCCGTGTGTAATTGCCACTTGATCAAATGTATTGCTATTGAGCCACATTAATGCTTTTCTTCTTCAACAAATGATGACAGTCACTCTAAAGACAACATGATAATGTACACTCACTATAAGGATAGTCACAAATGAGGACATCTCACAGTGACTATCCCTTGTGTAATTGCCACTTAAATGCATTGCTATTGAACCACATTAATGCTTTTTTCCTTCAACAAATGAGGATAGTCACTGTAAAGACAACATGATAATGTACACTCACTGTAAGGACAGTCACAAATGAGGACATCTCACAGTGACTATCCCTTGTGTAATTTGCACTTGAAAGCATTTCTATTGAACCACATTAATGATTTTTTCCTTCAACAAATGAGGACAGTCACTGTAAAGACAACATGATAATGTACACTCACTGTAACGACAGTCACAAATGAGGACATCTCACAGTGACTGTCCCTTGTGTAATTTCCACTTGAATGTATTGCTATTCAGCCACATTAATGCTTTTCTTCTTCAACAAATGAGGATAGTCACTCTAAAGACAACATGATAATGTACACTCACTGTAAGTGTACATTATCATGTTGTCTTTACAGTGACTGTCCTCATTCAAGTGGCAATTACACAAGGGACAGTCACTGTGAGAACTTCTCATTTTGTGAAATTACACAAGGTCACAAAAATTACAAAACAAAAATAATATTACAGTTCACAAAAATAATTTTGTGAACTTCTAATATTATGAAACATGAGGACAGTCACTGTGAAGACAACATGATAATGTACACTCACTATAAGATCGATGTTGATGCAGAGTGGCAACAAAAGGTGATGGAATTCAATCAAATGCTTGTTTAAACCCACAAACTCCTATTAGGCTTCAAAGCCACTCAAAGACAAAATAGTCACAAAACCTTAGATCTAGATTCCAAACTTTCAAAGATGGTGTTAGATGTGTTAAGAAAGAGGATTCAACAGGTTTCAAGAAGTTTCAACACTTCAAACAATTCTTAGCAAGCAATTTTCTCAAAACTGTCAAATAGGCCTAATTGCCCCTTTTCTAGTCCTCCAGCAGCGTTATAACCCAAATAAATCAAAATTTATCCAAATGAACCTGAAAAAAAATTAGCATTCTAGATACCCTTTTGGGAGAACTATAACATACTAAAAAACCAGTATCAACTTCTTTGGAAAATGTGCCCCAAAACCTTGACTGTCACTGTTTTTCAAGAGGAATTAGTGATGTTTTACAAAGCAAGTGTGCTAAAAACATATCCAAAAGCCACCAAATTCATAGGACATTCCTATTTTGTGTCCAATTAGATGATTCAACAACCCATTTCACTTTATGATTTCATTTTCTACCAAAACCCCAAATTTGCCCTTAAAACCCTCTATAACCTAGGGTATCACCAATCTAACACTTCCACTCACTTCTAGGTCATAAAATTCATGGTTCACCATGAGTTCAACATATTATTGAAGAATATCAAATAATATTTATACCTTGTTAAGCCAGATATCTGGCTGCTACACATATGGCATGTATTTGGGTACCCAAACTTGTCCAAACAACCATCAACTTTGTATTTCTTTCACATTCTCCTGCAAAACTTCACTTTTCTAGTTTATTCATGGTTAGATAGACTTTTTAGTGCTTCTAGGGTCCATCCTAAGGATCAAATGTACAAAGATAGGATGGTACCCCCATTTACCATTGAAGAATCAAAGCAAACTTTCAGTTTCAGCATTACAACAGCAAATAAACTTGCAATAAACACTCAAAATAATATGAAAGTGACTCAATAACCCTTAAATGTATCTTACCAACATAAATGAATGATTATCACATCCAATACACTTAAATCTTTCAAGAAAATCTCAGATTTTCATTAAATTATGCCCTGTCCGTACAAATCCTGTACTTTGCCATACATAACAATGCCTTCTCCCCTTTCATCAGGTTAACACAACTTATATAGGTGTACATACACCTGTCTAACTGATCAAGTTGGTTAGAAATGTTTTATTTAACAAACAAATACTAAATCCTAAGTTTCCCTCCAAAATGCCTACATGACCGTTTATATTCAAATTCTAATTTATAAACTATGCATTCTATAACTTTTATGACATTCTAACCTATGTTATTGACTCAAAATGATCTCAAGACCTTATTGAATATGACAAAATATAAAAGCACCCTCTAGGACACCCTTATGGCTCATTAGGCCATTTTACATCAAGTTGCCCATAGGCTTTATCAAGAATTTTATGACTCTTGACTGGCAAAGTACATTGTTCATTACAATATGCCATTATTGGCCTTAAAATATCCCAGTTGACATGTAGGAATGCCTTTGATCTTCTGGTTCCATCTTGTTCCAAGGTGTTCCTAGTTGACTTGATAGGTGCCCCTGCACCAGATGTCCTCATTTGTGACTGTCCTTAAAGTGAGTGTACATTATCATGTTGTCTTTAGAGTGACTGTCCTCATTTGTGACTGTCCTTACAGTGAGTGTACATTATCATGTTGTCTTTAGAGTGACTGTCCTCATTTGTGATTGTCCTTACAGTGAGTGTACATTATCATGTTGTCTTTACAGTGACTGTCCTCATTTGTGACTATCCTTACAGTGAGTGTACATTATCATGTTGTCTTTAGAGAGACTGTCCTCATTTCACTAGGCATGATGAGAAAGGCAGATATACCTATCAAATAATAGAGGCAAGAATCTTTGATTACAGACATATTTATAAGAACCTTGCTTAGTATTTGTTAGCATATGTGCAATGACTATATTTATGATCTTTGCAGGCATATCAATGTCCTCATTTGAAGAGCTAGCACAAAGTATATGTGTGAAAATTTATTTCTAATTATTAATATATTGATGGAGGTGACTAGAGCTCTATTACAAATGAAAGATAAAATATTAAATTATTTAATTAGTTTCAAGTTGAAAATATTGTAACAATTAATGTATCTATGAATTGATGGAAGGATTCATGTGTTTGCATCCATTTATCCTGCTTAGTCTAGTGGAGTAGTCACTTACTCCCTACTTAGAAATTTCCAAATTGTGGGGTGAGAATTCTAAAGTCCTCATTTTCATTTAAATGAGAAAATAAAAATGGAGATGATGTAGGTTTTTCTTCTCTTTTTTTTTACCTTCTTGGTCTTTGGATTTAAAAAGAAGAGAGGCATGAGGAACCAAAAAATCAGCAAGATACTTATCCAAAAAAGCTAAGAGTAAATTGTCCCATATTTGAAAAAAAATTATAATTTGTATTTGGTTATTATTTGGGATATGTGATGTTTTATAGATTTGAGATTAAAAGATCTATTTTTTTTTTAACATTTGACAAATAGATTGCATACTCGATATGCTTCAATATTTTGCATCCATCTTTGCATAGGTATACGACAAAGATAAAATCTTTGAAGACATTCATTTTCAATATTTCTAATTATTATGACTATATGTCAACATCCACTAAAATAGGTATGTTTATTTATATCACATTTTTATTGTGCACACATTTACATGTGTAGTTAGCTTTAAACAACTCCTCCAAAAGTATTTAATATATATCTAGGTTCAAAGTGCTTCTAATTTTTATACTTGAGTTTTTTGTGTGAATTTTTTGTAGGAGATATTTTGTAGTCATTGCAGAAGATGGAAACATACAAGATGTTAGAAGCTTGTTAGTGATTGTTTATTATGTTTCACAGAAGAGAAGATGGGGTTAACAAAGGAAGAATTAAGTAACAAAATGTTGCTTATTGTAGACTTAGTGATATATTGATGATCTATCATGTTGATTTATCTAAATTTGAATATATTTTTTAATTTAATTTAAATACATCTTGGGTTTAAATTGATTCAATGTGCAATATATTTTTAAAAATTTGTTATGTAGGAGCTGCCAAGAATTTATTTACTTGTGAATTAGACCTTCTAAATTATAGTATGAATTTTTTTACTTGTGAATTAGAGTTTACTCAATTATAGAATCATCGTACATAGAAGGGAGATGGTCACTTTATTGCAAGTGGCATCTTGTTTTTTAGAATATTGAACTTAGATGATTATCTTGTTTTTCATAAGGGGGGTGATTATCGTTTATTGCATACTATTTCATTATCTAAAATTGATTATATATAAAAGAGATAAGAATCAACATAGATAAGAAGGAGATGATTATCATTTATTGGTTATTTTTTATTGTGTAGTATGTTATTTTCTAAGAATCAATGTAGATAAGATGGAGATGATTATCTTTTCTTATAGGGTATCTTGTTTTATTTTATTTTGTTTAGACAAAAGTGGAAGAACCACTATATATATTTATATTTATAAAAACTGATTCAAAAAGAGCTCAATCAGGAAAGAACCAGGAAGAAAACTCGACATCGTCGCTTTATATACAAAGGTTTAAAAGAAAACCTAAACGCTATTTGATTAGTTTGTTACATTCGGAAGGTCGTGGCCACCTTTGAAGAATGCAAGTGGTCAAAGACCCATACATTTCAAATTTTGAACTGCTAGTGGCTAAATTCAAAAATCAAATAGGATGCATCTCTAAACCAATCCCATAGGATGCATCTCTAAATCAAACTCTTGAAAAATAGCCATCTATTTCTTGTGACGCTCTCCCAAATCTGACTACATAACCAATCTCTTGACCACTTGGTCAGGCATAATGGCATATATATTGCTTCTCAAGATATATTGTCTAAACTTCTTGAATTATCTAACCAAGCTGAAAGCTTATTTCTCGAGGGCCCAATACCTCACTTCAACATTATTGAAAGGTGAACTCATAAAATTGATGCATAGGCTTAGGGTGTCCAATCTAACACCTTTTTAAGCTTACAAAAATTAACATAGATCTCCTCTTGCTTCTTCTGTACATGCACCAAATTTTCCACCCAAGTGGAGTGGCGGATAGGAAAAATTATCGTTGCAGCAAGTAACTTTTGAACTTCCTTGAAGATTAAGGGTTCTATCAACAAATTAATAGGTTGCTACTTTTGTATGAATGACTTTATGTTAGGCTTGAGAGTTATGTCATGGGTGATGATGGAAGTATCAAATATCTTCAGATCTTCATATCAAGTTGTGTTAACTTACCGATGACTTGATGCTTGACTCTCAGTAAAATGGTGATATAGGGTCCTTATATTACACATAATTTTGATTAAAAGTTAAAATATAGCATTAAAATCTAAATGATAAAGATATTTCATATGATGTTTTCGATATTAAAATGGTTGAGAAAATGGTTGTTCACTAACGATTTTTATCAGCAGGTTGCAAACAAATCATCCTTCTTCCACCAACGAGTCATTCCATTCAAGAAAGACCATGTCTGACGATATCAACGCACAAACAAATAGGGAGACAATTGCTAGACTATGGTCTAACTTAAAAAGAAAGGGTGATGGAAAATGTTATTGTCCTTGCAAACTTTGTAAGGGCTTAAAGACTCGAAGATATCTAATCAAAACAGCTGAGGAACATTGTAGACAACATGGTCACATTGAAGGGGGAAACGAATTTCGTCCATTGGTATGTATTTTCATATTTTATAAAATACATAAGACATGATTTGATGATGACAACATGATCATGGTTAATATAAGGTCATCATTTTCATATAGGTCAACGTCCCTCGATTTCATGTTATGGACCATGACAATCTGGAGAATGTGGATTTCCAAACGAGGGAACATGGAGGTGTGAACATAGAAGTAGAAGGTAATGATATCATGGAAGAAGACCACGATGATGAAAAAGATCAATATGATCACGATGATCAAGATGATGATGATGTTGATGCAGAGCTTGATGTACCTTTACTTGAGAAGGCACACGAGCCCCTATATGAAGGCTCCGAAACAACTCTTCTTGCCGCTGTATTGTTGTTGGTGAACCTGAAGGTTATGAATGGTTTATCCAATGTAGCAATGACACGTATGTTAAGGTATGTCATCTTTTTTCATTATTTTAGTCGTAATTCCCTTGCAATTAATATTGGATGAATCGTGTAGCAATTAATATTCTTTAAATTAACAAATTATATTTTTGGTCGTAGGTTGGTAGGTGAGTGTTTGTTACCACCATCAAACATCCTACCTCACTCGTACCGAGAATTATCTGCCGTTATGAAAGATATTGGAATGGAATATCAAACAATACATGCATGTCTGAACGATCATATTATATATTATAAACAGCATGAATTTGCAACAGAATGCCCTATTTGTCATATTAGTAGATATCAATCAGATCGAATAACAAAAAAGGTGCCTCGCAAGGTTCTTTGACATATTCCCATTATTCCACGTCTGCAATGATTATTCAAGTGCAATAGCTTGGCACAATTTATGGATTACCATGCACGCAATAGAAGTCAAGATGGCATTATGCGAATATCTGCAGATGGCTCGGCATTTAAGGAAATAGAAGAAAAATGGCCACACTTTAAAGAAGAACCTCATAATCTCAAGCTTTCATTGGCAGCGGACGGTGTCAATCTGTTTGGAGAGATGAGATCTACTTACTCGGTGTGGCCTGTTTTTGTTATCAACAATAACATTCCTCCTTGGTTGTCCATAAAGAGGGAGCACATAATGTTGTCACTGATTGTTCCAGGTATATTTTGATTTAATGGTCATCTAAATTAATTTATTATTAATAATCCATCAAAATGGTCATAATAATTATGTAATGTTTTTGTTCATTCAACTAGGTAAGTACCAAGTTAAAGATATCAATGTATATATTGAGCCCCTTATCGACGAGTTGATGGTGTTATGGAATGTGGTCACTATGTATGACATCTCTAGACCAATAGGACAAAGACAATTTCAATTCCATGCAATGCTTGTATGGACAATACATGATGCCCCTGGGCTAACACATTTTTGTGGTATGTTCTCTTCATAACGCCTCTTTTTTGGTATGTTATAGTGCTAACACAAAGTTAACACATTTAATCCAATTAGACATGATCTTGTAGGTCTTCAGACAAAGGGAAAATTTGCATGTCCAGTTTGTGGTCCAAAGACAAAATCTCGTCATTCAAAAAGTTTGAGAAAGCAGGTGTTCGATGAGAATAGACACTTTCTCCACAGAAATCATAAGTACCGAATTACTGAAAAACATCTTTTCAATGGGAAAGAAGAGACTACATCAAAGCCATGGAGAATGACACCTCGCCTATGGAAATTGGCATACAATAAAATAAATCGTCGAGGTAATGTCATTCCATCTGATGGGTTTTGTTTCAAATTTATCTTTTGATATTGTGTTTTGTTTACTGATGATGTAATTGATGCTTGTGAAGGTCGTCAAGGCATCAATGACCAACTTCCAAAAGGACTCAAAAGTTATCCTACGCAATTTACTAGGTTGCCATACTACGAGCAACTCCCAATCGTGCATTTGTTTGATCCTATGCATATTGGAAAGAATGTAACAGAGACATTATGGAAAATATTGGATGGAAGGCGTGACAAAGACCAAATCATCAAAATTTGTAGTGACATTGAATAATCCAACCATGCAATGAAAATTTGTATTCAATCCAATCAAAATGGAGACCAGATTGATACAAGTGCTCTTCCATGGTTATTGTCGGAGCAGCAGAGCAATGCTATAAAAGAAATTATAAAGAAAATATGATTTCCTACAGGATTTGCTGCGAACATAAATGATCTCATATCAAAGAAAAGTGAATTTGGGCCAGGGATGAAAACACACGATTGGCATATATTTATTAAGGTAATTCATATTACTTTGTATTCACTATATATTTGTATACTGCATGTGGTTTTCATTGCATTCTTTTATAAAATATTGACGAGATCATTTTACAAATATTGCAGTATGTTCTACCTCTATCTCTCCCACACCACTTTTCCAACGGTGTCAAACAAGTTATATATGATCTTGGAAAATACATGAGGTGGTTGTCATCTAAAGAAATCAATAAAGAAGATATAAAATACTGGAAGAGAAAAATTCCTCTTCTTATGTGTGAAATGCAAAAGTGTCTACCTTCAACTTTTTTCAATGTACAAGAACATTACCTCTTACATCAAGTTGAGGAGATTGAATTGTGCGGACCTGTACCAACTAGGTCAATGTGGATGGTTGAGAGGCACTTGAAATTTTTGAAAGACTTGGTTCAACAAAGAGCACATCCTGAGGGTTCTATGGTAGAGGGATATATGGTATACCAGACCATGGTGTACATTAGTGAATATCTTCCTAAGTTTGCAGCAAAGATCCATGTAGATCATATTTGGGATCCCAACTCCATTAACAAATTTGAAGGGGAGCACTTGATGGGCAAAGGTAGATTGAGGAAAGTGAGAGGTAAATCTAAGATGTTATTGTAGTTAATTAATTCTTATAAATCTGGTCGAGAGTCGGATGTAATAAATCTAAGATGTTTTTGATACAGCTGGTCGAGAATGGGATGCAATACATTTGTATATTGCAAACAATCTTGATTGGATGACGGTATGGATTGAACGATGTCAACAAAATGGTTGTTCATTAACATGGGAAGGTGTTGCTTCATTGGTTAGAGAAGCTCATCGTAATAGAGATCCCAATGTTACTCCAATGGTAATTGATCTAGCACATGGTTTAAGAGGTGGACAGGTACGTACAAATTTATTAATGATCATGACTCATATGTTTCATATCAACTCATGATACAAATAATTTACACACTTTAAAAATTGTAGGTCAAGCACCACAAAGCTATGTACTATCATGGCCACAAATTTCATATAAAAAAGTTGGATGATACAAAGAAAACTTGTGATTCTGGGATAAGTGCAGTTTTCGAGGTCACCAATATATCATCTAGAAATGACCTACATCCTCAACAATCTCAAAATCAATACTATGGCATCTTAGATGATATAATTGAGTGCGACTTTAACTCCTTCAAAGTAGTTCTATTTGTCGTCAAATGGTACAGGCTACGACTGAATCAAAATGATCTAGATAGAACTGTTATTCAACATGATAATGGATTTACAATGATTAATACAAGGTTGTTTGAGCCAGTTGGAGATGAGCCCTATGTTCTTCCAAGCCAGTGTGAGCAAGTGTTTTACTCAGAGGTTCCACATAAACAGGGTTGGTCATTTGTTGTTAGACATGATCCAAGAGGAAGGCCGATAAAGTATAATGTTATGGAAGAAGAAGATACTGAAGATGATGAAGAAGCAGATGATGATGATGATGATGATGATGATGATGATGATGATGATGATGATGATGATGCTGATGGTGGTGGTGGTGATGATGATGATGATGATGATGATGATGATGATGATGATGATGATGATGATGATGATGATGGTGATGGTGATGACGATGGTGATGGTGATCATGGCGATGATGATTGCGGTGATGCTATTGATGATGGCGATGATGGCGATGGCGATGGTGATGATGATGATGATGATGATGATGATGATGATGATGATGATGATGATCAATGACATAATTGAAATGGTTACATATTTATTGTGTTCAATTCTAATGATTACATATTTATGTTTTGCTTTAAATTGTAATGGTTACATATTTATTCTGTTCAATTCTAATGATTACGACATATGTGATTTATAATTACCAATTTTTTGTTTACGATGCTCAATTAATTGTTGTTGATACATGTATATTTGTGTTTGATTATCACCCTTTTTGCAAACAGGCAATTGACTACAGACATTGTCACCCCGGCCTTCTGTTGACGATCTTGCATTCCACACATAAGGTAAATTTGTTCATGTTTACGATGTTGCATATTGTTCATGTTATCTTCTAAGTTATTTGTAGCATACGTATCATGTAATATTTAGCTAACTTAAGATAAATGATTAACATATGCAGTAAATTTGACCCCTTTGGCGTGGATCGTGCACAGTGACATGGATCGGCAGGTATAAGTCAATAAATAGACATAATTTTCTTATATTCTTCTTGTTTATCACTGAGCACGTATGTTATAAATAGACATATTATATAATCATATAATGTATATATAGACAAAGAACCGTATAGAACTATAATATATAATCACTTTCAACCTAGTACATTTTATATCTCTCATGTGTAGACAAAGAAGAACTGTACGTATGGGTCACGACTTGATTATTCTATATATATTGACATGGCAATATCTCATTTGATGGATTGCAGCACCCACCAAATAGGTATTTGTCAGATCTATCTACATCGAATGAGGGGAATGAGGGAATGCTAGATGAAAGTTCTACATGTAGTACGGCTAAAACAGGGAGATCAACTAGAGGTCAAAAGATTAGAAAAAAATTTGACAAACGCATGCAATATTTCCTTGCTAATGGGGGGTCATGTTCTTCTGATGATGAGACCAAAGGTGACATCAAGGTGCCCTTTCGGTACACACACATTGAGAAAGAATGGGTACCCAATGAGCTACCTCCAATTAATACTGATTTTTGTGTTAATGAGAGGATATATCGCATTGCTCCATCCTCTACATGGTTTGGGCCTATTTTCCATGGATGGGATAAAGGTATATTACAATAGAGTTGTTGAATTGTTCGAGTATGTCGGTCCGTGTTACAATTACAATGATTGGATGCGGATTGTTCAATATAAAAAAAGTATGCGTAGGTATGCACTATCAGCTAATTATATACAAAGGAAAGAAAATGATCAAAGTAAAAGATTTGCAATGTACATTGATGGGAGACCAAAAGCAATAGGTAATATTGCGGGTTTTATAAATAGTACGCGACCTTCATCAACTAATAAGCAACCCAATTGCATATTTGAGGCGCGCGAGGGGAATCAAGTTTTTGTATGTGCAATAAAATCAATAAGTGCAGGGGAAGAACTGCTAATAGATTATCATTTAAATCGCATAGATACAAACAAAGTTACTATCATGAGGGTGGTAAGTACTATATACTATTTTATTAATAAGTTTTTTTTTGCTAAGTCTATTGCTTTTAGTTCGCTAAAGTTTTTATATTTAATCTTTGTCATAGGATGATATGGATCCCGCACATGATAGAGGCCACGAGGATGCTCCTCCCACTTGTTCTTCAGCAAAGGTAAACCTTATTAAAATTGTACAAATTAGATAGTTGAAAAATGTTATATTATTACGTTATTTTATTTATGGTTTTGGAGTTTTTATGATAGTTTTACTGATATTCCTATCACAATTTGATGTTCAGGATAAGGGAAAAGCACCCTCAACAGTAGAGGCAATAGCTACCCCTGATGATGATGATCTTTTTGCAGATTCGCCTAATGTTATAATCATGGTAAAGAAAAAAATGAAACAAATCAATAAAGATATAATTAACATTTTGTATGAAAGAAATCCAAGTGAGGAATTGCTCAGGAGGCTAACTGAATTGAAAGCACTTGGACATCGGTATCAAGTAAGCAGTAATGAATCTTTAGTTATAACAAAATTTCAATAAAGGTTAATATTTTATACTCTTTTATGTTGTGAAGTAAAATATATGTAATATGTGTTCTTGTTGTAGGATTTTATGGAATCTCTAGTACCTGGTCAAGGACAATGTGCGGATGAGGCCGGTACTAGTAGACCTCCGGCTGCCTCAGGTAAAATAATCCTTTAGTTGACAAGTTACAAGGAATTTTTTCTTTGGAACATTCAAAAACTTCTCAAGTTAACTCTTACTTTTATTATTTGAAAATGTCTTTGCTAACAATGTATTGTTCAGGTCCTCAATTGCAGGAGACTCCTACTAGCTAGGTTGGCCATAGAAGATTGTCGAGTGCAATGTCGGCCACAAGGGCCATGCAAACATCAACGCCTTCAAGGGCTATGGCATCTGGTAAATCATTGTTTTACTATATTTGGTTTTGTGCTAATTATGATTTCATAATTTGTACTTTAATCTTGGGTGCATCACATAGTGGATTATTTTTTTGGAGCAGGAGATACCCTGGTGGCACCACTTGGTACACCTGCTACCGATCAATCTGCATGTATTGGTGAAAATTCACCACCATTTCCTGGATCTACCCGTGTTACTAGCATGGGTGCGACGCAGACGTCATTATTGATTGACAATAATGAATCAATGCCTATAAAATGTCCTCAGATTCCAGGTACTTTAAATAATTATTTTTTATATTGTAATATGCATTTACCTATTCATAACAAGTTTTGGATTGATTATCCCATGACATTTTTTGCAGGAAATGATATGTTTTATAAGAAACTTTATGACCTAACATTGCATATATTCGGGCCCACCATACGTAAAAGGTGGAACATCATAAGTGAACTAAGTTTATCCCACTATTTTTTTTTCATATCATTAATTGGTACAGTATTTTTCCTTTCATTCCAGTCTTTTCTTTTAGTGGCTATATCTAACAATTTTGTGTTTTTCCTTAAAAGGTGGAATTTGCAAGAAAAAAGTTTAAAAGATCAGCTCATCAAAGATTTACATCATGAGTTTGGCAATAATATTTTTTATAAGAAGAAAATTTTGGAAAGAGCTTGCAAACATCTTAAGACTATGAGGGACCAATATAGAAAGAGTCTCGTCCAGAACCCAAAGTATGAGCATCCTCCCTTTATTTCAGCGAGGGATTGGAGTGAATTTATTTTAGATGCAAAGGAGAAAGTGGACACTCAAAAAGGAGTTTCGCCAACAAATGTGAGAAGGTATGCAATAGTATTAACTACTAGTGATAAGGTGTTTGGCATGGACTTTTGAGATGATAATTAAATTTTGAATGCAATCATCATTTTTCAATATAATATCTTGGTATGATGTTTTAGACATTTTCACCATTGAAGGCAATGTGTTCAGCATTTCAAAGTTTCATTTGTTATTTCATATACATGTTTTTATAACCATTTTTTCAAACTTTTCATAGGTTGCAGGACACTTCAAAGGCAACAAAGGCCAGGCTGGAAAAGATTGGGCAACACAGACTTGGCGCTGACAGATATTCAAAAATTAAAGCTCGCATTGTAAGTAGCAGTAAATGAATTGCAGAGAAAAATTATTTATAAAATGAAAATAATTTTGTTTAATCAAAAAATGCAGGGCTCTGATTTTAATTTAGAGGCCACGGAAGAACACAGAAAAATTGCCTTCAAGGAAGGCTATCAAGGCGTGGCTGAACGCCTACGGCAAGCTTCCACTGGCCCAACCGAAGAGTCTCCTGCATCATGTGCACAGGTAAATATGCCAAAAAATATATTAGAAATTGAATACTTGAGCAACAATCAATTTGATAATAATGTCCATTACATTGCAATGCAGCCTACAGCGCCGCATCATGAAGCCGCTGATGTGGATCATACTGTCCAAGGAGGTGCTCATTTGCTATTTAAAACTAATTATGTAATTATTAATATAATTTAACATCTTAAATTGAACTTGGTGTAACATTTTTGTGTATATTTTAGAGGATACAGAATCAGGTCATGCTGAACGAGTGCCGGAGGATGTCCAGACTGATCACCATGTAGATCATGTGGCACATTCAGGTAAAGAAAATCTATGTTTTGTTCTTTTAAATTAATTTTTTGATTTATAGTTCTTTTACTTACATAAATACTTGTAATTCAATAATATAAAAGTGTGAATTTAACTCATGAAGTAGTTATTGCAACAGACCCCCCTTCAGCGCAGCGGCCTCCTATTCCTGAACAGATGAGGAGGAGACACACGTTGGGATTAGACTTAATAGAGGAGGGGAATGATGAGGACATTGATCTTCCTCTTAGAAATTATATGATTAAAAAAAATAGCAAGAAACCCAAAAAGAAATGATTGTAATTAACATTTATTGCTAATGAAAGAACTTTGTCTTAATGGATGTAATTTTGTACTAGTAATGTTGATGAATGATGTGTGTTAATATGTGTTAATGAATTATTCATGAATGTTGTGTGTTAATGAATTATGTGTTAATGAATTATTTATGAATGTTGTGTGTTAATGAATTTTATGTGTTAATGAATGTTATCATGTGATTATAATGATTGAATGTTATATTTCAAAAATGCCGGATGAATGAATGAATGAATGAATGTTATTAAATGTTAATGGGGAATTTAGAGTGATGTTAGGGGGGGGGGGGGGGGGGAGGGGCCAAATGAGCTTCCACCTTCACGTGGTTGGCCTTGTTTAGTAGAGAATATTAAACTATTCTCGAAACCAAGTGAAGCTCAAATTTTAAAGACAAGCTTAGAGTTTTTGATGCAGAGCCTTCTAATATCCCCTTAAGGAACCCTGTTCAACTCGAGGATTCAACAACATCTTGGAATCCACTCAAGGAACTAGAGTTCAACTCGAGGATAAATAAGAAGTTCTTGACTTTAGGATATCAACCAAACACTCCTCTGCAACAGGTTCACTACCTTGATTCATTTTAGACAACGCTACTTACCAGCAGGTCACTCATCCCAATATTATTCTAGTTCAAGTGCTCTTTACTACAAAGGTTCCTCCAACGTTAAGCCCACTTTGCTTGCAACCTGATGCAAAGTTGGTGTGTGGCATCCATATTGATTACCTCAGACAACAAATCCATTCCACTTTGCAATTGCTTCTTTACCTCAATATCCCTCAATGCCTTGACTCCCAAGTGTACCTAGTTTCTCTCAAACACCAAACCTTCACACAAGAATCCAACCTTCATTTTAAATTCACAAAACATCTTTTTATGACCTATCCACCATATTCCCACAACCCATTTGATTTGGACAACCCATCTTCTATCCAACACACACAATCAGTCCTTGAAGCTTGTAGCCCTCACCAGTCATTAAATTGACTTTTCCTCTTACTTTCCCCAAACAACTAAGTAAACTCAAATATTATCTAAATACCCATTTGGGCTCTTTAAATCCTCTGAAAGATTCAACCTATACTCATTTGGACCATACCCAAGATCCAATACCCCTAGCCTATCCTCACCAGGCCTAATTCTCCACTTTTACATAGCAATCCCTAACTCCACTTGCTCCCAAGACTCAAAGGGCTGAAACAGTCATTCTAGAGGTTGAGAAATGACACATTTCCAACTCACCAAGTCTCCACCCTTCACTTAACTCGTTTGCCACCAAACCCTTGCCTTTAGGGACATACCATGAGGGTTTGATCAAAAGGACCCCTCCCATCAACTCCAGGCCAAACTAACTGTGTAAACACCTCACTATAGACCCCCTTATAGGTAATCCATCACCAAACCTCTTCAATCACGAAGCAACCAACTTTCAACATGACTGGTGTCTATTCAGGCTTAACCTCCATCAACAAATTATCATCCAACACTGCTCCTTCACCAAGCTTCTCTATTCTCCTGCATTAGATCATTATGATACAAAGAAATACATGGTTGTGGGATCGTGTACGTGTTAGCGGTGGTGCATATGGAGGATTTTGTGATCTAGATTCACATTCAGGTGTCTTATTATCATTCCTTTTTGTTACTCTATGCTTGAGATTCTTCAGCTTGATATGAGTTTTAAACTCACCTCATACGGCAAAGAAGTACGACAGAAACATACTTCATATTTCTGGTATGGTTTTCAACATTCATTTCAATCTATGTTTTCTTGGAAACAGTCAAATTTTTAATGCTTTTATTTTAATAGAATTATACATTTCTAAATTAGAATTTTTGAAACCAGCACAGCCATTGCTAGAGCCCCTTCTAAACTTGTTTAGTATACGTTTGATCTTTTTATAAAGTTGTAGAGGAAATTGTGAGCTAGAGAAACATGTTAGGAAAAACTGGGTACTACCTGGGTTCGTTGAAAAGAATTAGTATATTTTTAATTGTAAATTTCTTCTGATTTTATTAATGAAGTTGAACTAGTAAAGATACTTTGGAACAGGTAGAGAAAAGAAAGAAGAAAAACCCATTTCAGAAGGTAATCGTAGTAATAAAACTATTCCCCTGTATTCTAATTATCACCCATTCTTCTTCGGAAGGATAATGGTAGCAGTAAATCTATTCTCTTGAAATTCTAATTAGCATCCATTTTTGTTCTATATTTTAAATATGACAATGATACCGTTTAATCCCTAATTTTTAGTGAAAATGGTAGTAATACAATTGATGCAATAAGTCAGTTCTGGGTAAGTTTTCTGGTGCTGCTTGGTGTAGAGAAAACTGTCACTCATTAGTACCCATATTTGACACCACGTATACTATAATTTGAATTAGCAATGGAATCATAATACAAAATCAAAATTGTAGAAATAGAACTATTAGAAGCCAAAGTATTATGGAATTTTGTTTAAGCTCTGCTACTGATTGATCCCAAGAAAATTATCACTCATTAGTGATGAACTCCTGCAAATTTGATATTAAGTCTCACTTTCTGCATGGTCCAAAGAGAATATTCAAGTATTAGATCCACATTTTAATCCATTATTGTACTGTAATTTTAATGTTGATATCCATAAAATTGAACTTTCATGCTTATGCACAGAACCTTGGGGTCCATGCTTGTATTTTTTATTTTGGGTGTGGGTAGTACAAGTAACCCCAATTAAATTGAATTGGGAAGTTTCTCACAACTCTTTGCAATCTCCTTCCATAGCTTAGAAGAAACCTTGCTAGTGAAATTTTTTGTGGTAAAAAAATTTGGACTTCATGCTTCTATTAATTTATTTTAGATGTGGGGTGTTACAAACAAACCTTATCCTATCCATTTTGATTCAAGAAAGTCATAGTTAATATTCAAAAACTATTCCTATATTTCCTTAGGAAGCTTGCACATGGAATTTTTTTCATATAAAATACACACTGCTATGATATTTGAAGACAAGAAGCTGCCGAGATAACTTTCGATTGATGTTTTTTAAATGAATGTAATTACATGTCAATATGTGATTCTATTCTATGATAGCTAAAGAGATCATGGAATGTTTTAATAGATTTATTTAATGCACATAGAATGGCTATCTAAGCATTATTCCATTTTACACTTTTTAATATTTTTAAATTGTCAGAAATGAAAACCCTATGAAAAAGAACAATGCTACTCTGAATTTTAAGTTTCTTAGAACTTTTCACATCTCATTGTTTAGTTGCATTCAATGGGGCCCATCGCTTCTAAAGGAGGGGAAACTGATTTAACTTTTTAACAAGTTACGGGACACTCAAAAGTGCATAAATTTGTAAGCATTAACACTTGTATTTTGTGGCTCCCTCAACGTCATTATCACCTGCAGAACATGTGGCAGTAGTGCCACAACGTAACTCCTCCTCCCTACTCCTGCCATACACCCATTTAGGGGCATCTATCTAATTAGTCTTCCTCATATAAACAACCATAGTTTTATTTTGGGATAGAAATGATATAAAGGAGCATCATTAATGATGCTAGCATTCATCAGAGTTGTAGGCACTCATGTAATTTCTCAACTATTCTTTCATACTAATTTTATATAATACTATATACTACCATTCCATCATTCTTTTAAATGAGAAGTAAGGATCGAGCTAATTAAGTATTAAGTTATCTTAGTAGAAGATATGGTGATAGCTTAGGCATTCAATACATCTCACCGCTCTAATTCAATATAGAGTTTATGCATACTAAAACTTTATATGGTTCTCACTGAAGAGTCAAACCTTTTCTATTTTTCTTCTTTCTTGGGCTATCTGCACTCTGATATAGTTCTCTATCTCTTCCATACATATTTTATTTCCTGCCATAGCACAACTAGTTTGCTGAGCTTGTCTACCTTGACAATCTGTCCGATAATCTTGTACATTCTACAAGGCACTATCTCCTCAAGTGTTTCTTGCCAGATGAAATAAATGGCTATGTGCTTATGGTTGTTTACTTGTCTAGAGTATAATAGAAAATTAAAGTGTTGTAAATGACCAAGATAGATTTGTAGGAAAATGCTCTACTCGTTACCTTTGCCTGGTGTGTATATGGTACACTTGGTTGTATATATATATTAGAATAACCATTTGTTTTTTAAATATTTTACTCATATAAATGAATTTCATAAATTCCTCTATATTTCAATCTTGTTCTAATAGGAGATATAAGGTTCCCTAAGATAGACATCTGTAAATGGTACATGCACATATTGATGGTTCTCCTTTCTTATTTCTCATGTATGTGGACAGATTTAATGTCAAATATACCATTGATACTTTCTTACATTATTTGTTCTATTTTCTCAACCAACAATCTTCTGTAATCAAATCAAAGGTCCAGATAGATGGTCATGGAAACCAGATCAGGAGATGTTTAACTTTATTTCTTTACATTTCCATTTTTCCCTTGAGATCTGTATAAATCTGTTTGATTTAGTCAATTTTAAAAGTTATGAAATTTGTGCTTATTTAACTCTTGCAGTTTCAACAGATATATTTCTTATGAGTTGATTATTTTCATTATCTAATTATTTCTCATGTGGGGATCCGTATTTCAAACATTTGAACAATAAGATAGAAAAATATTGAATGAAATAATTAATGATAAGTATTATAATTTGAGATTGAATCCTTCAAGAATAGATAAATCTATTTTTGAACTTTCTTTACTATTCATATCTGTGAATTGAATTTCACTATCTTGTCACCATTTTTATATTATAAAGGAACTGACCATGCTTCTCTCTATTTTAAGATCTTTGTTTCAGACATTGCCGACTGTTTTTCTATTAAATATCTTTTCTTTACCTTTCATCACTGCCCTGATTGGATTGTTTGATATTGACTTTATCCCACTATTTAGGCCTTGTTTGTCACAACGCTCCTATCATGTGGGAAGCTAATAACATTCCACTTTTAGAAGCACTTAAAATGATGTCGTTCCCTTTGAAATTACTCCAACCTCTCAAACTTGGCTTTACAAAGCAACCATACAAAACTAGAACTGCTAAAGAGCTATCGCTTCCTATTCTTTGTAGTTTTGCTTAAAAAACACAAGGCCTTATCCTCTTCAAATACTTTGAAATAGATTTGTCCTCTCTTGCATGCCAACTAGATGTTGAATGCTCCATATGCATTGTCTACTTGTACCCCCTTAGATAGACTATATTTCTATTTATTTCACTAATTTGATCATTCATGAAATTGTCACATATTCCTTGGCTCTGTTTTGAATGTAGACTATCACTCATTATAATCATGGTTGTTTTGCTTCTACAATCATGAAAGCTTCTCTCCCTCTCAACTTGTAAAAGTGTTTGCAATCTTTTGTATGAGTGTTTCTCATTATCTCTGGTTATTATTGGCATTTAACACTAAAAAATGTATCTTACTTCCTTGATCTAGTCATTGCTCTATTTTTTTGACCTTATGTAATAATATTTTCTTGTTCATGAAATATTTTTGATCCTGATTGTTATGATTGCAATACAATAGTCATTTGATGATTGCCTTTTGCATGGATTTGAACCCAGGGCAAGAGAGTTTTTTAAAAATATTGAACCTATTTCAGTAGAAAAGTTGAGAGGATTTTTCCCATCCTAATCAATGGCCTTAAATTTTTTTTGCCATGATAACTAAAATGGAAATTCGTTGTGCAAAAATAATGCGAATTGCAATGTTTCTCAAAACCTAGGACAACTGTAATTCTTGGATCAACAAGAATTGTATTCAATAGATCTTGAATGAAGGAAATTCTTCCTGGCCTGTTTGTGGATTCATCGAGGACTTAACTACAAACTATTATTTTATTTTCACTTCTTGTAGTTGTTATTAATTTTTATTCTAACTCACAGGATTATTGGTCATATTTAAAATGTGTAATTTTCAGTACAGTAAGTAACCATTTCTTCTATAAGTTTATAATCATTTATATTAATATGGTTGTTTATTGTTGTAAAATTAAAATAGTCTTATATTTAGAGAAGATGAAAGAAGCTACAGTGAAGGGTACTTGGGGCAGGATCTTATCAAGTTATCACACGGTTCTCAGGTAAATTGTTAATTGTTTTCTTGGAAAGGAGTTTTGTTTACCTTTTTCAATCTATAAATTTGTTCTGTATGTTTTGTGTAATTAATATTTTTAAATGTTGATGAATGATTTTAGAATCCGGATGTGGACCCATGCGACCAAAATTTTCTGTTGGGACAAAGCAAAATTTGCAATTTGAGCATATTGATAATCCCTCAATTAGTGGAGTTTTGTGCATATTGAACCATAAGGTGGTAGTTTTTTCTCATTTAGGTCTTGTAGGATGAAAATTTCTTGCTTCTTCTTGTGGGTTACTTATCTGATTGTTTAATACACGTCTTAAAGTTGAACTGTCTATCTAGTATTAGGTGCAGCAAAATGGTGCCAAAGTGCTTATTTTAGGGAGCTGTGGATCTCTCAAGCTAAATGGAAAGTGCCTTAAAATGATGGATTTCATCAGCAATAGAGGAGGGATGAACTTTCTTTCAGCTCTCAAAGTCATCACACTTATGTATCCTCTATGATCTGGTTATTGACATTGGCCATAAAACTTTCTCTAGTTTGATCACCATATTATCATATACTTCTAATCAATAAATATTTTTTTTGATGTTTTAAGTAATCCAAGCAATAGCAATGTCATGAGCACCCATTCACCATAACCCTTCTCTTCTGAGCTCTTCTGCTTTGACACATCTCTAATCCACAGTCTTCATTACATGGATTGTTTATTGGGGACCTTAATAAAGTTTACAATGTACGCAGGATAATGAGATGGATAATGGATGAAGAGGAGCATCTTGCCAAGCTGAAGGAAGACACTTTGTAGTATGTTATTATAGATATGGGCCATAAGTTCTGAAAGCTTACATATTTGATGCATCATTTCTTTTTTGTAAAAGGATTTCCCTTCACTTGTAATCGGTTTTCTAGTAACAAAACTATGGAGCAGAATAAAATGGAATAAATGCACCCTAATTTTATCATATACAACCATTCCTGTTTCCTTTATTCTGGGATTTAGATATACAGCTGTATATGGTCAAACTCCAGCAGGTTTGGTTTGTATTGTACTTTGGTGCTGCTTTTCATTCTCTTTTTTCGCTTATGCAGCTATAACCACTGTTGACACCAGTGGAATCAAAATGCTCAAAGAGCTCAAGAGAATAATTGAACTGAAAGGCCTTCAGGTAACTATTATCATAATTTTGGTTTGAACAAAATATTATTTTGGTTTAAACAATTTATTTTAAGTTTTGATTTGTTTATGTCATTCATCTAAAATCATTTAATAAGTGGGTATTATTGAATTAAGTAATAGCATTCCTAATAAATTTAATAAGTGGGTCTTATTGAATTAAGTAAAAGCATTCCTAATAAATCAACCAAAGAAATGAAAGCTTAGAATGTGTTGTTTAAACGTGTTCAGCAGTATGTACTCTGTATAAAACATGTCAACTATATCAACACTTCATAGAATTTTGGTTTAAATAGTAAACTCTAAACTTTGACCTTTTTAAATTGCGTACTGTTTCATTACTGGCCTAGAACCTACATATAAATCAATAAAAATCCAAGTGCTCACCAAGCTTACAAGTTTTAAATAAGTGTGACTATCTTTATGTTATAAAAAAATTTAACAAAAATCTATTTTGTATTGTAAACAATGTGAATTATACTAACAAGGAGTATACATGATCTTTAGCTTGCATTGAGCAACCCTGGGTCAGATCTCATGGAGAATCTTCAAAAGGAAAAGTTCACTGAAATTCTGTGACCAAATTGGCTGTTTCTTACAATTGGTGAGGGTGTTGCAGTTTGCAGTTCTCTTCTCCAAGCTCATAAGCTCAATAGATAATTGAATGTCAACGGTAATAACCAGGCCGGTCTCTACAATTACAGTTTGCATGGTTAAAGACTAAACCTGAGAGTTACCCTTTTCTATCATTTCATTCTTATAATGAAGAATGCCCTCACTTACCTCGCTATATTTCTCTACTGAATATTACTTATAGTTTACAATACTCAAAGGTTGTAAGAAGCCATGGAGGCTTTGTTTTTAATTTGATGAATCACCTTGCAAGCTACAGTGGTGATTATGAAGATGTTAAATAATATGAATATAATGGAAGGGCTAAAATTTTGTTAAAATCTAATTAGAAACTTTTTTTTTGCCTATGTTCCCATCAAGCTTAAAACGTTATGTGGGAAGACTCGATACACTCTTTGGGAAATTTTACTATGGACCATCCAAACCTATAAATCTTCTTTAAACAGCCACTTGTAATGTTAAAGAGATGAGAAGAGCTCTACCTTTGAGGTTCAAATTACTCAAGAGCAAAGAACCCTGTAACAGCTGCTCTCTATCCTCTACTATAACAATCAAACTGAGGAAATAGAATTCTAACTTCCTTGAAGCAAACCATCTTCCAGGTACTCACCTTCTTGGATGCATTTTTTGAGTAAAGCCTCTCTCACTGTTTTGTCTCCAAACATTTCTCCTATATTCCTTTCAGACTGTAATCTTCCATTTGACTGCAACCTTTTGAAGATCTCAGTCTCAAGGTAATGTATCCTCAATCAATGCTCCTTTTTTGAAGACTGATCCTCTGTCTCTGTCATTGAGACTATTCTTTGTCAAGGACCCATTTAATGCCTATAAACCTAAAACCACTTAGACCTTAACCCTATATGACCATTACATGACATTTTGACTCATTACATGGGATTTTCACTTATTCATTGCTTTTATAGCATTATTCCTTATTACATTACAATGACCTTTAGACTTGATTATGAATTTTTCTTTGAATATTGAGTCTAACATTGCAATTGAACATCTTTGAATGCCATTCCACTCCTGGGCTCAGGTGCCCTGCTGGATGCCCCTACATCATCAACCAAGTGGTACAAATGATCAAATCCCACAGACGGTCTGTAGCTATGACAGAGTCTGAAAAGGCAGAGAGACCTACACTGGTGACTCAGAAGAAACTTCAGCTTTCAAAAACAAAGCCAATTAGGTTGGCAGACTTGTGGATCGGGCCGGCATTTGGTGGAAGAGGAAGAAAGATGACTAGAACTCTGGAGGCCCACTATAATGGATTTTTGTATTCAACCATGAGAGCAGAAGAGAGAGCTGATATCATGTATCAAAATATTAAACACGCATTCTTCCAACCAGTAGAGAAGGAGATGATTACTTTGCTTCATTTTCATTTGCATAACCATATTATGGTGGGAACTAAGAAGACTAAGGATGTCCAGTTTTATGTGGAAGTAATGGACGTGGTCCAAACTTTAAGAGGGGCAAGAAGGTCCATGTATGATCCCGATGAAATTGAGGAAGAGCAATAAGAGAGGCACATGAAAAATAAAATCAATGGAGAGTTTGAAGGGTTTGTTAAACGAGTAACAAAGCTATGGGAGCAGCCTCATCTAAAAGATTTTGAACTGGAGTTTGATATACCATTTAGAGAGCTAGGTTTTCATGGAGTTCCTTTCAAAGCCTCTGCTTTTATTGTTCCTACCGTAAACTGTTTGGTAGAGTTGGTGGAATTGCCTTTCTTAGTAATAACCATTAGTGAGATTGAGATAGTTAAACTTGAGAGAGTAGGACTTGGGCAAAAGGCATTTGATATGGCTATTGTTTTCAAAGACTTCAAGCGGGCTGTACTCCGCATTGATGTTATTCCTCAATCTTCTCTTGATGGCATCAAAGAATGGCTAAACTCAATGGATATAAAGTATTATGAAAGCAGAATGAACTTGAACTGGCGGCCAATTTTGAAGACCATTACAGATGATCTAGATAAATTTATTGAAGATGGTGGCTGGGAATTTTTGAATTGGGAAATCCATCTTCCATTTGGGTGACAGAATCCAATAGATGCTTCAAAATGTTTGAAGTTCTTTCACCAAGCTTTATCAAATGGATCTCTCACGAGAATGAATGGAGCAGTTAGCACTCATTGGCTCTAGGTGATTCTTACGGAGGTGAAGCACCGGGACTTCCTGGGAGGTCATCCATCCCTGTACTACTCCAACTCGAGCACACTTAACTATGGAGTTTCCTCCTTGGTTAAACCC
The DNA here is from genome assembly GCA_027943335.1 of Chamaecyparis obtusa. NCBI lineage: Eukaryota > Viridiplantae > Streptophyta > Pinopsida > Cupressales > Cupressaceae > Chamaecyparis > Chamaecyparis obtusa. The sequence continues at coordinate 3,514,274 of BSBK01002522.1, read as the reverse complement.
ACTCTACTTGCATCCTCATTTGCAAAACCTTCACCAAGTGTTGTGCCTTATGAACCAGTTGATGAGCTTAAGGGGCTTTCTAATTGATGGTTCATAAGGTACAACACTTGGTGAAGGTTTTGCAAATGAGAATGCAAGAAGAGTGGGTTTAACCAGGGAGGAAAGTCTGTAGTTAAGTGTGCTCGAGTTGGTGTAGTACGGGAATGGGTGACCTCTTGGGAAGTCCCGGTGCTTCACCTCTGTGAGCATTAGCTAGAGCCAATGAGTGCTAACTGTTCCATTCATTCTCATGAGAGATGGGTTCATGTGAACCACTACTCATGAATCACGGGTCAATGAGTTTGACTCAAAAAACTACACAGTTGAATCTTGATAGCAATATCACAATTTGACTTGCTGTGGAAAATATCTCCTACTTATTAATTGACGAGCTTAAGGGGCTTTCTAATGAATGGTTCATAAGGCATAACACTTGGTGAAGGTTTTGCAAATGAGGGTGCAAGAAGAGTGGGTTTAACCATGCAAGAAACTCCGTAGTTAAGCGTGCTTGAGCTGGAGTGGTACTGGGATGGATGACCTCCCGGGAAGTCCCGGTGCTTCACCTCCGTAAGCATCACCTAGAGCCAATGAGTGCTAACTGTTCCATTCATTCTCGTGAGAGATCCATTTGATAAAGCTTGGTGAAAGAACTTCAAACATTTTGAAGCATCTATTGGATTCTGTCACCCAAATGGAAGATGGATTTCCCAATTCAGAAATTCAGAGTTCTTTTCATTCACTTGTGATTCATGAGTAGTGGTTTACATGAACCCATCTCTCATGAGAATGAATGGAACAGTTACCACTCATTGGCTCTAGGTGATGCTTACGGAGGTGAAGCACCGGGATTTCCCGGAAGGTCATCCATCCCAGTACCACTCCAGCTCGAGCACGCTTAACTACAGAGTTTCTTCCATGGTTAAACCCACTCTGCTTGCATCCTCATTTGCAAAACCTTCGCCAAGTGTTATGCCTTATGAACCATTCATTAGAAAGCCCCTTAAGCTCATCAATTAATAAGTAGGAGATATTTTCCACAGCAAGTCAAATTGTGATATTGCTATCAAGATTCAACTGTGTAGTTTTTTGAGTCAAACTCATTGACCCGTGATTCATGAGTAGTGGTTCACACCAAAGAATCAAAACTCAGACTCGGCAAGGCTGACTCGACCCGTGACTCGCCAATGACTCGGCAACGACTCAGCTATGACTCAGCAAAAAAAAAAAATAGAGATTTCTTAAAATTTAAAACTTGTTTCAGGCACCCATTATTGAATAAAGCTTAAAAACACATCACATCACATCTAAAGGTCAAATAACATCTAAAGGATATGGTTAAGAGAACAAAGTATAATCGATAATGAAGGGAATGAATGGTAATTGTTATGAACAGTCACGTCACTTCATTATGAACTAACATGTCATTTCTAATGTGAACAGTCACATCTTTTCTTATTTGCTAGTTCAATATATATAGATATTCAAATGTGTAGATTCAATCAATAACCAAGGCAATTTGATCACTATTTTTTCCATTACATTCACTGTCTTCATTCCATCTCTCCAATTTGAATCTTGTGGATCATTGATTCTTAGCATTTCAATCTTCATTGTCCCAAGGCGTTTGTCCTACTGTTCCCTTTAACAACTCATGAATGCTCATTGATGAATCATGACTGTTCTAACTGATATTCTTGTGATACATCGTCAGCTGTTCTCATTTCTTTATGATTCTTCTTATTTATTCATTGGCTAACTTTTTTGACATTCCTTGGACTGCTCTTCATGACCTATCATTTACTTACTATTCTGATCCTTATTGTGACTGCTCTAACAGTGAATGTCACTGTTTCTAATAGTATATGTCATTGTTTCATCATGTAATCACTGCTATACATCACTGCTCTGATCGATTTTCTTTTCACTGCTATCACATTGCAAAACACTACTTTTAATCATCTTTTATCAGTGACTTTTCATGACTAATGACTACTTTAGGATTCATTCTTCTGTTTGCTGTCTTCTTTCTTTGAACACTGTCCTTGAACACTCACTGAAGACTACTGTCATCAGAAATTCATGAAGCCTACTGTCATTAGAGATTCATGAAGATGATCAATGTCCTTAGACATTGATGTGATTGTTTGTTAATTATCATGTCCTCTCATAACAGTCATGATTTTCACCGATATTCTTCTGCATTTCTCCATTTCTGATCACTGTCATAAAAATGAAAGCCACTGTCCTCTAGCATACTATCTTCTACATCCTTTTGTTTGCTGCTCTCATTTGTGGATTATTGCTCATATCATTGTTATTATGACTGCATCATTGGCACGGTCTTCCTTCTTGAAACAGCAGATTATTGTCTTGTTCTAAGTGATTGTCACAATTTTTCTCATCCTTCAACAACATGTATATCACTGTTGTTGACAAGTCTATGGCTCGGGCCTGCCGCGGCGTGGGTCATGAGGCACGGACCCGCGAGTTATGGCCATGACCCGTTGACTCGGTGAGTCACACGAGTCATGCCCCATAACTCGGCCCATGACTCAGCCGGGTCACCAAAACCCAGGAGCCATGGCTCGACCCGCGAGTCAGGATAACTCGCCTGACTCGCTGCGGGTTTTGATACTCTGGTTCACATGAACCCATCTCTCATGAGAATGAATGGAACATTTAGCACTCATTGGCTCTAGGTGATGCTCACAGAGGTGAAGCACTGGGACTTCCCGAGAGGTCACCCATTCCAGTACTACTCCAACTCGAGCACACTTAACTACGGAGTTTCCTCCCTGGTTAAACCCACTCTGCTTGCATTCTCATTTGCAAAACCTTCACCAAGTGTTGCACCTTACGAACCAGTTGATGAGCTTAAGGGGCTTTCTAATCGATGGTTCATAAAGCACAACACTTGGTGAAGGTTTTGCAAATGAGAATGCAAGCAGAGTGGGTTTAACCACGGAGGAAACTCCGTAGTTAAATGCACTCGAGTTGGAGTAGTACTGGGATGGGTGACCTCTCGGGAAGTCCCGGTGCTTCACCTTTGTGAGCATCAGCTAGAACCAATGAGTGCTAAGTGTTCCATTCATTCTCATGAGAGATGGGTTCATGTGAACCACTACTCATGAATCACGGGTCAATGAGTTTGACTCAAAAAACTACACAGTTGAATGTTGATAGCAATATCACAATTTGACTTGCTGTGGAAAATATCTCCTACTTATTAATTGACGAGCTTAAGGGGCTTTCTAATGAATGGTTCATAAGGCATAACACTTTGTGAAGGTTTTGCAAATGAGGATGCAAGCAGAGTGGGTTTAACCATGGAGGAAACTTTGTAGTTAAGCGTGCTCGAGCTGGAGTGGTACTGGGATGGATGACCTCCCAAGAAGTCTCGGTGCTTCACCTCCGTAAGCATCACCTAGAGCCAATGAGTGCTAACTGTTCCATTCATTCTCATGAGAGATGGGTTCATGTAAACCACTACTCATGAATCACAGGTTAATGAAAAGACCAAATTTGAGGTCAATAAACATGGCAAACTGAATCAATGACTTGAAAGAATTTTTTTAGCTTGCTACTACAGGCTGACTGAACTCCACATTTTTTAAGTGCTTGGAACCCATGAACAGTTCATTGCTTCTATCTTCTAGCCATATTAATCTTTGATGTTCATGCATCTCACATCTTTTTCCATTCTACTCACATCTTTTTCGCTACATTCTTGATATTGATTTCTTTTGGGGATTTGTTAAACAGCTCACTGGTTTTTTTTGTACGTCCATATCTGGCTTACATACTGAATTATTCCTTATTACATTACAATGACCTTTAGACTTGATTATGAATTTTTCTTTGAATATTGAGTCTAACATTGCAATTGAACATCTCTGAATGCCATTCCACTCCTGGGCTTAGGTGCCCTGCTGGATGCCCCAGCATCATCAACCAAGTGGTACAAATGATCAAATCCCATAGACGGTCTGTAGCTATGACAGAGTCTGAAAAGGCAGAGAGACCTACACTGGTGACTCAGAAGAAACTTCAGCTTTCAAAAACAAAGCCAATTAGGTTGGCAGACTTGTGGATTGGGCCGACATTTGGTGGAAGAGGAAGAAAGATGACTAGAACTCTGGAGGCCCACTATAATGGATTTCTGTATTCAACCATGAGAGCAGAAGAGAGAGCTGATATCATGTATCAAAATATTAAACACGCATTCTTCCAGCCAGCAAAGAAGGAGATGATTACTTTGCTTCATTTTCATTTGCATAACCATATTATGGTGGGAACTAAGAAGACTAAGGATGTCCAATTTTATGTGGAAGTAATGGACATGGTCCAAACTTTAGGAGAGGAAAGAAGGTCCATGTATGATCCCGATGAAATTGAGGAAGAGCAGCAAGAGAGGGACAGGAAAAATCAAATCAATGGAGAGTTTGAAGGGTTTGTTAAACGAGTAACAGAGCTATGGGAGCAGCCTCATCTAAAAGATTTTGAACTGGAGTTTGATATACCATTTAGAGAGCTAGGTTTTCATGGAGTTCCTTTCAAAGCCTCTGCTTTTATTGTTCCTACCGTAAACTATTTGGTAGAGTCGGTGGAATTGCCTTTCTTAGTAATAACCATTAGTGAGATTGAGATAGTTAACCTTGAGAGAGTAGGACTTGGGCAAAAGGCATTTGATATGGCTATTGTTTTCAAAGACTTCAAGCGGGATGTACTCCGCATTGATGTTATTCCTCAATCTTCTCTTGATGGCATCAAAGAATGGCTAAACTCAATGGATATAAAGTATTATGAAAGCAGAATGAACTTGAACTGGTGGCCAATTTTGAAGACCATTTCAGATGATCCAGATAAATTTATTAAAGATGGTGGCTGGGAATTTTTGAATTGGGAAATCCATCTTCCTTTTGGGTGACAGAATCCAATAGATGCTTCAAAATGTTTGAAGTTATTTCACCAAGCTTTATCAAATGGATCTCTCAGGAGAATGAATGGAACAGTTAGCACTCATTGGCTCTAGGTGATGCTTATGGAGGTGAAGCACCGAGACTTCCCGGGAGGTCATCCATCCCAGTACCACTCCAGCTCGAGCACGCTTAACTACGGAGTTTCCTCCATGGTTAAACCCACTCTGCTTGCATCCTCATTTGCAAAACCTTCACCAAGTGTTATGCCTTATGAACCATTCATTAGAAAGCCCCTTAAGCTCGTCAATTAATAAGTAGGAGATATTTTCCACAGCAAGTCAAATTGTGATATTGCTATCAAGATTCAACTGTGTAGTTTTTTGAGTCAAACTCATTGACCTGTGATTCATGAGTAGTGGTTCACACGAACCCATCTCTCATGAGAATGAATGGAATAGTTAGCACTCATTGGCTCTAGCTGATGCTCACAGAGGTGAAGCACCGGGACTTCCCAAGAGGTCACCCATTCCGGTACTACACCAACTCCAGCGCACTTAACTACGGAGTTTCCTCCCTAGTTAAACCCACTCTGCTTGCATTCTCATTTGCAAAACCTTCACCAAGTGTTGCGCCTTATGAACCAGTTGATGAGATTAAGGGGCTTTCTAATCAATGGTTCATAAGGCACAACACTTGGTGAAGGTTTTGCAAATGAGAATGCAAGCAGAGTGGGTTTAACCACGGAGGAAACTCCATAGTTAAGTGCGCTCGAGTTGGAGTAGTACTGGGATGGGTGACCTCTCGGGAAGTCGCGGTGCTTCACCTCTATGAGCATCAGCTAGAACCAATGAGTGCTAAGTGTTCCATTCATTCTCATGAGAGATGGGTTCATGTGAACCACTACTCATGAATCACGGGTCAATGAGTTTGACTCAAAAAACTACACAGTTGAATGTTGATAGCAATATCACAATTTGACTTGCTGTGGAAAATATCTCCTACTTATTAATTGACGAGCTTAAGGGGCTTTCTAATGAATGGTTCATAAGGCATAACACTTGGTGAAGGTTTTGCAAATGAGGATGCAAGTAGAGTGGGTTTAACCATGGAGGAAACTCCGTAGTTAAGCGTGCTCGAGCTGGAGTGGTACTGGGATGGATGACCTCCCGGGAAGTCCCGATGCTTCACCTCCATAAGCATCACCTAGAGCCAATGAGTAATAACTGTTCCATTCATTCTCATGAGAGATGGGTTCATGTAAACCACTACTCATGAATCACAGGTTAATGAAAAGAACTCTGAATTTTTGAATTGGGAAATCCATCTTCCATTTGGGTGACAGAATCCAATAGATGCTTCAAAATGTTTGAAGTTCTTTCACCAAGCTTTATCAAATGGATCTCTCACGAGAATGAATGGAACATTTAGCACTCATTGGCTCTAGGTGATGCTTACGGAGGTGAAGCACCGAGACTTCCCGGGAGGTCATCCATCCCAGTACCACTCCAACTCGAGCACGCTTAACTACGGAGTTTCCTCCATGGTTAAACCCACTCTGCTTGCATCCTCATTTGCAAAACCTTCACCAAGTGTTATGCCTTATGAACCATTCATTAGAAAGCCCCTTAAGCTCGTCAATTAATAAGTAGGAGATATTTTCCACAGCAAGTCAAATTGTGATATTGCTATCAAGATTCAACTGTGTAGTTTTTTGAGTCAAACTCATTGACCCGTGATTCATGAGTAGTGGTTCACATGAACCCATCTCTCATGAGAATGAATGGAACAGTTAGCACTCATTGGCTCTAGCTGATGCTCACAGAGGTGAAGCACTGGGACTTCTTGAGAGGTCACCCATTCCGGTACTACACCAACTCGAGCGCACTTAACTACAGAGTTTCCTCCCTGGTTAAACCCACTCTGCTTGCATTCTCATTTGCAAAACCTTCACCTAGTGTTGCGCCTTACAAACCAGTTGATGAGCTTAAGGGGCTTTCTAATTGATGGTTCATAAGGCACAACACTTGGTGAAGGTTTTGCAAATGAGAATGCAAGCAGAGTGGGTTTAACCATGGAGGAAACTCCATAGTTAAGTGCGCTCGAGTTGGAGTAGTACTGGGATGGGTGACCTCTCGGGAAGTCCCGGTGCTTCACCTCTGTGAGCATCAGCTAGAGCCAATGAGTGCTAACTATTGCATTCATTCTCGTGAGAGATGGGTTCGTGTGAACCACTACTCATGAATCATGGGTCAATGAGTCTGACTCAAAAAACTACACAGTTGAATGTTGATAGCAATATCACAATTTGACTTGCTGTGGAAAATATCTCCTACTTATTAATTGACGAGCTTAAGGGGCTTTCTAATGAATGGTTCATAAGGCATAACACTTGGTGAAGGTTTTGCAAATGAGGATGCAAGCAGAGTGGGCTTAACCATGGAGGAAACTTCATAGTTAAGCGTGCTCGAGTTGGAGTGGTACTGGGATGGATGACCTCCCGGGAAGTCTCGGTGCTTCACCTCCATAAGCATCACCTAGAGCCAATGAGTGCTAACTGTTCCATTCATTCTCATGAGAGATGGGTTTATGTAAACCGCTACTCATGAATCACAAGTTAATGAAAAGAACTCTAAATTCACCTTACGTAGGTAACATTGTTTTTTTTTTTTTAAAAATAACATTGGTCAAAATTTCGACCAATGTCAGTAAAAAACTCCACCAAAGGATGGTCGAAATTTTGACCACAACAAGAAAATTTCGACCAACAAAATTTCGACCAAAACAACAAAATTTCAACCATCTTATCCATCGAACGTATAGCATCTCGGTCGAACATTTGATGTTTTCGTCAAAAATTTTGACCAACATTTGGTGGAAATTTTTTCTGTCACCGGTCGAAATTTTGATTAATATCAGGTGGATATTTGTTCGATAATTGGTCAAAATTTTGACCATTATAAAAAAAACGACGACAGTTTTGAATCATGGAATCAGTCAAATTTTTGACCTCTGTTTTAGTCAAAATTTGACTGATTATAGATACGTCAAAAATTTGACAAAAAAAGACCGACGACAATGTTAGTCGTAAATTCGACTAATTTCGGTCAAAATTTAGACCAATTCTTGATCGAAATTTGAAGCCAAATTTACTAGTGTGTTGTGCATACCCTTTGACAACTAGTCTTGCAGGAAATTGATGTCTACCTCCGTCTTCTTCCATCAATTTATAAACCCATTTGTTTCTTAATGCCATTTTATTAAGCGCTAGACGAACCAAATCCCATGTTTGGTTTTCTTATTAGAGAGTCCATTTCTTCTCTCACTGCAGCCTGCTAGTGATTGCAATTTTCATCCTTGATTGCCATTTTAAAATTCTTCGGTTTTGTATGATCAGAGATCAAAATCAAGGGCTCTGCCTCTTTTGCAAATAATAATTCATAATTAAAGAATTTGGAGGGGAGGTTTCTTTGTCTTGAAGGCCTTCTCAAACCGTGACTATGGCCCAGATCATTACCCCTATTTTGATTGTTGAGAAAAGCGGAGAGGATCAGTAGCTTGTACATTACTGCTATTTACTCCTAATTCGGTAGTGGTATTGTTAAACACTATATTGTGCGCAGTGTGTTAGGCCATTTTTCTATCATAGCAAAAATCTTTTGAAAATGGCCTCCTCCCTGCAAATGTTTTTGTAAAGTGTCCTGCCCCTTGCTCGTCAATGTTGTCACCTTGCTCCATTTCAAATTGCACATGCTGAATTGCAAAACCTAGAAAGTTATTCGAGTTTCAAGGTCTGCAGGAAAATAATTTCAAAATCTGCCACAGTGTCGAAAACCCACAGTATTTTTGAAAGTCCATGATGTTTTCGGTCTATGTGAAAACGCTTGTTATTTTTGACTTGTGCCTTCCGACTTTTGTGCGCTTATCTTTTGGTGTCGAAAATCCTGTGTGTTTTCGATGTTTTCACCATTGTGAAAACCTTGGATGTTTTCGATCTTTTGCCGAAAACCCTATGTGTTTTTGACCTTGCTTTTCTTCTTTTCTACTGGCACTCCTTGTTCATCAGTTTTAAGTGCGCAAGTGCGATGGTTGGTGGGCTCAGATTCTTCAAGCGACAGAGGGAGGAGATCGACGGTCGGCATGTGATCGCATGGAATATTCTCACCCCATGCGATCATGCGCCTGTCGTTGATTTTGTTTGTTTCAAGCAGGTGGGCCTGATGTCAGAGGGGAGGCGAAGGTGTGTGTTCTGATTGGTTGTCGCATGATCACATGTCAGAGTTTTCTGACATGCGACCATGTGACCGGTTACCCTTTTATGTTGTGGCCCATCGGCAATGCGGTTTGGTGGTCCCACTGCCGGTGATGTGGCAACCTGGGGTTGGCTATCGCATGATCGCATGTCAGAGTTTTCTGACATGCGATCATGTGACCGATTGACACGTGTCTCTAGGGCCCAATGGTAGGTGGCGATGGGGCATCTTTCAGATGCTGAGGTGTTCACTTTTCATTAGCCAGCGGGTGGTGATGTGGTCTTATGGCCTTGTTGCATGATCGTAAGGGCCATTTCCGAGCTATGCGATCATGCGACAACGGTCTGGTGTCATGGTTGTGGAGTTGTGTGGTGGGACCTGTCTGCTCGATGGCACTTATGTGTAAATTTTTGGTTGGTAGAGCCAAATGGTGATGTGGAATTGCAGTGGGACCTGACATCCGTATAGAATCAATGGTTGGCGTAAAAGCTTACGAAGTGTGTCAGATCTATGAGATTATGAGACGGCCGTGGATTTTCCTGCATGGACCTGGTTGAATTTCTTGGTGTTTTTGGTGGTGTGGATAAAATATTTGGCGGCTCGACAAAATATTCTTCCTGTCGCTGGTTCGCGTGATGTTTTAGTGGCAGCGCTATTATTTCTGTGAACTAGCGAAATGTCTCCAGTAGCTAATTCGCCAGATGACTTAAGGGGTTATTTTGACATGTGCAGCCGTGTGTTCATTGAATCTAACTCAGGTTTAGACTTTCATTCTACGACTGGGATTTTCCTTTGTTGTGTGTTTGCTGAAAGTAACCCGAGGTGCCTATATGAGTTAAAGCCATGAACCCGGGAAGATAGGAGGATCTGACGGTGGGGACTTAGTGTTGGTCTCAGTTTGATTTGTGGATCGTCGGTGTGTTGTTAGATTCTCGGTAGTGACATGAAAACCGACAGGGTGCATGTTAGTGGCTTGTCGCATGTTCGCATGAGCCAGCTTTCTGGCTTGCAAACATGTGACAAACCCTTTTGTGGCAGTGGCAGCATTAGTGGTTATGAAGAAGGTAATGGCAAGTGGTGTGTCGCATGTTCGCATAGCCCATTTCCGGGCTATGTGATCATGTGACAATTGTTTGGCGTCGCCGTTGCCGAGTTAACCCGAGGTGTTTAGATTGGTTAAAAACACAAGCCCGTGAAATGCATGGTGACCGTTTGCTTTCATTTTTTAATCTCTGAGGATGTTTCCAGTGACCAGAAAGGATTGAAATTGATGACAGAAATGGCCAGAGTTGGTAAAACTGATTCTCTCTACCGCTCCAGTGTGCTCCAAGGTGTGAGATGATTGCAAAAGAGGAGTGTCTTGCCGTAGGGGAGTAAATGAAATGTACCAAAAGCAATTGCAGGGTCACTTCCAATTTGAATTTTGCAAACTTTTGATTGATCTTTGGTGCCTTTTTAGAGTTTCTCATGATTGAAGATCTGATGTTGATTAAATGCATTAGACTGTTTGAGCTTGCATGCTGCAGCTTGATCCCTGTCTTGTCTGTGTTAATTCCTCGGTGGGGTTAGGTGGATTTGAAATTTGAGTTGGAAATGATCATTGTGCTTGCATTGTAACCCTGGTATAAAAGGATTTTTGTGATCATTTTGGGTCATTGGGAGTTAGGTATTCAAACTTTTGGGTTGTAAGTCCTCTTCTCAGTCTGAATTGTAATGACTTGTCTTGATATTTTTTGACTATTGAAATAAAGTTGTAGGTCTAAGTTGTAGTTTGCAAGCAGGGTTCCTTTGGATGGATTGTATACATTTGAGGATTCTTCATACTCAATGCAGGCACATGATTCTCATCTCTCCCTTGTGTCAACATAGATGAATTTTGAACTTTCCAGTTCACTGCATAACAATTTATGTATAGGTCTTCATTCTTGAGTTCTAATCCAGGATTAGATTAAATGATGCTTCAGATGGGACCTAAATTTATCTCTTGTCTATGTAGGGATATTCTGTAAGTAGTAGAGGAGATTGTAAATGTGTTTATGGCTTTGAATCTCAGATATATTCTGGTGTGTGTGTGTAGTCTGTCTAAGAAACCTTGCCCAATGGATGAGGCACTGGCCTAGATAAGTAGTTCTTTGTTGACATGTCCTGATTGATTTGTTATGATTCAAACACATGAAATTAAGAACCATCCTTAAGTTTTCAGTATTTGGTTGTGTGGTTCTACCCATAGCAATGGAGAGTCAATGAGTGTGTGGTTAACACTTAGTACTTTCTTTCTATTCTATTATCTATTATTCAAACCTAGTTCTTGGTGTGTGAAGTATATTTTATACTGGGTTAGGTGCACCCGCCTTGGTTTTGCAGAGCCAGAAGAAGAAGAGGCCATATTAAGTCCCTATAGTTGGTCCAATTACCCTAAGACCTCATAACATTTTGGAGTTAACCATTCCTAAAATCCATCTGAGGGTATATTGGCAGCCTAAAGAGCATAAGCATCATTTTGGACACCGACAAGATGGCGACTCTGCTGGGGAAGAAGTAAATGACAGCAAGCTTCCTTGCTTGGCTGGATCATCCCAGAGTCTTGGTTGAAAGAATAGAGTCAGATGAACAAATAAAGCATTTACTGATATTTTCTCACCTAGTTGTGAGTGGTGGCTCTAATTTTCTCTGTGTGATCAGTGTTTCTTCTAATAAATAGTGCATGTTATCCTAGTGAGTTTTGGTTGGTTGGAAGAGATACACAAAGCAGTGAAATACTTTCCTCTTCAAGGAGGTGGCGGCTCTACATGACAAAGTTATCTGATGGAGCTTCTAGGTGAGCTTTGGATCTGCCCTGCCTTCCAGTCAACAAAGTCTTATGCTGCAAAACTCCTAGGTATTTCTCAAAATTTGAATGTGTCCTTATTGAATGATCAAGCACTAAAAGAAGGATAAGGTGTGAGCAGAGGTTTGCATACTTCAAGTATTCAGCTGCATTTTCACAAAATTTTATGGAAGTAGTGCACTAAGTTGTAATGGGTAAGCTTGAGGAGCTTGCATTATTAGATCAGGGCATCCTTAGGGATTGCATAAAATTGGTAGGATTGAAGGTGGGGTGCAAACAGGATTTATCCATATCCTTGTTCTATGATAGATTTTGTGAAGTATATGATGAGCTTCCTAAGGATGTTGAGTTTCCTGAATCTGATTTCATTGGTTTATTCCTGGATCTTTGTTTTCCTGAATCAACCAATTGGTCAAATGCTTTATGGGAGGAGTATTATGGATGTATCAGGGATTGGGTACTTGGTGATGGTAGTCTTGAACTTGAGGATGCACTTGGGGCTTTTCTCATTAGTGCTGATATTGAGAATGATGAAATTTATGAAGGAGATGTGTCAGGTGTTGACACTCTTTCTTGCAATCATGAGAGTGATGCCTTTTCTCAATATGGGGTAGAAAGTATTTGCAATCAGTCAGATGAAGAGGAGGATTGCATAGATGAAGGTACTGCTGATGATTGTATGGCAGAAGATGATGTTCTTGAGGACAATTGTTCACTTCATAGTGAACAAATTTCAGATTTATTGTCTTGTGAATATCTCAGATATTCAGGGGGAGATGGCTCTGAGTTCTTACAACCAACACACATTGATTTTGATATGGAACATGAGTCAATGGGATCTGACTTTAACATGTGTGCCTCTTCTCCCCTTCTTACCCCAGTGCCACCAGGCAGCAACCCTGTTATATATGATGTGTTGGATGATGAGGTTGCCAGTGTTTTCTCAATTTCAAGTGACTAAGTGGTCCCTGATATTGTTTTGAGTACTGATTGGAAGAGTTGTATGGATTTTGAATCCTCTTCTGATTTTGAATCTTTTGCTAAGCCATGGAAGGATGGCCTTTCAGCTACTCAAGCTTCACCATCTCATGGACAGGTTGATATTTCTCTTCCCACCTATCAACAATTTTTGGTTTTGTCAATTGTTGACAAAATGCAGGTTGCTCTTATGTTCGATGATCATGTCCCATGTGATGAGTTCCCTCAGTGTTTGCATGAAGATCAGTGTATCTTCTCCTTGGAGGTGCAAATTTCTGGTATGAATGGATCCAATAGCAATTGCACTGACAGTTTGATAGAGCTAGAGATTTTTTCTTTTCAGTTGGACAGTAAGCTTCCCGAATGTGGTGGTAAATTTGAAGGTGATTTATGTTGCAGTTCCTTCAGCATTTTCCTTTTTGACTGCAACATGCATGTGCCACAGCATTTTCAGAATTGGTATGATTACCTTTCCATCCCTCAGGAGGAATGTGCTAGCAATCTTTGTTTTAAGCTTTTGAAAAGTGGATATAATTGTGTTCTGTCACATGGAAGCAGAATTTTCAGTTTTCCTTTGTTGAATGGAGATGAAAACTACGTGTTTGATAGAGGTAAAGGCTGATCAAAGGTTTTAGGGCCTTGAACCTTTTGTAAATATTGTAAATCTTTGTACAGTTTCCCTTTCTTGTTGTGTGTTTCTTTTCTCAGTTTGATTGCCAGTTTTTGAGTTCCCTATTTTTGTCCAGTGGGTGGTCTGCTCTCCTAGAAATCTTGAATTCTCGCATGGGCACAAGTTACCCATCGTCCCCAGACAGAGCCATTGTTAGGCCATTTTTCTGTCACAGCAAAAATCTTTTGAAAATGGCCTCCTCCCTGCAAATGTTTTTGTTAAGTGTCCTGCCCCTTGCTCTTCAATGTTGTCACCTCGCTCCATTTCAAATTGCACGTTCTGAATTACAAACCCCATAAAGTTATTCGAGTTTCAAGGTCTGCTGGAAAATAATTTCAAAATCTGCCATAGTGTCAAAAACCAACAGTATTTTTGAAAGTCCATGATATTTTTGGTCTGTGTGAAAACCCTCGTTATTTTCGACCTGTGCCTTCCGGCTTTTGTGTGCTTATCTTTTGGTGTTGGAAATCCTGTGTGTTTTCGATGTTTTTTCCATTGTGAAAACCTTGGATGTTTTTGATCTTTCACCGAAAACCCTGTGTGTTTTTGACCTTGCTTTCCTTCTTTTCTACCGGCACTCCTTGTTCATCAGTTTTAAGTGCGCAAGTGTGATGGTTGGTGGGCCCAGATTCTTCAAGCGGAAGAGGGAGGAGATCAACGATCGGCATGTGATCACATGGAATATTCTCACCCCATGCGATCATGCACCTGTCGTTGATTTTGTTTATTTCAAGCAGGTGGGCCCGATGTCAGAGGGGAGGCGAAGGTGTGTGTTCTGATTGGTTGTCGCATGATCGCATGTCAGAGTTTTCTGACATGTGACCATGTGACCGGTTACCCTTTTATGCTGTGGCCCATCGGCGATGCAGTTTGGTGGTCCCACTAGCGATGATGTGGCAGCTTGGGGTTGGCTGTCGCATGATCGAATCTCAGAGTTTTCTGACATGCGATCATGCGACCAGTTGACATGTGTCTCTAGGGCCCGATGGCAGGTGGCGATGGGGCATCTTCCGGATGTTGAGGTGTTCACTTTTCATTGGCTGACGGGTGGTGATGTGGTGGTCTTATGGCCTTGTTGCATAATCGCAAGGGCCATTTCTGGGCTATGCGATCATGCGACAATGGTCTGGTGTCGCGGTTGTGGAGTTGTGCGATGGGACCTGTATGCTCGGTGGCACTTATGTGTAAATTTTTGGTTGGTAGAGCCAAATGGTGATGTGGAATTGCAGTGGGACCTGACATCCGTATAGAATCAATAGTTGGTGTAAAATCTTATGAAGTGTGTCAGATCTATGAGATTATGAGACGGCCGTGGATTTTCCTACATGGACCCAGTTGAATTTCTTGGTGTTTTTGGCGGTGTGGATAAAATATTTGGCGGCCCGACAAAATCTTCTTCCTGTCGCTGGTTCGCGTGATGTTTTAGCGGTAGCGCTATTATTGCCGCGAACTTGCAAAAGGTCTCTAGTCGCCAGTTCGCCAGATGACTTAAGGGGTTATTTGGACAGGTGCAGTCATGTTCATTGAATCTAACTGGGGTTTAGACTTTCATTCCGCGATTGGGATTTTCCTTTGTCATGTGTTTGCTGAAAGTAACCCGAGGTGCCTGTATGAGTTAAAGCCATGAACCCGAGAAGATAGGAGGATCTAACGGCGGGGACTTAATGTTGGTCTCAGTTTGATTTGTCGATCACCGGTGTGCTGTTAGATTCTCAGCAGTGACATGACAACCCACAGGGTGCATGTTAGTGGCTTGTCGCATGTTCGCATGAGCTAGCTTTCTGGCTTGCGAACATGCAACAAACCCTTTTGTGGTAGCGGCAGCGTCGGCGGTTATGAAGAAGGTAATGGCAAGTGGCATGTCACATGTTCGCATAGCCCATTTTCGGGCTATGCGATCATGCGACAACTGTTTGGCGTCACCATTGCGGAGTTAACCCGAGGTGTTTGGATTGGTTAAAAACACAAGCCCGCGAAATGCATGGTGACCATTTGCTTTCATTTTTGAATCTCTGAGGACGTTTCTAGCGACCAAAAAGGACTGAAATTGATGACAAAAAGGGCTAGAGTTGGTAAAACTAATTTTCTCCACCGCTCCAGTGTGCTCTAGGGTGTGAGATGATTACAGAAGAGGAGTGTTTTACCGTAGGGGATTAAATGAAATGTACCAAAAGCAGTTGCAGGGTCACTTCCAGTTTGAATTTTGCAAACTTTTGATTGATCTTCGGTGCCTTTTCAGAGTTTCTCATGATTGAAGATCTGATGTTGATTAAAAGCATTAGACTGTTTGAGCTTGCATGCTGTGGCTTGATCCCTGTCTTGTCTATGTTAATTCCTCGGTGGGGTTAGGTGGATTTGAAATTTGAGTTGGAAATGATCATTGTGCTTGCATTGTAACCCTGGTATAAAGGGATTTTTGTGATCATTTTGGGTCATTGGGAGTTAGGTATTCAAACTTTTGGGTTGTGAGTCCTCTTCTTAGTCTGAATTGTAATGACTTGTCTCGATATTTTTTCACTATTGAAAGAAAGTTGTAGGTCTAAGCTATAGTTTGCAAGCAGGGTTCCTTTGGATGGATTGTATACATTTGAGGATTCTTCATACTCAATGCAGGCACATGATTCTCATCTCTCCCTTGTGTTAATGTAGATGAATTTTGAACTTTCCAGTTCACTGCATAACAATTTATGTATAGGTCTTCATTCTTGAGTTCTAATCCAGGATTAGATTAAATGATGCTTCAAATGGGACCTAAATTTATCTCTTATCTATGTAGGGATATTCTGTAAGTAGTAGAGGAGATTTTAAATGTGTTTATGGCTTTGAATCTTAGATATATTCTGGTGTGTGTGTGTAGTCTGTCTAAGAAACCTTGCCCAATGGATGAGGCACTGGCCTAGATAAGTACTTATTTGTTGACATGTCCTGATTGATTTGTTATGATTCAAACACATCAAATTAAGAACCATCCTTAAGTTTTCAGTATTTGGTTGTGTGGTTCTACCCATAGCAATGGAGAGTCAATGAGTGTGTGGTTAACACTTAGTACTTTCTTGCTATTCTGTTATCTGTTATTCAAACCTAGTTATTGGTGTGTGAAGTATATTTTATACTGGGTTAGGTGCACCCACCTTGGTTTTGCAGAGCTAGAAGCATAAGAGGGCATATTAAGTCCCTATAGTTGGTCCAGTTACCCTAAGACCTCATAACATTTTGGAGTTAACCATTCCTAAAATCCATCTGAGGGTATATTGGCAACCTAAAGAGCATAAGCGTAATTTTGGACACCAACACAGTGTTGGGATCGGTTTTCCCAACTGGATCCTCTAGTGCAATTTTATGTTGGATATCATAATTCCCAACCATATCGTGTCCACTAGTTTGAGAGACACTAGTATTATGATGCGTATGATGGCCAAAGAGAGAGTTTAGAGATTTTTGTGTTGTGTGGATTGTGCGTGTATCATAGACATTCCTCTTTCCCACTGCTTATGTTGGTAAGTACTTGCGTAGGTGTATGGGTAAGTGACTGGTTTAATTCATAGTCAAATTCTTTTGTTGACCATAAGTGACATGTGGGATCAATCATTTGGTCCTCCTCTCTGTTGTGTGAACAATCTAATGGAGGTAGATTTGATGAATTGGGATGCTCATCATTGTTCTCAGCATTATATAGTGGTGCTATCCTCTATGTTAATTGCATAGCTTCATCCTCAAGAGCGCCATTGGATTGTATTCCAATACCATTGTAAAAAATGGTGTTGTTTCCATTTTGAAAAATAGAGTTTGAATAGGATGGTGATGAGGTGGAGATAGGAAATAAAACAGAGGTGGGAGAGTAGAGATTCACCAAACATATTGACTACTCAATTCCATTATGTGAATTTTATGTCTGAACACTACTGAAGGCTCTTCTTCTTCTCTGGACTATGTTGATTCGAGTTGTAGAGCTGGAAATGTTTTCTCATTGAAAATAATATCCCTACTTCTTATGATCTTCTTTTCCACTGGATCACAAATTTGAAAACCAAATTGTTCTTCTCCATAACCCACAAATATACCTCTTTGAGATTTAGGATTAAGCTTTGTCCTCTTTTCTTTTGGGACATGAACATATGCTTCACATCCAAATACTCAGATGTGAGAATAAGAAATTGTCAAGTACCCAACCACTCTTCTTCCGGAATGCCAAAATCTAACAAAGATGAAGGGCTTTGGTTGATCAAGTAAAAAATTGCATTGCAGGATTCTGTCCAAAATTCTTTACCCAAACCTACATTTGAAATCATGCTTCTAGCCTTTTCCAAAATTGTTCTATTCAACCTCTCAGCTACTCCATTTTCTTGAGGTGTGAATGGACCAATTTTTATTCGACGAATAACATTATCAGCACAAAAGGAATCAAATTCTAATGAACATAATTCACCACCATTATCGGTTTGTAAACATTTTATTTTATTCCCAATCTGATTTTCAATGAAAGCTTTGAAAATTTTAAACTTATTAAATACATCAAATTTATTAAATATCGACACTTTCTGTGTACAATCATCAAGAAAGGTAACAAAATAATTAGCTCCACCAATAGAGCTTACATTAGTCAAACCAAAAACATCAGAGTAGAGAAGTGCTAATGGTGTATCCTTTTTCTCATGTCCCATTTTCAGAAAAATAACTCACTTTTGCTTTCCATAAAGACAATGGCTATAGAAAGGTAAATCAATGGATTTGAGACCTAGTAGTTGTTCCCATGTGTGCATAATATCAAGACCCTTCTTGATCATGTGACCGAGCCTTTGATGCCAAAGCTCTGAATTGCTATCCTCAATTGTCATGGAAGCTCCCACTTCATCAATAGTTTCTACTATGTAGAGACTACCAATCTTATCCCCTTTTGCAATAACCATGGAACCTTTGGTGAATTTCCATGTATCCGTTAGAGAGGTAAGAAATCCTTAATAGTAGAGATGACTTATCGAAATTAAATTTCTTTTTAGTTGAGGAACATGATGAGCATCTCTAAGCATCCATTTAACACCCTTTTTTAAACATAGAAAAATATCCCCTTTTCCAATAATCTCAGAAGCTTTATTATCACCTAAATAAACTTTTCCAAAGTTATCTTCTTGGTAATTTGAGAAGAGATCTATGCATGAGGAGGCATGAAATGATGCACCACAATCCATTACCCATGAAGTAGACACAATTTCACTTGTCGATAATATCAAAGCACCATCCAAACTATCATAAATTGTGTTTTCTTCTCTATTTCATACTCTCTCTTGAGCCTTTTTGTAATTTATGCAGTCTTTCGTTTGATGACCAACTTTCCCACAAACTCAAAAATCACCATTACGTCCTCTTGAATTTGATCTTTGTGCAGATTTTGATCTCCTATGGTGATTATTCCTGTCCCTATTTTGACTCCTCCCTCTATTATCGGTACTTACAACCATCAAGGCTTCCCCGAATGAAGGTTCATCATTCTTCCTTCTCATATCTTCATTGAGAAGTGTGGTTGAAACTTCATCAAAAGATAACTTTTTAGAGCTTGAAGCCGTAGTGCTTATGGTTGTAACAACACCATCCCAACTATTTGGTAGAGAGCATAAAAGTAAGACAAATTTTATCTCATCATCTTGCGTCATGCTAGCTGAATTTGCTTGGTTAATTAAGGTGTTGAATTCATTGAGGTGATTCACCATGGTTTTACCTTCCCTCATTTTGATCTTGTAAAGTTTTTTCATAATAAAAACTTTGTTTGCAACTGAGGCCATGGCATATGTGTTGGCTAATTTATCCCATAGATCCTTCATTGTTACTAAAGTTGTAATATTAAACATAAGATTATCTGATAGTGAAAGGAAGATCGATGCCCTCGCCTTCTTGTCCATGGTCTCCCAATCTTCGTCTTTCATTGAATATGGCTTCTTCATTTTCCCCTCTAAAGAAAGTGCAAGATCGATCTTAATTAATAATGATTCCATTTGCACCTTCCATAGACTGAAATTCTTGCCTAAGAATTTATGTACCTTCAGCTCTTTCATAATTTTAGAATTTTAATCACCAAAAAACACCAACACCAATTTTACCTTGCTTTGATATGAATTGTGAAGTGGAAAGAGCGAAAGATAAAATGAAAAATAAATGCAAATAGAGTACACATAGATTTATCCTAGTTCAGCGAATTGCCTACATCTACACTGAGTAGGGGAATAGTTTTATTAATCAGTAAACAAAATTACATCCAATTAAAACAAAAGTGTATATAAATACATCTCCAACTTGACTCTTGAATATCGAATTAAGGATTTGAATAGACAAGATCAATTGGAGGGAATCAAAGGAGACCTTTGGGCTTCACACCCCCAACACAGATGGACATGGCGAACGAGTTTGGAATTACTCTAAAGAAGTCAGAGAATGTATCTTGATTTGTTGTATTCTCTTCATTGTTATATTTGTTTAAGAAGATTTTCTTCGTTCTTGTTGTATTTGAGTTTTGGATGCTAATTCTATAGTTTGAATTAATAATAAAGATGAACCATCAAAGGATGATGAAATGAATGACTTGCTTTCTGAAATCAATGGTTGAGAATGCTCCTTGAACGTAGCAAAATGACAGAAAATGAATGATCTGATCTTTCTTCCTTTCTATTGTCTTTTATCCATTTTCTACTTTACCATCGACCTTCCATTGTTTTGGTTGGGGAGAACATGCACTTTTAACAATAATTTTCCCATCGTAATATATATTGTGTGGAAATGCCTATGAAAGTATTGATTTCTTTTGTCTCGAAAGGGTAACGATAAGGTTTTAATTTATGAGAAAAGAATCCGATTTCCTCTAACACACTTAATAATTGTTGAGAAAAAAGCATTTTCAATTTATTCACAAAAAAAAATGCTGAGAAAAAAGTGCGGTAGCCACTATGTAGCCACAAATTTTTTTAACCATACGAAGGGGAAACACTTGTTTTTTTTTCAAAAGTTTGCAAAAGGTTATATAAAAAAAACAATTTTCGTGACTAGATAGCCACTAACAAAAAGTGCACCCTAGGATGATGTGTTTGATTTTGAAGATCTAATAAATAATAAACAATAACATAGTGATCAGAAATTAATGGAATTAAAAACCCAACCTCCTCTTAAGAGTAAAAAGGTAAAAATTGTAGCTTATGTCTTCCCAATGAATAATTTCCTTTGACTATTTGGTGTGAGTGTTTGGAAAAAGGTTTTTAATATTTATTTAAGATCATTTAAATAATTAAAATTATTAAATAAATAATGTTAACGTTGTAATGTTAATAAAAGTAAAATAAATTTTTAAAATAATATTTTTATTGAAGAGGTTTTTGCATCAATATGTGAGTGTAATAAGTATGTAATAATAATAATAAAAAAATAAAATTATTATAATTAGTATATTTTAATATAAGATAATTTCTTTTGTATTAATTATAATAGGAGCTCATGACAATCTAAAGTTACAAATTTAATATCTTAAGACAGGTATTTTCAAAATCCCATTATCCCCAACTGCTAAAGACTATGATCAATGCTACCTTCTGTGCATGTAAAAAATTACAACATATACATCTATACATGTAGAGTTCCATCAGATACAAACTATAGACCAAGTACATAACAAAATAGAGTGCCAATCCTATAAAACTTTAACTATCAAGTTCCTAAGAAGCATTATCTCTAAGCTCTTCAAACCAAGAAACCAAAGTCAATGGTCCATAAGACCATTTTAAAACTATTATCTTTGTTTCCATTGGGTTTGGAGTGCCACACCTTCTGGGATTTCCACTTCTATGGGTATCACTACTTTAGCTTCCATCACATCAAGTAATCTTGTTGCATCTGACTATTTCCTCCTTCTCTACTCTTCTAGATCTACCATGAAGTTTTCTAATCCCACCTTAAAGGGGGTTCTTTTCTCATACCTTCTTGTCTAGGTATGCACATGTGATATCTCCCACATAAAACCCCTCACAATGTCATCTTGGAGCAGCCTTTCAAACTCATCTTTGGAAAACCTCATTGTAATAGATACCCATTAATCAATATCATGAACTATGAGTTACCTAAGAGACTCGATAAATACTCTAGCACGACCATTAAAGAAATCATTATTCCTAGACTTCCAAAGTAACAAAAGAACTTCACCTATGAGGATAGACAAAAATAAGTTAGAGTCTTTCTTGAGGTAATGGACCTATCCCAGAATGGCCTCCCAAGAGCTAATATTAGAACCAATAGAGATACCAAACAAGTTACACACTACCCTTGCAAACAAATATTCAAAAATGATGTGCTTGATTGTTTCTATGAGCCTACAGAGAGAACATATATTTAAATCCCCGTCTAATTTAAGAACATGAAGTTTAAGCAATAATAGACTCCAAATAAAGAATCTCTTTTTAGCCTCAATAGGTCTACACGAAATACTACTAAGAATAGAATTCTAGGAGAAAGGGTCAAGGTCTAAGTAACATAAGACAAGAAGGTGGGAAGGGATACCAGAGTTATAAAAAAGAATGGAGTACACAGTCCTGGCTTTGACCAGAGGAAGGAGAGATCCATTTGGCCATAGGAAGTGGGTATATCTATCAACAAGAGAGTCATTGGACCGCGGAAGGGACAAGTGGGTGCAAGCCTCTCTCAAGATGGAATAGGTTCTCCATTGGGTGAGAAGGATATCAAACTTAGCATATATCTCATTCTAGGAAATCAATTGAATTCCTTTATTAATTTCATTGAATATCTTGATGTCTTTAGTACCCTAGCTTCTAGCCAAACAACCATGCTAAAGTGCAAGTGGTTTTTTATTATGTTTGAAGTTCCACCATATGAACCTCTTACCACACTAGTACATTTGGGCCTTTTTTCTGATGGTCATTTTCGATGGAGCGGCACATTTTGTTAAATTGGTGTTTTTTATGTGACTATGCTTGATAGCATCACAATTCTGACACCATCTACAATGTCGCAACTGCGACGGTTGCAGGCACACATTTTAGAAAAAGACAAAGTTACCCTATTTCATTTTTATTTTTTCACGTCATAACAGTGGTAGCCGAAATTCATGAAGCAATAGCAGTGGAAGCCGCAAGCCATGAAGCAACTAGGAGATTATCAATCTATTAACAAACCCAAATGTATTGACCATCAAGGCACTATGTACTAATTGTTAGAGGCCTCAAAAGTTACTTCAACTTGTGTCATATCAAGGTGGGATCTTAAACTGAACCTCGACTATTATGATTGATTCAAAACTCTACATTTCAAGGATCTAAGTGACCATGTATACCTATTGTTTACTTTATCACTGTTGTCTTGACACTACCATGACTATCATAAATTCTCATTGTTTTATCACAGTGATAATGAATACCCTTTTCATTATTTATTTTTCACTAATCCTAATCATATTACACACTTATTGTCTTTAATATTTCACTATTGTCTTAATTGAACTCCATCACTAGTCTATTTTTAATAACATGGTGTTATGGATATGTTCTTTAGGTGTATTCATGATAGAAATAATAATATGTTATCCTTGATTCCATAATTCATAAAAAGAAATGTACTTCTGTTCCTTAAATTGGTGATGACTATTTTGAGTATCTCCATTCATTTACTTTGATGTTTAGCATCCACTCATACATTTGGGGCCTCTTTTCCGACGTCATTTATGATGGAGGGGCACAATTTTTTAAAATTGGTGATTTTTTTTGTAATCATCCCTGATAATGTCAGAATTCCGACATCTATTTCATAGAACGTCATAATTATGACATTTGTGGGCTATATCAAAAACAAAAAACTAAAAAAAAAATTATTTTGATGTTATAAAGTCTTCGCGACCAAAGCTTCACACCTTACTCATATTTTGAGTTAGAGCGGTCTCATGACTTGCAGATTTGTCCCCGGTGCTCACTCCATTTCCATTCACCCCATTGTTGTAGTGGGAGTATTTCTTAAAGCCCTTGGAGAATACATTGTCTTCTAGAAGTTGTGTGTCGTGTGTGCCATAGAAAAACTCTTCTGTAAGATGCTCCTTCTCTAAAACGTTCTAGTTTGGTGATGATCTTACAATAACTTGACCTTCTATTGTGATAGACATATTGTGATGGCTGAAACCAATCATAATAGATAGAACTTGTGGATAGAATCATCGATTGAGGCTTTCCACATTAAAGCTTGAGAAGCTTGTCAATAGAATCTCCAATTGAGGTAATCCACCCGAGAAATTGTGGATAGAATCACCAATAGAGGCAATCCACACTAAAGATCGTGAGTTTGTGGATAGAATCATTGATGGAGGCAATTCACACAAGACCTTATAGATAGAATCACCGATTGAGGCAATCCACCTAGGAACTTGTGAATAGAATTGCCGATAGAGGCAATCCACACTAAATCTCATGAGTTTGTGGATAGAATCACTGATGGAGGCAATCCACACAAGAGCTTGTGGATAGAATCATCGATTGATGCAATCCACCCGGGAACTTGAGGATAGAATCGCCGATAGAGGCAATCCACACTAAAGCTCATGATTTTTTGGATAGAATTGCCGATGGAGGCAATCCATGGCAGAGCTTGTGGATAGAATCACCGATTGAGGCAATCCACCTGAGAACTTGTGGATAGAATCATCGATAGAGGAAATTCTCACTAAATCTTGTGAGTTTGTGGATATAATTGCTGATGGAGGCAATCCACATGAGAGATTGCAGATAGAATCATCAATGGAGGCAATCCACCTGAGAGCTTGTGGATAGAATCATCGATGGAGGCAATCCACACGAGAGCATATGGATAGAATCTTCGATGGAGGCAATCCACATCTTGAGACTATGTTTCTATTCAATACATCATGAGGATGATGTCTTTATTTCTAACATCATATAATTGATGTTGTCAAGTGTCTTAAGTGTTGACATTAGATTGATTTATCCCCCCTAGCTGATGTAGGAGAATCTCAGGTCCTTGGCAATCCTGTGTCACCAAAAAGAAGTAAGAATTGTTCGATATGATCGGTAGCTTCTTTATGAATCTTAGTGATGGTTTCCTATTTCCATCGATAGGGCTTGGTTGTTGCTTAGTTCCTTCATTTATAGAGTCAGATTTGTTGGTTCACCGAGTTATTTCCTGGTGCTCAATAGTCTTTCTCACCGAGTGGTTTATTTTGGATTTATTTTGAGGATGACTTGTGAATTTAATTTTAGTCATAGAGTTAATGTTGGTATTGATCATTGGGAAGCATGTGGACCTAGATCTGGTCGTTTCTTTCTCCAATGATGGATTTGAAGGCTAACTTGTTTTGGTAGCCTCTTGTATAAATAAAGTAGTTGGTTGTAGTTTTCAATGATCAGTTTTAGGAGATAGAAAATAGATCTGGAAGTGGAATCCTCACATGTTAGAGGACTCTTGTAATTGAATCTAAATGTATTTGGTCATAACCAGGAAGGCCTTACAATCTGACATGTATGAGATTATTTGATGAATAATATATGATATGTTCTGCATTCTCTCTCTCCATGTGTTGTTGCTTCCATATGTTGATTCTGCAAGGAGGTTTGTGTTTAGGGTGTTCCTTTGGGCCCTCTTCCTATCCTCCCTTGTGTCAGGTGGTATCAGAGCGAAGGTGGAGATCTAGATCTAAATTTGTGAGTTTAGGTCGAGGGTTCCTTCTTGAAAACCATAGTTGATATTTGTTGTAGGGTAGTAGATTACGATCTAACCTAAAATTGTAGAGGGTTTCAAGATGGTTTGTGGGAGGTGAGATGAAGATCTAGGACTAGAAGACATGCTAAAACAAATTGCTGCTAGGTTAGAAGCTATTGAGATAGTCCAATGCGAAGAAAGACATCTTGAGGATGTTAGTGATGAAGAAATCAAAGATGAGCAAGGTGAATCAAAACCTACACCTGTGATGGATCATGGTGAGGAAATACTTTTGAAGGCATTGAAAAAATTGAAGTCTACACCATATTTCAATCCTCCTAAATATAGTGGAAGGCTAGATTCAGATGAGTTGATGGATTGGGTAACTGAGATGGAAAAGTATTTTGAATATGAAAATGTTCCTGAGAAGAAAAAGGTGAAAATTACAAAGTTGAAAAGTCATGCATCCTTATGGTGGGAGCACCTGCAACTAGACAGAAAGAGGAAATGCAAAGACAAGATCAAGGTATGGAATAAAATGGTGAATAAATTGAAAGGTAAGTTTTTACCAGGTGATTATCAAATTAACCTAGTTAGGTGAATGCAAAGTTTGAGGAAGAAAGATAGCTCGATAAAAGATTATACTGAGGAATTCTATAGATTAGATATCAAATCTAGACATGTTGAGGATGAAGTGGAAAGAATTGCTAGGTACCTGAATGGGTTAAGGGTTTCTATTCAAGAGGAAATCAATTTGGTTAAGTTGGAAAGCATTGAATAAGCTTATTAGTTTGTCTTGAAAGCTGAGGAGAAATTGAAAAATAGACATGAGAAAAGACAAAGAGGAAGAGGTGGTAGATTCCCTAGAGGAAGAGGTAGATCTTATGGTGAAAATAATAGATCTGATCAAGACAAGACAAATTGGGATAAGGGTAAGACCGAGTGGAAAAGTGAAAGTTCTTCTAGAGGAAGAGGCAATAACTACCGAGGTGGTTATGGAAGAGGTAGATTCTAAGGAACTTATTACAATTGTGGAGAAGAAGGGCATAGGTCATTTGAATGTACACATGCAAGTAAGAAGGTCGACAACAATATAAATGCTTTGGTGCAAGAAGATTCACCGAATGAACTTCAGAAGGAAAAGAACTTGATGGTTAGAAGAGCACTTTGGAGTGAAAGTAATAAGGAAGATCTAGTAAGGAAAATTTTGTTTAAGACCAGATGCAAAGTTGTTGATGAAGTGTGGAAGGTAAGCATTGACAGTGCAAGCTTGGAGAATTTGGCATCTGAGGAAATGGTTGCAAGTTTGTAGTTAGAAAGGTTCAAACACCAGAAGCCCTAGAAAATTTCATGGATCAAGGATGAGCATACACTATTGGTAAGCTAACAATGTTACATGAATTTAAAAATTGAAAAATACAATGATAAGGTGTTATTTTGTATCATGCCTATGGAATGTTTTCATATTCTATTGGGTAGACCTTGGCAATATGATAGACATATTATATATGAAGGAATATTGCATAAATATACTATTTGGATTGATGGGAGAAGACAAATTTTGTTTCCTTTGATTGAAGAATCTATTAGTAATGTTTGTACTTCTATAAAAGTTTGTTTGATGGAAGGAAGAAATTTTGTTAAGGATTTAAAGAAGAATGATGTATGTTTTTCTATGATTCCTAACAAACTAAGTGATAAAGTAATAGATAGCATACTTGAAGAGATTGATAAGATACTCACTAAGTACAAGGAAAACATTTCTGATAATGCATCTGATGGTTTACCACCAAAGAGAAGAATTGATCATTGTATGGAACTAATCTGTGGAACTAGTTTACCAAAGAAGGCACCACATTGGTTAACACATAGCGAGAATCAAGAATTGAACTGACAAATTCAAGAATTGTTGCAGAATGGTTTGATATGAGAAATTTTAAGTCCATGTGCAGTACCAATTTCATTGGCACCTAAGAAGAATGGAGAATGGTGAATGTGTACTGATTCCAGAGTAATTAATAAGATAACAGTGAAATATAGGTTTCCTATACCGAGAATGGATGACATAATGGATATTTTGACTGGAGTAAAGTGTTTTACCAAAAATGACTTGAAAAATGGATATCATCATATCAGAACTAGAGAAGGTGATGAATGGAAGATTGCTTTTAGGACAAGAGAAGGTTTGTATGAGTGGTTGGTTATGCCTTTTGGTTTAACTAATGCACTGAGTACTTTCATGAGATTGATGAATAAGATTTTGAAGAAATTCTTGGGTAAATTTTTTATTGTATACCTAGATGAAATTCTGATATTTAGTAAGACTAGAGAAGAAAATTTGTTGCATATTAAACAAGTATTGCAAAGATTAAAAGAAGAAAAGTTGTTGATTAATTTGAACAGGTGTTCCTTCATGAAAGAAGAAATTGTGTATTTGGGATTTTTGATTTCAGCTGATGGTTTGAAAATGGATCCTGAAAATGTTGAAGGTATTTTGAATTGGCCTACACCTGAAAATTCTAGTGAGGTAAGATCATTTCATGGTTTAGCAAGCTTTTACCGAAAGTTCATAAAAAAATTCCAATTCAATTTGTAATGCTATGACTGAGACTATGAGAGGAGCTAAAAGAGAATTTAAGTGGACACATGGAACTGATAAAAGTTTTGAGACTCTGAAGAAGAAGGTTGTTGAATTGCCCATGTTAGCTTTACCTAATTTCAATAAGCTATTTCAAGTTGAATGTGATGCAAGTGGTAATCCAATAGGAGCTGTTTTGAGTCAAGAAGGTAAACTTGTTTCTTTCTTTAGTGAGAAATTGAATGATGCAAAAAGGAAAAATTCTATGCATGATGAAGAGTTCTATGTTATTGTGCAAGCCCTAAAGAAATGGAGACATTATTTCATACCAAGTGAATTTGTGTTATATAGTGATCATAAAGCTTTACAATATTTGGGTAGTTAGAATAAGTTTAATCAGAGACATATGAAATGAGTTGAATATTTGCAGAGTTATACATTTGTGATAAAAAATAAAAGTGGAGTCACTAAGCAAGTTGTTGATGCATTGAGTAGAAGAAGATCTTTGATGAGTGAAATGAGAATTGAAGTTCTAGGTTTTGATGACATGAAAGATTTGTATGAAACTGACCCTGAACAGTTTCATACAAATATTTTCTTTAAGGAAGTTGTCAGATTGCATGGATTACTGAGGAGTATCATCTCTGACCAAGACACTAAATTTGTTGGATACTTTTGGAAGACTCTTTGGAAAAAGTTGGGTACCAAGTTGAGGTATAGTTAGAACATTTCACCCACAAACTGTTGGACAGACAAAGGTTGTAAACATAAGTTTGGGTAATCTTTTGAGATGTTTAGTTAGAGATAAAACAAGTAACTAAGATTCTATTTTGGCACAAGGAGAGTTTATATACAATAATTCAATGAATAGGAGTACTGGAAAAACACCTCTTGAGATTGTTAATGGCATACAACCGAGAGGTATATCAGATTTGAAGGAAATTGCTGGTGAAGAAAAGATAAGTGATGAAGGAGAAGAGTTTGTTGAGTTCATGAAGACATTGCATGAGGAAGTAAAACATAAGTTGGAAAATAGTAATCATAAATACAAGGACAAAGCAAATAGATCAAGAAGACATAAGACTTTTGCAGTTGGGGATGAAGTAATGGTACACTTGAAGAAATGTAGATTTCCTATTGGAACCTATGGAAAGTTAAAAATGAAGAAATTTGGTCCTTGCAGAATATTGAGGAAGTTTGATAGTGGAAATGCTTATGAGATTGAGTTACCTAATGACATGGACATATCACCTATATTCAGTTGACATTTCAGACTCACATGAGTATCATCAACCTGATGAAGAAATGACATTACCAAATGATTATCCTAAGAAGACATAGGAAGTTGAGAAGATTTTGGAACAAAGAATTG
The DNA here is from genome assembly GCA_027943335.1 of Chamaecyparis obtusa. NCBI lineage: Eukaryota > Viridiplantae > Streptophyta > Pinopsida > Cupressales > Cupressaceae > Chamaecyparis > Chamaecyparis obtusa. The sequence continues at coordinate 3,484,956 of BSBK01002522.1, read as the reverse complement.
GCAAAAGAACAAGAGGAAAATAGTATATGGAGTATCTAGTAAAATGGAAGAACAGATCGATCGAAGACAGTTTGTGGATTTCATAATATGAGTTGGATTCAACTCAGGTTATACCTATTGCATGATTCAGAGAATCATTTCAAAAAAACCCCATGTGTCTGATGCATGAGCATCCCGAGTCCTTGGTAATCCTTTGTCATGAAAAATAAGTTAGAATTGTTAGATATGCTCGATAGCTTATTTCCGGCTCTTGGTGATGTTTTCCTATTTCCACTGATGGGGCTCGGTTGCTACTCGGTTCCTTTGTTTACCGAGTTGACTCGGTTGGTTCACTGAGTTATTTATTAGCGCTCGGTACTCTTGCTCACCGAGTGGTTTATTTTGGATTTCTTTTGAGGCCAACTTGTGCATTTAATTTTGGTCATGGAGTTAATGTTGGTATCGATCATTTGGAAGCGTGTGGACCTAGATCTTGTCATTTCTTTTTCCAATGATGGATTTGAAGGCTGACTTATTTTGGTAGTCTCTTCTATAAATAAAATAGTTGGTTGTAGTTTTCAGTGATCAGTTTTAGGAGAGAGAAAATAGATCTGGAAGTGGAATCCTCGCATGTTGGAGGACTTTTGTAATTGAATCTGAATGTATTTGGTCATAACTAGGAAGGCCTTGTACAACTTGACATGTATGAGGTTATTTGATGAATAATATATGATTTGATCTACATTCTCTCTCTCCTTGTTGTGGTGTTGTTTTCATGTGTTGATTCTGTAGGGAGGTTGGTGTTTAGGGTGTGCCTTTGGCCCCTCTTCCTATCCTCCCTTGCATCACTAGCTAAGAGGGAGTGTTGATGTTTGTAGCATCGGTCAGATAAATAATACTGACTATATGATTATTATGTGAAATGTGATATATATATATATATATATATATATATATATATATATATATATATATATATATATATATAAAGTTAGATTATAATTATTTTCATAGTAACCAAATAGTTAAAATAAATTAATGAGTAGACATGTCCCATGAAGGGACATGTCTCTTCTTGTCATTGTCATGTATAAATACAAAGAGATCGATGCATTTGGAAAATACATACAATCAGATAGTGCTATTACATTTGCAATGATCCTAAAATCTTAACAATTATCCTTTGATAAATTATCATATTTTTTTGCTACATTTTGATATAAAATTTGTGATCTTAAAATTTTGTCAAAATATAATTTAAATGATATATTTAGAATTTTTTATTGAACAAAGTGAAATCTACAAAAGTATAAACTATGAATAGAAAGCTAAAGAAAATTACAATCTTACAAAACTAATCAATCATACACAATTGAACAATCATTGTAAATTGTATAATTAAAAAAATGGGGAGTGGATTAACATACTTTTGAAGTATTCAATGAGTTTATATTCTAACATCATAGTTGTGGGTAATTTGGACGTATGAATTAAAGTCACAAAATCCTTTTTTTATGTTTTTATAGAAGTGTATTTAGTTTTGAAGGCTATGATAAGAAATTTTGAAGCAAAGATCCACCTTTTCAAAATAGTTAAGTAATGTACAAGTTTGTGACCATTTTCTATGTATTATAGAGAAGGAATTCAAAAAAATATGGTGATTGATGAGTAGGGGATGTAGACACTAAAATGGTGCACTTCTATGAACCATTACATCCAAGGTTGCTCAAGAATGAGGCCTCACAAAGTGGCTCATAGCTCTCTATGCATGGAGTTGCAAGGGAATATGATGTATTTGCTCTCAGCTAGAGCTACAAGCTTGTGACCTTGCTAGTCAAGCACACAATGAGAGATTCAAGTGAGGACAAGGGCAAGAGTGCTAATGTCCTCAAGAATCAAAGGGAAATGCAATGCAAGCTATATTAAAATGAATATGCAACTAGAAATGGAAATGCAATCTAATCTATGAAGTGAAAGTACAAACTATGCTATGAAAGGAAAGAATAACTTTTACCAAGCCTTCCTATTAAGCTATGTGAGTTAAATCTATTGCATAAAAAGAAATCTATACTAAGAATGCCATTATCATGCAACTAAGAAAGCAAATATGCAACTAAATGATGAAAGCAATAAGTCTTCAATGTCTTCAAAAGCTCCAAATGTACCTAGAAAACCTGCAGCATAACAATAGCATGAAAGAGATGGATATGCAAATGAAGGAGAGAGCTCTCCTTTTATAAGAAATGCAAAGGAATGGACCATGGAGATTAAGAGGCAAAAGTCTTAATCAGCGGTGGAGCTTGAAAGAGGAGCAATCCATGTGCACAAGTATCCTCCAATAGGAAAATAGGAGTTGACTTTATGTCCATATGAGACAAAAAGTACTTTTTCCCTTTTTATAAAATAAGAATAATGCTTTATTTGTGCAACTTAGGATAAGAGGAAAAGGTGGGGCTTTTTATTTATTAAAAGGGGAGGAAATATTCCTTTTGAATAAATAAAGACTTAGGATAAATGATTAGCCCATAGGATAAAAATCCAATATATGATCGAAATTAAGACTTGATCAAGAAATTGATAATGTTGAAAATATTGATTATTGATAAAATTGATTCAGGATCAATAAATCGAATAAATAGGGCCCAAAGTCTAGGCGACCATTTTTGGGTGCATACAGGGGATAGAGATATTTTCTATAGCAAGTCAAATTGTGATATTGCTACCAGGATTCAATTGTATACCTTTTTAAGTCAAATTCATTGATTTATGTTGCATGTCTAAGTAGACATAATCTTGTAGGAAATTATATAGTTAAACTTGTTTGAATTGGTGTAGTATTGAAATAGTGACATGCTAGAAAGGCTCAATGCTCCACTTGTGTGAGCATCAACTAGATACATTAAGTACTAACTATTCTATTTATTACACTGAGAGGCGTTCCTATATAGCCATAGTGGAAGAGGAGGAGACCAACACGACATATTCCAAGGAATATGTCGTGTACATAAAAAAATAAAATATGTCAGTTACATATCAAAAATGAAAATAAAAAATCATAAATAAAAAATCAAAAAAATCATAAATCATAAATAAAAAATAAAAAATAAAAAATGAAAAATTAAAATGAAAAAATCAAAACCGAAAAAATGAAATCCCAAATAATGTTTTGATGTGTGGTGGACGTACGTTATGCACAGTGGTGGACGTACGTTATGCAACGCAGAGGGTTAGGGTACACACAACAATGCGTACTGTTACACACTGTAGTGCATACGCACTATAGTGCGTAACAATACACACTGCCAAGTGCATAAGGTATTTACGGGAAAACCAAATGATTTAATGTTTTTTTCAATGTTTTTTTTTAATGGGAATGCCAAATGATTTACGGGATTACGAAACATTTGAGAAATGAAGAGACACTCTTCATTTATAAAAGAATGCTCTTCATTTCTCAAGTTGTTTTTTTTGGTTGTAGGTACAGGCGATTTAAGAGGTTTGAGAGTTCTGAGATTTGAGGTCTTTAGAGAGTTGAGATTTGTGAACATTTGAGAGGAGGAATTGAGACAGGTTTGAGCATTGCAAAGAGGAGGATTTGCAGCACTGTAGAGAGGACAACTTTCAACTAATTTCAATCATCATCAAGTAAATTAATATTAATTGAATGTTGATTTATATAGTTTGATAAAAATGATATTAGATGTTTAGATATTCCATTTTTTTAATTAGATATTTGATCTTTAGATTAATTTTATATAGTTTGATATCATATTATTTTAGATCTAATATCAAACTATATAAAATATCAAACTATATAAAAAGTAATTTTTTTATATAGTTTTCTATTAGTTTTATAGTGTTTTTAGATTGATATTGTTTTTAGATTAATATTGTTTTTAGATTGATATAGTTTTATATTGTTTTTACATCAATATTGTTTCTAAATTAGATTAATATTGTTTTTAGATTGATATAGTTTTATATTCTTTTTACATTAATATTGTTTTTAAATTAATATTGATATTAGAATTGTATTTAATAAAATAATTTTTTTATATAGTTTTATATTAGTTTTATAGTGTTTTTAGATTGATATTGTTTTTAGATTAATATTGTTTTTAGATTGATATAGTTTTATATTGTTTTTAGATTAATATTGATAGGTGGTATTTCTAATGTAACCATTATTTATTATGCAATAAAATTGAATTGATTTAATATACTTATATATAGAAACATTTGTTTACATTGTGGATGGCAATGCCGCCATGGTGTAATATTTGTTTTTTGAATATTAACTTTAGTTAGATATAGAATTTTTGTAAAAATTTATTAGATATATATTTTTTATTTAAATAATTTGTTTACATTGTGGATGGCAATGCCGCCATGGTGTAATATTTGTTTTTTATATAAATTTAATTTTGAATATTAACTTTAGTTAGATATAGATTTTTTGTAAAAAATTATTAGATATAGATTTTTTATTTAAATAATTTGTTTACATTATGGATGGCAATGCCGCCATGATGTAATATTTGTTTTTTATATAAATTTAATTTTTAATACTAACTTTGTTAGATATACATTTTTGTAAAAAATTATTAGATATAGATTTTTTATTTAAATAATCTGTTTACATTGTGGATGGCAATGCTGCCATGGTGTAATATTTATTTTTTATAAAAAAATATTTTTGAATATTAACTTTGTTAGATATAGATTTTTGTAAAAATTTATTAGATATAGATTTCCATTTACAATATTACATTTAGATTTCAATTCCTAATTAGATTTTAAAACTTAATTTATTAGTGTTTTAATAGTTACTTTGAATGTTAAAATTAAATTTATTTTACTAGGATTTATATAATTAAAATTGCAATCACTAATTTTTTAATGTTACAAATTAGGATTTAGATTAATTATATAGATTGAGGACATTTCCATTTCTAATATTACCTTTGTTTGATTTGTTTGCTTTAAATTTGATTCATTTGCTTTACAATTAGTAATTTTTATTTTCTTTAAATAATGTAACAATTAATAATTATAATTTATTTTTTATTTGATTTAAATGTTAGAAATATGATTTACATTAATTATATTTTATTTTTGTATATATTTAGGAGATTTCCATTTACAATGTTACCTTTAGAATATTACATTTAGATTTCAATTCCTTATTATATTTAAAAAATTAATTTATTAGTATATTAATATGAATGTATAAGGTCTTCTAATGTTACAAAATTGATTTAGAAGTTGGATTCATGAAGTTGATTTTGTTTAATGACATTAATATTATATTTCTTTTATTGCTATTTTCATAGTTAGTTTAAAATACAACATTTTGTTACTATTTTACAAAATATGTGAATGTTGCAATATTTATGTTACTCAATTTCATTTAAATTAGATTTAATGAAATTGATTATGTTAACCTAATTTCATGAATTTCATTAATGAAATTCATGAAATTAGGTTTACATAATTTCGTATAAAAATTTATATTTTGAAACTCATTTGATGAAATTGAATTTGTTAATTATAATTAATTTATGTTTTTAATCATAAATTAGGCATAGAGATGGACTTTACTATGGGCATGAATGTTGAGATTAGCACTGATGAAGAGGGGTTCGAAGGGGCTTGGTTCGAAGAAACAATTATAGACATTATTCACAATGGTGATGTGACAAAATATTGTGTCAAATATCACCATTTCATAATCAACAATGTAGCTCGAGAGCCCCTCGTTGAGGTTGTCTATGTAGATTATATGAGACCTGTTCCACCTCCTATTACTTTGCCACGAATTGTACCTCCTAGATTTTCAGTAGAAGTACTAGATAATGACTGTTGGTGGTCGGGTGTCACAGTTGATAGATTTGTTTAACCCCTTAGTCAAGTACAATTATATGAGGTGTACTTTCCTAATTCTCACACTCTGAAGCCATATTCACGCGCCCACATACGAGCAGAGCAAGAATGGGTTAGGGGAAGATGGAGGCAAATATATTGAAACTGAAATGTTGACAATTCATGTTTGTATTGAGATCCAAATTGGATCACATATGTTTTTGGATTGATTGCTTAGTATTACAAATAAGAGATCCCGTGTTGTTGTGTTTCCACAAAATGGCCTTTAGACCATTGCAATCCTTATTGTATATCAGTTATTGTTAAAAAAAAATCATTTTGCTATTCTTCTATATCTTGGCTCTAATTCACTTCATGTATGTCAAATTTTTATGGTGTCTACACTCAAAATATTCTTCTTGTCTTTTATTTTTCAGAATTTCTATTCTATATGTTTAAATATTAATTCTATAAATATATAAATTATCACAACTAAATTGCAATATATTATAAATTGGCATTTTCTAAATCAAATGTATATATATAAAAACATATTAATTGACAAGTAAAATTCTTTCTTTCTAACTATTACAATGTTTTAACATATTTATAATATAAAGTTTGCTTAGGTCACTAATTTAATGTTATTTTGTACTAGATATGGTGAGACCAAGGTTGATCTTTGAATCAGAAGAAGCTAGAAGAGAATATCAAAGATAGTCTCGCAGACGTCAGCAACAACAAATGACTGAAAGTCAAAGAGAACAACATATGGTCATGCGTAATCAAACTAATAGACAAAGAATTCGTAGAAGAAGGGTAGAAGTAACAGTGGAACAATTAGAAGCTGAAAATAGAGCTGATATAAATATTTCAATGAACAACCGTCAACAAACTTCTATTCAAAGCCTTCAAAATGAAGGGCCTCAACTGATTCAAGATGATCCTGAACCGAGCCATTGATATAACAATCCCCCTAATGTAAACATTCAGTTAGATGTTGAAAATGAAGAGTCTGCGTCTATAGAGCATGTTCTACAAATGCAATAGCATGAAAATCAATTAGAAATGAATGTTGATGTTGAAAGTACTGTGGAAAACATAGGAAACCCAAATCATATGCTTGAAACTAAATTTAGAAGATTGCAAATGCAATTTAGGCACCAGATAGATAGCTTGAAGACTCCTCAAATGTGTCATGTCTGTCAAGAGTCATATCTTGCAATGAAAGTATATTGCACCTGTGAAGGCCCAGTATAAAACAGGTGTAGACAAGAAAGAGGAACTCATAGGTTTTCATCTTCAAACAATATGGACCATGGATCTCAACCAGAAGAGCTTGCAAATTTGACTCAGGTTGAAGAGATGTTGATTGCACATGTCAGTCCTATACTGCAAGTTACACATGCAACTGGTGGTCAGTATAAGTACAAAGGACACACTATAAGTTTTCCTCAACATGTAGAACAAGTGGCCAAAGTTTTACCACATATAATTGAGCATTTGCCAATTATTATTGTTCGTAGAAGGGATCAACGTGGTACACGTTATAACTTTACCATAAACAAGGATCGTGTGTATAGGGCCTTGAAATACAAAGTAGACCACAACAAGTTTTATGTAGATGTTAGAATTGATGAACATGCTCTCAATGAATTGCCTACAAATACTGATCAAAATGTTTTTAATAGATTGAGCACAGTCCACATGGAATTTGATATTGATGCAAACAAAGTGGTTTCTGTGGGTCTAGTCATGGAGACAGATGAAGGTAATGTAATTCAACACACAACGTCTATGGCTTCATGACCACCTAATGCTCAAAGGGAAATGGAATTAATCCAAGCATGGGTTAACAATCCTGAGGTAGTTCCATCTGCATTAATTGAATGGCCAGTTATAGGTGCATCACCTATCAATGAATATGTCACATTAGGATTGTTAGATATGGCATTTCCAACATTTTTTCCTGATGGTAGATGTGATTGGTTAGAGCCAAGAATGAAGAGAATTCATCTGCACGAATATGTGAAGCATTTGTTGCGATATAGGGATCATCAGTTTGGTAAACATCCCAAGTTTAGGTATTTCATGATGAATATGATAATGAGACATCATGCACAAAATCCATCTTCTGTATTTGTAAAAAGGAATTTTGAAGACATGCCAATTACCATCAATGAGCTAAGAGAACATATGGAAAATATGCCACATAATAATTTGGCAGATAGGTTGATGAGATTTGGAACAACTCTAAGAGGAACAAGATCATATTGGTGTAAATGTAGAGAAGAATTAATAGATATGCTTCACCAAATTGGGACTCCTACAATTTTCTTCATGTTGAGTGCAGCAGATATGCAGTGGCCTGATTTGCATGTGCTGATGCCCAGAACAGCATCAACTAACCCATGAGAAGCTCAAAAGTGGAGAAGACAGAATGTCATTGACTATCTTCATATAGTTGCACATTACATGCATTTGAGGCATACAATGTTCTGGAAAGAGATACATGAAAAAGGTATGAAAGTCAATGATTTTTGGTGCAGGTATGAGTTGCAACATAGGGGTTCACCTCATGTGCATGGATTTTTATGGCTCGAAGGAGCACCAAACATGGACACTATAGACTGGTCAAATGAGGAGGAACGCAAAACTGTTGAGAGGTATTTTCATTCCATCATTCATGCATGGAATCCTAGACATGATCCTCATCAAAGAAATATACAAGTATGTTTTGTCATTTAATCATATATATATACATAACGTGATGCTCGCACTATATGTTCATATGTATGAGAAACAAGAAATATTATAAAATTTAATATGATATTTAATTCACAACCCTTTGTAGGTTTTCCAACATTTTGGTCAACATCCATGTCTCAAAAATACTGGACAACTAGCTCAGATGGATATTGACCATGACTACAAAGAGATAGTCAACTGTGTCGAATGCCACACAGTCTGTAAGGAGGGTGCATGTTTGTGTAAAAAAAGGGGAAGAATGGTTTGTAGGTAATTTTTTCATCAATTAATATAGAATAGATAAAAATTATATATTAACTATTCCCATAAATTAATCAAAATAGATGCTCACTTCTTTTTCTGTTAGGTACAATGCACCTTGGAATTTGGAGGGATCCAAGTTATGTGAGGATCTAGAATTAGGTGAAAGAAAGTTTGAGCCTGCTAGAAATGATGATAGAGTGAATTCACATAATCGGTACATACTACAACTGTGGAGGGAAAATATAGATTGGCAACCCGTTCTTTCAAAACATGCAGTTATTAAGTACATTGCAAAGTATGTAGCAAAAGCTGAGAGGAGTTCAGAAACCTATTCAGAAATGTTGATGCGTTTGTCAAACTTGGAAAATCTTGATGATCTGGCTACACGAGCATACATAAAGCTAATCACAAAAACATTTATAGAGAGGGATATAGGAGCCCAGGAAACATGTCATATGTTGTTAGAGCTTCCATTGGTTGAGAGTAGTAGAAGGTTTGTTAATCTGAATGTCTTACATGAGGTTTTCAAACCTGTAGCAGTAAACAATGAGGAAATTGATGAAGAACATGCCAAATCTTTTATAGATGGCTATAAAATAAGGCAAATTTGTATGGAAGGTATCACCTTAATTGATGCAGCCAGATCTTGGATATACAATCCTAGAAAAAGAGGAGACAACAAATGGGGACCAAGGCAAAAGATGGCTATTGTCAGAGTTTTCCCTAGGTTTGTATCCATTCCTCCGCGTGATTCAAGTAAATGGGTAGAGTTTTGTTTATCTGAGTTGTTGCTATACAAGCCTTTTCGTAACATTGAAAGAGACATTGGTCATGATAATGATACTATAGTAAAAAATTGGGAATCACTCAATTATAATCCTTGGCATGTTCAAAGAGTAGCACCTATAGAAGATGATGATCCTAGCAGTGCTTCTGAAGTTGAAGATAATGAAGTTGTTCAAGAAAATACCATAGAGCATGAATGGGAAATCATCTCCAGACTACATCGTGGTCAACATATGCAGGTTTCTGAGATAGATATGTTTGGAAGAAGAGATGTTGATAGAAATACAAACTGGTGTAGTGAATATCAAGGTGAAGATCATACTGCTATAGCAATCAACTTCATAGGATAAATGAAGAAACATGGATGTCTCATGTATGATGACATCCCACAGTGCATCAACTTAACAAGCCTCAATGAGAAGCAATAGAAGGCAATTGATATTATTATGACACACTACCATAGAAATCAGGTCAGGATGCTTTTGTTTATGATAATTCAAGGAACAGCAGGAACAAGAAACTCTTATCTGATTGGTGCCATCAGTCAAATTCTTCACACTGAAGCTTTGCCAAGTACTTCTCCACTTCTATTACTTTCACCAACTGGAGTTGCAGCGTTCAATATAGGAGCTTCTACAATTCATTCAAAGTTGAGAATACCAATTAGAGATTTTTCTCAGCTAGAGGGGACGCAACTCACAAGTTTTCAAGAAGAGATGGCCCATATCAGGTATATTTTGATTGATGAAGTGAGCTTCATTGGTCAAAACTTGCTGGAAAATATAGATTCTCGACTCAGGCAAGCCTTCCCATAGAGTGCTGACATAAGCTTTGCAGGTTTACTTTCATTTTTTTTTATGATGCTATTTTTGTGCTATAATATTTATTATTATAACTCATCTATAAATAAAATCATGTAACTTTCATAGATAGTCTTCTAATCATTTCTCTTACTTTATTCTAGGTATATCTATTATTTTGGTTGGCGATCTTGGTCAGTTGCCTCCATTGAATGACAAATTGGCATATGCTAGCAACAGGTGGGCAAAGTTACTTTGGAAAGAATTCAAAATAGTGGTTACATTAGATAAAATATTTAGGCAAGATGGAGAAAACATTCACCAAAAAAGATTTCATCAACTTCTCACAAATGTGAGAGATGCGAGTCCAAACTTGGATGATTGGAACTTGCTTATGATGAGAACCCCTGTGAGGTTAGATGTTGCAACCAATGATGAGTTTGACAAGATAATGCATTTGTTCTCTACAAATGCCAATGTTTGTAACCATAACTTGAGGATGTTGTATTTTTTGAGGCAACCTGTTGCATGTAGCCTTGCAACTAAGTCAAGGAATGGTAATATAATTGAAGATTGCTCGAATGAAGAACTTGATCTAGAGTTATTATTCAGTAAGGATTCGAGGGTCATATTAACTACAAATCTATGGATTGAAGCCGGTCTTGTCAATGGATCCTTGGGATATATCCAGAATATTGTGTACAAACCAAGAACTACCCCACCTGAACCACTTGCTTATGTTACAGTTGAATTTGATAATTATTTTGGATTACCATATGATGACCATCATCCAAGAATAGTTCCAATATCACCAGTCTAGAGGGGTAGAACCTTTCAGTTACCATTAAGGTTGGCATGGGCATTGACAATTCATAAATCTCAGGGACTAACTCTTTCGAGAGCCAAAGTTGATATAGGCCAAAGAGAAAGAGCAGGATTGACATTTGTAGTTGTATCTCATGTAAAGTCTCTAGAAGGCTTGAGAATCATGCCACCTTTCACATATGACTGCTATGAAAAAATGAAGACTGGGAAACAACTTTCCAATAGGAAAGCAGAAGAAATTAGACTCAAGTGTCTTGAAAATGAGTGATGTACTATAATGTTGTATTGCTATTAAATATTACATTATTTATTAATCACCTATTTTGTGTCATTATTGTTCAGAATTATCCTTATGCATTGAATTAGTGTATCATATTTCAAATTCATGTTCTCTTTTGTTTAAATATGTATCGTTAATATAATTTATATCATGTTTGCGAACCTGACTTCTTCTTAATTTGAATATAAAAAAATCCACAAAATCATATATACTATTCCACTATAGCTAGCATCTAGAGTTTGAAATGGTAATGCAAACTGGTTATTCTGATTAATTATATATTCTGATTAATTATATATAATGATGTTTGTTTAAAACTTTACAGGATACCATTCCACCTATGGCTGCCTCTGAAAGAGACTCCAACATCATGGTTACAAGCCCCTCTGCTTCGATGGGCTCAAACCATATTTTTGAGAGTGAATTTGACAAGTGTACACGAATCATTCAAGAGTCATGTAAAACTATAATCAAAGCTGTGGAGAACGTAGCATTATCAGTTGACTATGTTGATGAACTAGATATAATGCAGATGGAAGATGTTTCAAAAGTTTTCCGCAAGACATCTGCAAAAGTGGATGCGTTTCCATCAATGATGAAAGAAGTATACCGTGATCATTGTACAAATAAAGGTCGCCATACCAACTTTATTGTTGAAGAATATGTGATGAACTTGCATCATTATGGAGAAAGGTTATTGATTTAGATCATTCTTATCTTATCTTTCATACTTCTTAAATATCTAATGGTTGTAGTGGGTCTTCTATTTCCCCTTTCATCTTTGTTTGTAAGTTTCACGAACAAGATAGTGAATATGTATTTTTTCCTACTCCCATGATGGTTACCCCTATACTTTCCAACATTTTGAAACATGCTTTGTTCATCTCTACATTTCTAATATTTATTTGTTCAATGAATGCACTAATTAAATGTGAGGAAATAAATATATAGGACATCTGATTCATTACTATTTCTAACCAAACCCCAAACAATGTTCAACAAGTATACCAATACCTTTAACTATATTAAATAAACTATTAAAAGTTAATCTTCAATGGAAACTAAATACTATTTTTTTATTTTAACCCTAATACTAATCCAAAGTTAACATTGTGCATGACATCATTAACCCATGATTAACCCTCATGAAATAACTAAATATAATACTAATCATAACTCTAATCATAACCCTAACCCTAACTGTAATGTACTCTTACTTCAAGAATAAATTGTAATGTTAAATATCCTATTAACCTAAATTCTCGCCCTATTGATAACCCTAACCCTACCACTAACACTTACTCGAATCCTACGTCATGACATAAAATGACCAACTAAATCCTAACCCTTATCCGATGTCAACTTATAATAATAATTTATCATTTTAAAATATAATAAACCCTAACCCTTATCTAATGTCAACTTATTATAATAATTTATCATTTTAAAATATAAAAACTAATTTTTTATTTTAGCCCTAATAGTAATCCAAACTTAACATTGTGCATCACATCATTAACCCACGATTAACCCTCGTGAAATAACTAAATGTAAAATTAATCATAACTATGATCGTAACCCTAACCCTAACTGTAACGTACTCTTACTTCAAGCATAAATCGTAATGTTAAATATCCTATTAACCTAAATTCTCCCCCTATCGATAACTGTAACCCTACCACTAACTCTTACTTGAACCCTAAGTCATAACATAAAATGACCTACTAAACCTTAACATTGTGCATCACATCATTAACCCATGATTAACCCTCATGAAATAACTAAATATAATACTATTTATAACTCTAATCATAACCCTAACCCTACATGTAACGTACTCTTACTTTTTTGCATAAATCATAATGTTGCATATCCTATTAACATGAACTCTCACCGTATCGATAATCGTAACCCTACCACTAACTCTTCTATGAACCCTACGTCATAACATAAAATGACCTACTAAACCCTAACTCTTACTCGGTTTCAAATAAATTTAATAATTTATTATTTATAACTATATATATACATAAACATTATAATTCCTAAAATGTAACCCTAATCCTATTCCCTTACCCTAATGTTAAACCTTAATGTTACACTTAACACTAACCCTAATCATAATTGTAACCCTAATCCTGTTCCCTTATCCTAATCTTAAACCTTAATGTTACACTAAATATGATAGTAATCATAACTCTAAACCTAACATCATATCCCTAACCACATCACTAATCTCACCCTATCCCTAACCCTAACCCTAATTAAAACTCTTACCCAAACCCTAACCCTAATTACAACCCTAATACTAATCGAAACATAACACTGCGCATCACATCATTAACCCACGATTAACCCTCATGAAATAACTAAATATAATAGTAATCATAACTCTAATTGTAACCCTAACCCTAGAACTGTAACGTACTTTTTACTTTTTTGCATAAATCATAACGTTACATATCCTATTAACATGAACTATCACCATATCGATAACTCTAACCCTACCACTAACCCTAATCCTATTCCCTTACCCTAATCTAAAACCTTAATGTTACACTAAATATGATAGTAATCATAATTGTAACCCTAATCCTATTCCCTTATCCTAATCTTAAACCTTAATGTTACACTAAATATGATAGTAATCATAATTCTAAACCTATCATCATATCCCTAACCACATCATTAATCTCACCCTATCCCTAACCCTAACCCTAATTACAACTCTTACCCAAACCCTAGCACTAATTACAACCCTAATACTAATCAAAACATAACACTACACATCACATCATTAACCCATGATTAACCCTCATGAAATAACTAAATATAATAGTAATCATAACTCTAATTGTAACCCTAACCCTAACTGTAATGTACTTTTACTTTTTTGCATAAATCATAACGTTACATATCCTATTAACATGAACTATCATCGTATTGATAACCCTAACCCTACCACTAACTCTTACGCAAACCCTACGTCATAACATAAAATGACCTACTAAACCCTAACTCTTACCCCGTTTCAAATCATTTTAATAATTTATTATTTATAACTATTTGTTTTCATATAAACATTACAATTCCTAAAATGTAACCCTAATCCTATTCCCTTACCCTAATCTAAAACCTTAATGTTACACTAAATATGATAGAAATCATAATTGTAACCCTAATCCTATTCCCTTATCCTAATCTTAAACCTTAATGTTACACTAAATATGATAGTAATCGTAATTCTAAACCTAACATCATATCCCTAACCACATCATTAATCTCACCCTATCCCTAACCCTAACCCTAATTACAACTCTTACCTGAACCCTAACCCTATTAACATGAACTATCACCATATCAATAACCCTAACCCTACCACTAACTCTTACGCGAACCCTATGTCATAACATAAAATGACCTACTAAACCCTAACTCTTACCCTGTTTCAAATCATTTTAATAATTTATTATTTATAACTATATATATACATAAACATTAGAATTCCTAAAATCTAACCCTAATCCTATTCCCTTACCTTAATCTAAAACCTTAATGTTACACTAACTCTCACCCTATCCCTAACCCTAACCCTAACCCTAACCCTTACTATCACCCTATCCCTAACCCTAAGCCTAAGCCTAACTTGAACCCTGACTCATACCATAAAATATCTTACTAACCCTAACTCTCACCCTATATGTAACCCTAACCGTAACTCTTACCAGAACCCTAAGTCATAACGTTAAATGTCCTACTAACCCTAACTCTTACCAGGTTTCAAATAATTTTAATAATTTCTAATTTAGAACTATATATATACTGTATTTTTTTTACAACATTAAACCTAATTATATATATATATATATATATATATATATATATATATATATATATATATATATATATATATATATATATATATATATATATATATATATATATATAAATATATATATATATATATATATATATATAGATACACACAAAAACATTACAATTCCTAAAATCTAACCCTAATCCTATTCCCTTACCCTAATCTAAAACCTTAATGTTACACTAACTCTAACCCTATCCCTAACCCTCATTCTCACCCTATCCCTAACCCTAACCCTAAGCCTAACTTGAACCCTGACTCATACCATAAAATATCTTACTAACCCTAACTCTCACCCTATATGTAACCCTAACCGTAACTCTTACCCGAACTCTAAGTCATAGCGTTAAATGTCCTACTAACCCTAACTCTTACCCGGTTTCAAATAATTTTAATAATTTATAATTTAGAACTATATATATACAATTTTTTTTTTACAACATTAAACCTAATTATTATATATATATCTATATATATATATACATAAATATTACAATTCTTAAAATGTCTACTGTGTTGTGCTGCGACTGCCACTAGCTTATATATATATATATATATATATATATATATATATATATATATATATATATATTATGCCGAGAGTAATCCTTCTTGAGGCGCCTATTTACTTTAAATTGCAAGCTGCAATAGACATCTCAGAAGAATTACTCTCGGCGTAATATATATATATATATATATATATATATATATATATATATATATATATATTAGTTATCCTATAGCAACATCACAAATATGGTGATGCTAAAAATACAAATTAAAAAAACATAAATAACTATTAAAATATGTCACCTAAGATTAAACACATTTATTGAAAAACTTAAAAAATTTAATAAACAGAAAATATGGTGCGCTGTAAGATGTGCTATTATAGTTTAGACATTGCCTCTAAAATGGAAGTGACAGTGGAGCAATCTATTTAACAAGTTACATAAAAGACGCGCGACGCCCCTTTTTCTCCATTTATAATTTATTAAATAATTGGCTGCAGGGCGGCTTCCTTCAACATACGCTTAGCAGGTTTCCCACTTAACGCATTAACACTTTTTCGAAGTAGTTCAAAGAGCCACGTCAACAAATATTATATATAGTTAAATAGCTGGAAATTCAATAAATTGGTCGAATCTCGCCTTATGCTGGAAAACACAACGAAATCGGGAATTTTTCATGTTCTGTAGTTTCTATGGATATTCCACCGCTTTCTTGGTACTCTCTGCTCCTTACCTCTTGTTCAGTCCTCTTCTTCTTTCTATGGAGAAGACAGAGGAGGACAGGGCTCCCTCTGCCTCCTGGACCTCCTGCTTGGCCTATTCTCGGAAACCTCTTTCTGCTGGGAAAAAGGCCTCATGAGTCTCTGTATCACCTGTCTCTGAAATACGGCCCACTGATGTCTCTTCGACTGGGCATGAAAACAACAGTGGTCGTCTCTTCTCCTGCCATGGCGAAGGAGGTTCTCAAAATGCACGACCACATTTTGGCCGGCCGGGCGGTGACAGAAACAACGATAGTTCTTTCCCATCACAAGTTCTCCCTAATTTGGGGCGAATGCGGAGCTCACTGGCGCAATCTCCGACGCATTTCAACTGTTGAGCTTTTCAGCCCCAAAAGAATGGAAGCTCTGCAACACCTCAGACGAGATCAAGTATTTCGCACGGTTCGACTCATTTTCGAGGACAAAGGAAAGGTTGGGGATATTGGGCGGACGGTCTTCTGCACGTCTCTGAATTTGTTGAGCAACATGATCTTCAGCGCTAACGTTTACGATCCGCACGATCCGCACGATCCGGCTTCTGCAGGGTTCAAAGATTCCCTCTGGGAGATGCGGAAGCTCGCCGGAACGCCTAATTTCTCTGACTTTTTCCCTTTTCTCCGGTTCCTCGACCTGCAGGGCCTGTGCCATCAGACCGCCAAACACTTGAAGGGTATGTATGATTTTGTGGATTTGTTCATACAGAAAAGACTCGCCCCTGCCAGCGAAAGTGTTGAGAAGACTGACTCAAAGAAGGATTTTCTGGATGTCCTCCTGGATTTCATAAGCGAAGACTTCACTGTCGTTGATATTCGAGTTCTCATAGCCGTAAGAACTGAAACGACCAATGTTATTTTTTTCGATAATTCATGATATTTTGGGCACAAGTTTAATTGTGTATCATTTTTCAGGAGTTTTTTATTGCCGGTACTGAAACGACCACTGCAACAATTGAATGGGCCATGGCAGAATTCATACACAATCCTCAGAAATTGAATCGAGCACGACAAGAATTGGATGAAGTAGTGGGTTGCAACAGAAGGGTGGAAGAATCTGATCTTGATCACCTGCCTTATCTCCACGCAGCCGTGAAGGAAGCAACTACAGGTATCGATCTCCAGGGTTCGAAGAACCTTTAAGGGCGGGCGAATTATAGAAAAAAGGGCCGCCCTACCCCCTGCTTTTGTTGAGGGCCCCACATGCGGTGCATCAGCATGAAGAGGTGCTGCGGCTTCACTCGTTCCATCAACACTAAACCGAGCGAGAATAAAGGAGACAGGAAGTAAGAAAGCTATCAACGAACTCACTCCTTGCGATCTCCACCCATCCTTCCCAATATAGCTGACAAACCTCAGACGGTTCCTCTACTGCTTCCCCACAAAGCTCAAAGTTCCTGCTTGATCGGGGGATTTGTGATACCGAAAGAGACCCAGGTGATGGTGAACGTGTGGGCCATTGGGAGGGACCCTCAAATCTGGAGCAATACGGCGCAATTTGAGCCGGAGAGATTTCTGGAAGGGGGAGAGAAGAGGAAGATAGATTACAGGGGACAAGACTTCGAGCTGATTCCCTTCGGAGCGGGAAGAAGAATATGCCCAGGGCTTCCATTGGCAAGTCGAATGGTAGATTTTGTCTTGGCTTCTTTACTTCATTCATTTGAGTGGGTACTTCCAGGCGGAACGAGCTGCGAGCAGATGGACATGGTGGACGAGTTTGGACTTACTTTAAAGAAGGCGGTAGAGTTAAAGGCAATCCCTGTACCACGTCTGCCAGATCATCTATACTAGCGCTACCTGATATATATTAACTTTATCAATAATGTTGATCTTTTTGTTTTATGCTCTGGTTTAAGGAGTTTGGACGTTATTTGTGTACTTTGAATTAATAATAAAGACGATCATGGGGAATAATTACCGCTGAGACTCCCCAGAGACATGGACGACCATGTAATTCATCCCAGCTGCACACGTATTTGCTTCTTATCCAAGGCATTTCCTTTTTCTCTTCTTGGCTTTGGAATGAATGCATTCATTATTATTATGACAATTTCACCAAAAGGGTAGGAAAATTGAAATGTACAATGTACAAAGTTAGTTTGGAAAAAACTAAGTGTCCTCCTTCGTAAGATTTGCGGTTTAGTTTACGATTTAGACGTTGTCCTATTATTTATAGTTTTTGTAGTTTATATTTTTTTTTCAAATTTTTAATATATTATATTTTATATTTATACTTTTAAATATATTTTATATTATAAAAAAAATTTGTATAATTTTTAATTATACTATATTTTATATATTAAAAATTATTTTTTTAATATAATAAATATTAAAATTAATAGAAATAAGTTATTATTGTATAGATTTTTTTTAATAATATGGTATTGTTAATATAGATCGTATTTTATTATTTGTTTTTTAAAAAGAGAAGATTTCTTTATTAATTTAAAAATTTGATTTGTAGATTTTATTAATGAGACAATTATACTATATTTTATATATTAAAAATTATTTTTTTAATATAATTAATAGAAATAAATTATTGTTGTGTCTAGATTTTTTTTAATAATTTGATATTGTTAATATAGATCATATTTTATTATTTGTTATATTAAAAGAGAAGATTTCTTTATTAATCTAAAAATTTGATATGTTATTTTTGTTAATGTGTCATTAATAAAATCTACAATCTTTAAAAAGAGGTCACAAGTTCAAATCCCATAGGAGATGGGGTAAGTAGACCTCGTTTAGTTAGGTGCCTTCTAGAAGGAGTAAGAGGTAGTCCTATATTACTTTGACCATATGTAGACCCAAAAACAAATGGTCAGTATCATGCACTATAAAAGATCATTTCCTTTGCTCCTCTTTTCTATGTGACATACATAGGGGAATATAGAAAGAGAAATAGTAGGAATAATGCATACAATTTGATTGGATTTTAAATCGAAGGCATTATTATCTACCTCAGATTCTAAATAAATGGTTGGTGCTACTTATTGAGCATGTAAGACTATTGAAGTTATCTTCTCTGTTCATCATTCACCTCCCTAGCTTTTGTGTGGAAGAGATTTTGTTCTTACATGATTTAGCCTCTAGGTTGGAATGCATAGTTTGTTGCCATTGCAGATGTAGCATTATGTCAGTAACAAAATAAGGGTAGATATTTAGATAGGATCGTTAAATTCAATATTTCTTTGTAAGTTGTACATATATAGCAACTTTCTAATGATAATTTTTGATGAAGTTTACGTAATTGGATCAATTAATTTTTTTCAATGCATATGGAGATTAATTATTATAATGAAAGCGTATAGAAGTTTTTTCCTCTTTATATTTTTTATTACTTTTAGGGAAGTTTAGAAATGTGATTTTAATATTAATTTTAATTATTAAGCAAACAAAAGCTAGAAAACTGTATACACATGCTCTATTTTTCTCCCATTTCTCTCACTCTATATTCATCTATATTTCTATCTTCCATTTTGTGCATAACTTCCAACCATAGCATAGCCTTAAAGCCTCCTAAAGATCACCATTTTTTGCATATCTAGAAATCATAGAATTCCATGAGACTACATTTCTTAGAGGAATTTTGTCAAATAGTTCACATGCTTTGTGTATGGTTTCACATTTTGTGTACATGTCTACCAGGGCAAAGCCTCCTTCTATCATACATAATGAGAAGCTTATTTTGAAGCATGTTTTTTTTAAGTAAATTATATTTTTGAATCAATATTTTAGCGATTTATTATCGATTCAGTATCAGAAAGATCAAATTTTTATATCAAATCGCCATAAATTTCATATTAATTGAGAATTTCCAATGATTGAGGTTTTATATTAACTAATAATCTCCATTTTTTGAGGTTTTCTCTTTGTTATCAAATCACCATAAAGCTTTGGTATTAACCGGGAATCTCCAATGGCGGATTAGTATATTTTCTAGATATTGTATTTTTTAGAGATTAGATATTGTGATATGATGTTTTCTTTCTAGAGCTGAAGTTTGATGTTGTAACTATTTCTTTCTAGCATGTGTGTGACTTTGAAGCATGATTCTATTCAATCCCAATTTTCAAAGATTGGTTATATTTACTCTAGATTTATCTAATTGGCAATGATCTTCCAAGGTCTTTAATGGCAATTTTCAAGGGAAATATTGGTCTTTTTACGGTAGCCTACTTGTGGTTGTGTTTTGTTTTGTGCTAGCAATGAAATTGGCCTTTGATTGTAAATTTCATTCTGATATTGTGATGGGTAGTTTTTCACTTGAGAATGATATTTGTTTTTGGGGTTGTTGGTACTTGCTTGCTGGGTTTAGTATGGCTTTAAGTGTTGATTTGATTCAGCCTGCCTTTTTCTAAATAGAGGCCATATTTACATTTTAAGATATCTAGACTTCTAATATGGTGATTTTTAAGGGATTTTCTATTCTTTGTTTTGTGCTTTCTCGTGGTTAAGCTTTATGTACTCTATTTGTGGTGCAAGCAATGCAATTAGCCTCTCATCTTCTACAAATACCAGTGGTATTGCATGCAGGTTTCAGATGATTCTTCAAACCAAAGATGGAAAATTTAGCTCGAAATTCAATGTTGTGTGTAAGTTTTTTCTCTTGTCCATTGTTTTCCTTTTATACAACGAGACAACAGTCTGGTCGACAAACATGAACTTTCTAGTTTCTCACAATAAAACATTGATCTCAAATGCAGAAAGTAATCTGGTGTTGTGTGATGCAGATGGGAAATTAGCCTGGTCTACAAATTTCATGGTAGGATCTAATATTACTGTTGGTGAAAATGGGAATCTGATTGTGTACAATAGGGGCGACAGGGTGTTGTGGAAAAGTTTTGATTGTCTGACTGATACACTCATTACATGCCAAATTGTTAGGGCTGGAACATTTCTTGTCTCCAATATTTCATCTTCCAATACACCTGAAAGAACTTACCAGGCCAACATGTTATCAGGCGGAGCATATTTTTTCAACAATGCACCACATTTTTTTCCCTTTAGAATTCTCGAGGTCAACCTACAAAGGTTAAATTCCCGAGAAGCCCTCATTAGTCTATACAACTCAACCTGCAATCACACAATTGTGGCATTCTCTGATTTGATGACCTAAAACTGATCTGGAAGAAAAAGTGATCTATTTCTAGCGAATGTAGACAAGAAACTGGCAAATATCCAAATGGATTCTCCATTACTATCTCGCTGAAAATTGGAGATTTCTCGGATGTCGAAATACCTACAAAGGTTGAACTGTATGGGTTTGAGAATATAATAAGAGTTTCCTTTCAGATAACAAAAAATCATGTAACAATATGGATTGGAGTCAGATCTCCTACAGTTGTCTTCTACAGTCCTGCGAGTAACCGCTTTCTTTTCTCCAATGAAAACAAGATCATTCAAAGTACATGGCCATCTTATATTACCAAGTTGTTTGCAGATTCACTACTCACTAAAGTTGGGGTCGAAGCAAAAGCTCTAAGAAAGGTATTTCTCAATTTATTAAAGCCATCTCTCCAAACATTCGTGGGCAGAGTGGACTCCATTGTCAATCACCATGTTAAACGTTTTTGGATTGAGGAGACCCAAATCAAGGCCTTTCCTCTCTCAAAGTGTTGCTTGTTTGTTGTGGCTTACTCTCTTTTTCTCACCATGGATGAAGGGCCTCAACAATCTTATTTGTATGTCTATTTTATTGCCTTGTTAAACCAAATGTTGTAGATTCCTTTGGATTTTCCGAGGACTCTGTACTGGAAAATAGTAGGGAGTAATTATATCCGTCAAATTCTGCAGACTGTGATTGAGAAGAGGAGAGAGGATTTGAGTTCAGGTTCTACTTCCCCACAACAGAATTCATTTTCATTTATGATTTGTAACATTGATGGGAATGGGAATGGATTGAGTGATGAAGACATCAGGGATAACCTTATGCTACTTATGGCTAGCCATGACACCATTGTTGTGACAGTACCACCATAGCTGAAACTGTCATAGGGTGAAAGTTTTCACCCGTGCGGCACAGCCTCTAGACTTCAACAAATAGGTAACAAAACAATCTAGTACGGACTACGCCTTACCCATACGAGCACGAATAAGACTTATGCGGAAACTAAGCCAGCTCACTCCGAAATCTCAACACAGTATTCCAACAGACTCAGCTCAAAGACTTCTCATCCAACAAGACACCTAAAGAACTAAGCTAGAGAACTTCCCAACCTATGAGATGTCCCCAAAATGTGGACCTGTGTCCAGGGGTGGACTTGTGGCCTACACAAGCCAATCTCATGAAAACCTCCTACGTACTCGCAACCAATGCAGCTCAAAGTCACACGTAGTTCTAAATCGGCTTGCTATACCACCAGCTCGCAAATAAACTTAAATCTATCTTGGCCAAGTCCCCGACTTCCCATTCCTAGACCTAGATGATTTCACCTCAGCACGGCTCCAAGCCTTGCCTATGCCACAACTATGAGTAACTAGCCCGTGACAAAGTCCCAATGACCCTGTATGCCTAGAACATCTCACAGCCCCAAGAATGCACATCGAATCCATCCCCGATGAAATCTTACACCACAACTATGTTGGCCCAATGCATAGCATAGCCCCAAACTTACACCTCGGACCCAGATCGCTTGAGATCATACACCACAATTGAGAACACCTAGCATGTACCCCAGTCCCAAATTCAACATGTCAGATAACAATGCATCTTCATAGATCCAAATCCTTTTCGATCGAAACATAGCAACCCAATGTCGCACCCACCTAGATTGACTTGAGATCCAATTTGACACACATGTTAGCTAACCCGATTCTAAGTCCATCATTAGTTCTGATCTGGTCCGCATCACATTCAAGCCATACATCGGAACAATGACTTCCTTATCCGACAAGCTTACCCGATCTGCATTCAAGAACAACTCGTCACGGAATAACTATGCAAGAACCCAATGCATAGCATTTCATCCGACATGGTATCAAGACATGCATCCGACATATCCATGAAGAGCTCACAAAGCATTCGTAACCAACATTCTTAAGTAATGCATCCTCAAGTCATTGCGCCCATGAGGATTGGAAGACAAAGAGACGTGCCAAGGGCAAACAACATGCTCTAGAATCCATCTAGCTCGGGTCCAATCTCAAAGGTCGTTACACCCTCCCCCACTTAAAATAGGCAACGTCCTCAGTGCCTGCAACACCGAACTTCCGGGTTACAAAATCTTTGCAAAAGCCACCTCTTCACTTCAACTCGAATCACACAAAATGACACCATCCAGATTTAGTCCATAACGAACATCCGACTCAAGATTCCATCCAAGTCGATCTAGATTAGCTCAGGTCCAGATCCTTCACCAAGTCCAACTTATGAAGCTATCTTCCCTTCAAGCTCTTATTAAAACTAATTCTGCAATCAAGGCAATCCTGGGGTCGTAGATTACCAATCC
The DNA here is from genome assembly GCA_027943335.1 of Chamaecyparis obtusa. Taxonomy (NCBI): domain Eukaryota; kingdom Viridiplantae; phylum Streptophyta; class Pinopsida; order Cupressales; family Cupressaceae; genus Chamaecyparis; species Chamaecyparis obtusa. Next base: position 3,460,815 of record BSBK01002522.1, on the reverse strand, counting down.
ACTTAATCAGACATTGTCTCATTCAATGAAATCCAAGAGCTGCTCCCAGCTTCTTGCGAAACCAAATCGTAAGGCCATGTCCAAAACCCAATCAAGACACCAATTTTGCAACACCTCGATATCACAAATAGTAGCTCCAAGTAATCCATAAGACTCCGGTCCTAATGCAACCCATCCTAGTTTAGCCATCAAAAGATAGCCGAGTAGTTCCAGTCTCACGCTCCGCGTTTACCTTCCACTTACTCAATCAACTCGACACAACAAAGCTCTTAACGCATGACTTGATGTACCAGGTTACAACAAACATGACGACTTGCAATCACGGCTACATAACAAAACAAGACATACCATGTCAAGTAGCACAAAACCAATCTATGCAACGCAACTGCAACTCATAAGGGAAATGCACTTTCAATGAAAAACAACTCAAACTTGCATCAAGATAAGATCAAGCACATCGTGCCCACTTATATGAAACTTGATCAAGAACAAGGGTAGGCATACCTTCCAAAAAGGAATACTAACCAAATGTAATCCAAACAAAGACATCCCCATCTCGTGGTTTCAATACCCAAATCCATCTAAGCACTGAATGAGCTTAACACCGCACTTCGATCTCCGGTTGTGGATACCTAAGGAACCACCCTCAAAGTTTCCAACTTCAACTTAGGAAAGTAGCTCGACTCTAGTCATAGGCTATAATGCTGCAATAAAAAGACTTCCTCATCCTTAGCATCGCCAAGAATCCAAGGAAACCCAGATCAGACACAATCCTTGTGCAACTCGCTTTCGCTTACCAAGACTAGCTCACCGAAATCAACTTTACCCCAAGTCGGGCACCAAACCTTCATTGAAATAACAGCACGACGAAGTCGTATACCAAATAGTCACCAAAATAGTTCATCAGATCGCTCCTCTAATACTGACTTACCAAAAAGACAAGTATCAGAGTCATTGATGAAACTGCTCTGATACCAGATGTCACGGGGTCAGAGTTTTCATTCGTGCGGCACCACCTCTAGATGTCAACAAATAGGTAACAAAACAATCTAGTACGGACTATACCTTACCCATACGAGCACGAATAAGACTTAGGCAAAAACTAAGCCAGCTCACTCCGAAATCTCAACACAGTATTCCAACAGACTCAGCTCAAAGACTTCTCATCCAACAAGATGCCTAAAGAACTAAGCTAGAGAACTTCCCAACCTATGAGACGTCCCCAAAATGTGGACTATGCCCAGGGGTGGACTTGTGGCCTACACGAGCCAATCTCATGAAAACCTCCTACGTACCCGCAACCAATGCAGCTCAAAGTCACACATAGTTCTAAATCGGCTTGTTGTACCACCAGCTCGCAAATAAACCTAAATCTATCCTGGCCAAGTCCCCGACTTCCCATTCCTAGACCTAGATGATTTCACCTCAGCACGGCTCCAAGCCTTGCCTACGCCACAACTATGAGTAACTAGCCCGTGACAAAGTCCCAACGACCCTGTACATGTAGAACATCTCACTGCCCCAAGAATGCACCTCAAATCCGTCCCCGACAAAATCCTACACCACAACTATGTTGGCCCAATGCACAGCATAGCCCCAAACTTACACCTCAGACCCAGATCACTCGAGATCCTACACCACAACTGAAAATGCCCAGCACGTACCCCAGTCCCAAATTCATCAAGTCAGATAACAATGCATCTTCATAGATCCAAATCCTTTTCGATCGAGACATAGCAACCCAATGTCGCACCTGCCTAGATTGACTTGAGATCCAATTTGACACACATGTTAGCTAACGCTATTCTAAGTCCATCATTAGTTTCGATCCGGTCCACATCACATTTAAGCCATACATCGGAACAATGACTTCCTTATCCGACAAGCTTACCCAATCTGCATTCAAGAACAACTCGTCACGAAATAACTATGCAAGAACCCAATGCATAGCATTTCATCCGACACGGTATCAAGACATGCATCGGACATATCCATGAAGAGCTCACAAATAATTCGTAACCAACATTCTCAAGTAATGCATCCTCAAGTCATTGTGCCCATGAGGATCGAAAGACAAAGAGACGTGCCAGGGGCAGACAACACACTCTAGAATCCATCTAGCTCGGGTCCAATCTCAAAGGCCGTTACAGAAACTCCTAGACTCTTCCCATATGGCCTATTTACTCTCTCTCGTTTAACTCACATAAGGTGCAGTCTTGAAGGCAACATAAATTTGAGTGAGCTCAAGGCAAGTAGTTCTTTCACTCAGACAATTTTTCTCTCTTTTTTTGTGATCAATATACTTTATATTGGACAATTTAGAACACTATAAACTACATATTTTTTATTTTAATTAAAAAAATTAAATATACTTATTTCATTTATATTTTCTTTCTTATTTTATATTACATTTTATTATAATATATTTTTTACACATGCTAAAATAACTTGTTTATTTACATGTAAAATAATTGAAATAATTGAATGGAGAACCAACTTATAATAGTTTCTTCCTACTTGTAGTACAATAGAGAGATAAATCTGAAAAAATGTTATGTAAACAATACATCTTGTGTTGAATCCCTTTTAGTGATTCAAAACAATTCTATTAGTACATAGTTGTTCTTAACATTATGGACTGTGGAAGCAAGCACTAAGATTAAAATATGTCAAAATCATTTAAATTTAACATGTATATTTTGGTCAATTACTTTATTTTCATTCACAACTAATCATTCTTATTTGATAGTGATTTAAAGTTTAAATTATTAAATTTGAAGTGATAGGTGTCTTTTCTTTCCTAATTAACCATTCATCTAAATCCTATCTTATACATACATGTACTGTGAAGTTCCATTCTAGAATAGTGATCGTTTAAGGTGAGAGACGTGTAGAATGTGGACATTGAACTATGCAGTCTATCTCACCCAAATTTCCCTAACAAATAACTCCTTTTGCAAGATATTATCCTCTGCATTATCTCCTCCTCATAAAAAATGAATCTCCATCGAAGCTTTTATTGCATAAATAATAACATTTGCTAAATATTTACTATTTCACCATATTACACACATGTATACAAAAAATACTAAAAATTTTTCCCTCTTAACTTTACATACCTCTTTAGTGTACCTATTGCACACCAAGGTGTGATTGCTAGTATAAATCTAAGGGAGATGAAATGAATGACGTTCTTTTCAATATCAATGGCTCATAATGCTTCTTAACATTGCAAAATGATGGAAATTATATAATCTATAGACTAAGTTGTTATTTTCAAAATTGATTACACTCTATGATTTATTATCAAGATGAAAAAGAACTAAAAATAAAATTACAATTTATTATCAAGATGAACATTTTTTCATATTGAGCTCCTCTCGCCATTTTTTAGTAGTCACTGACACCAGTACCACTATAAATTACAACCAAATTAGACACTAATATGTGGAATGTAAAAAGTTACTAACATGGAAAAACATTGCAAAACCAGTACACTTAAACTGAAAAAAAGCCAAATATTTCTTTCTAATTTGAGGATTCAAAGGCATTGCGACATTTTCATACAAGCATCTCAACATGCTAAAGTTTAGCATCTTTTTATCGTGTCTATTGTAAAATTTATTGCCAACATACACATTTTTTATAACAAAGAGTGTCATGCATTGTGAAACGCTCCTCTTTTTATCCTCTTCATTTACCATCGTTTGTACGCATGCCAGCGTAATTTTTAGTGGTGAATATTCACCTTTTGGCAAATTCTGGGGAATACATTTCATGAAATTGGTGAATCACACAGGTATAGGCTGGCCCATATTCGCCCAATCTTGACATGGTAACTGCTAAATATTCATTGGAATCGCCAATCAGATTTTCCATTTGACGTTGTTGACCATCATATTCGCCTATAACTAATCTGACATGGTTCTTTTAATGGTCTCTTATTTGCCAACGATATTAATTGTGAATTGCATATAAAATTTAAAATAGCCAAATGGTTTATATTGCTATCTTAACCACGACCTATTTCGCCAACCCATTAATTAATTGTTTTATTTGTCCACAATGTATTTCACCAACCTGTTAATTAATTGTTTTATTGGTCCACCACGTATTTTTAATTTTTCACCAAAAATAGCATTGATTAGGTCGACACTCGGCACATTTTCGCTAAAAGCCTAAGAATTTTTATTTTTTTTTAAATTTGGAAATTTAGAATTTGGAATCATGGATTGATATAAATTCAAATCAAATTTAGAAAACTTAAAAGTAGTCTTATCATCCATTGTTACAAATTTTTGGAGCCAGAGGGCTAGATTTACAAATAACAATCTTGCAACAATAAATAGAGGATTCAACATTTCAGAGAGTAAGAATTCAAAGGAAGCAGGACAAACGTAAACAATTATTTGTTCACATTTCACAGTATTGCTATTAATTTCAATTTCTAGAGGCTAGAATCCTAGTGTCTAGTGAGAGGTCATTGGGTGAAGATGTCGGACAAGGGTGACTATCCTGAGATTGAGTATCCTCGGGCTACTACTATTGAAGGGATTCAGATATTAGGGGAGGTTGAGAATTAGACTACTCACCGTGCTCAGGGAAATGAAGAGATTGGAAAGCTAGACAAGGGTAAGACTCCTCGGGGTAGTGAAGGGCTTGGGAGGCGATCAAAATGCCCAAAACTTAAAGATACTACTATAAAGGCTTTCTTTGAAGTTGGCAATGTTTTTGCTCCATCAACATCTGCAGTTGCGAGTGCAAAAGCCATTCACAGTAGCTCACCAGTACCAGTACCACAAGCTGGGGTTGTCATTAAGTTAAATGAAAATCAAAATACATCAAATGAGGATAACAATGGTGGCACAAGAGAAGATGTTATAAGGGATATGTTGAACCAGTTGGAATAAAATGCTATAAATAAAGATAATAATGATGTTGGTAGGAAGAAAAGAAAAAGGGAAGTAAAAATGGGGCAGGAGTGGGAAATGGAAAGAAATTTTAAGGTTGATTGGGTAGCAAAGTACTGGTTCATTGAACCAGTCCTAAGCAATGATCAACAACCAACAGAATGCATGTGTAAGATTTGTACCTAGAAACTTAAAAGAGACAAGAAGTTGTAGCTAAAGCTTGACACTATAGAAAAGCATATTGGTAAGGTTTATGAAAAACAGACCATAGATGAACAAGAAATATTAGTAGTGAGATGGAAATCAAAGGAAGAATGTCTTCATGTTAAGTATGCCATAGAATATGAAGATCATAACAAGAGAATGACAGTAATTTCTAGTAGTGAAAATCCAATCAAGGATGGGTTTAAACATGTAGCCAATGAAGCAAACCTAGTAAAGATCGTTCAGATGAGTGTTGTTTTTCATATTATGTCCAGAGGGCGTCCTATGAGAGACTTCTCAGAATATGGTAATTTATTATCTTTTTTGCAAGTTCCTCACTATCCTATGTCACATTGGTCAACAAACATTGGATGGGAAATGGAAAACTATCTCTCTGAGGTGGAAAAGAAAAATTTATAGGAGAAAGTAAAATAGTCCAGATTCATTTCATTATCCATAGATGAAGTTACTGTAGTAGATAACACTGCTTGGGTTTGTATGCATGTGTATACAATAAAAGAACATGTCTGCCAAGCTAATCTACTTTGCATTTGTAAAATGAGGGGCAATTCAACAGCAAAAAAGTTATATTTTGAAGTGAAGAATGCTTTGAATGAAGTTCCTGGTATGGATGATTTGACAATTGGAAAGAAGTTAGTGTGTGTTCGAACTGTAGTAATGCAAGGCCAAAGGAATTGTCTTTATGAAAGATTACAAACTAGTATTGCACCTTACATGCTTGGCATACATTGCATGACGCATCGAATGAATTTAGCATATAAAATTGTAAGCGATTTTCCTACAATGGCAAAAGTTGAAGATCTAGTTCATGACATATACTCTTACTTTTGTAGAAGTCCTAAACATTTTGCAGAATTTAAGTTTTTCTCAGAGGGCCTAACACTAGGAAACAATCTTCTCAAGGATGTTGAGACCAGATGGATCTCTTTGCATGGACCAGTAGAAAGAGTTCTAACAAAATATCAATCCTTGATCGGAGTAATATATGAGCAACACCTCACAATAGACAAAGCTCCTGATTTGTTATATAAGTTAAGTGATATAAAGACTCTGCTAACCTTAGCTAGGCTTCTCCCCATGCTGGATTTAATGAACAAAGTTGTTAAGAAAGCCCAAGAGGAGACTATGTATATCCATGAGTACTCAAATTTACATAGAATGACATGCATTGCCCTGGATAATTTATACTCAGATATGATAACACTTGAAAGCCCAAATTTTTGTAGGTGGAAAATAATTTTAGATTTGAATCATGCTAAGAATTTTTTACAATTCAATGCAAAAAATGATTTATGTGTGTTTGTGAAAGAATATGAAATACCAATGCACCAATCTAAGACGGGGAAGTGATGCAAACTACTTCCAGTTAAAAGGGTTGATTTTGACAGGTTTGTTAAATCTGTTAGTGAGAATTTGAACTGAATTTCCTACCAACTTTCAAGTGAGATTCGTGAAAGATTCCCTCGAGAAGGAATTCTTGAAGCCATGGGTTGTGTGTTTCCTCATTTTTTGAAAAACATCAAAGATAGACAACTTCATGCTCATATGTTTCATAAAACAATTGATGAACTAATCAGAGAGTTTTCAAAACATGCAGATTGCAATGGACAACCAATTGATGGAATTATAGATTAAGCTAATCTTAAAAAACAATGTAGACAATTTGCATCATGTATGAAATTGCAGATAAAAAACTTGGAGAATCCATTTGAACTTGGTGCAATAACCAGGCTTTGGAAAAGGATAGAGCAGAGTGAAGTATTGCATGATTCAATATCAAAATATTTCAAACTTGCTGATTTATGTCAAACAATGATATTGGGGTTGGTGGAAGATGAAAGATTTTTAGTGCATTGGGGTTTTTGAAATCAAAGATTAGAAACAAACTGGACAAAAATTTGGAAACTTTCTTGAGGTTGTTTGTAACTCAGTACAATGTTAGAGACTTTCCTTATGATAGGGCATTGGCAATTTGGAATTCCCTGCATGAAAGACAAGGGTTTTTGAACACTAGTTCAAAACATGGTGGTTCTGAGACAAACCATGGATCTTGGTCCCAAACTCAGAATGAAGATGAATTTTTTTTTGATTTTGAATACCCAACTTAGAATGAAGAAGAACCTCTTGTTAGTATTAGTAGTCAATTTCAGGAGCTGGATTCCATGTGGGATATAGAAGAGGCAGATTGCTCACTGAGACTGAGTGAAGAGTGAAGTGATTTAGAATTAGCATTTGGTTAATATGTATTTATAATTTTATACACTGTATACTTATTACTGTACTTGTTGGATATGTTAGCACTTTTCCTTGCAGGACCAAGCTTGAATCAAAAAGTTGGGCTTAGACTCACAGGTTAGGCACTCAAGCTTGACAAGAAAAACACACCAATTGATGAGGATAAAGAGAAATCCTCCTTCTTCTTTGAGCTCCACATTCACTCAGGCGTGTATTGCCTTATCAACACATTCAAGACACCTCATGACAAAACCAAAGGCCTACAGATAGATTAATGTGGAATAGCAATCAATCTCCTATACGTATCTTGTACCCCAATGATAGAAAGTCTCATGCAATAGCCCTACTTGCATGGAATGAGATTGAAAGCCAGAAACCTATCCTAACAACATGAAAGGGAAAGGGTGGAATTGAAAGGAAATGATTTTAAATGGATTTGAAGGGACCCCTAAGATACCCTAAGTCCCTAATAGACCAGTGCCTTATCCAATGGGCCACAGAGTCAAATACCCTACTGCAAGAGATAGCTATGAAACAAGAACACAATATGCTCAATGTGTTGATGCCTGACATCAATCACACACCATGACCAAACCTCAACTTAGTACCCACCCATGCATTGAAATATGTTATTATCCATCAAAGGATTTTGACCCTCCCCTTAGAAGAGACCTATGAACAGATAATACATTGACCAGCATCCACTGAAAGACAAGCATGAAATATCCTTGACACCTCAACTCATACATACATGAACACTAACTCTGAACCAGTTGTCCCTGTGAAGACAACTCCACTTGCAAACACTTAGGCAATGCAAACAGACAAATCAAACACCCTTGATGTATGATTAATGGACTCAGAATTCAAATGGAGATAGCTTGGTAACAGTAAGAATATATTCACTTCTCATACATAAGACAAATCTATTACAACATGCACTATATTCTCTGAACCAGTAAGGAGAGAAGAACACTCTATATGTAGAGAGAAGGAGAAATCTACAAGAAAAAGACCCTTCACTTGGAACCAATTCTCCTCAAAAATTTGCAGAAGAAGGAACCCTTACAAAATCGAACCACCTGCAATTTATACCACTAGCTGCCTTGGAATTCTCTAGGAGAATGCAACAAGCTATGGACAGCTAGGGCTATGGTTTCAACTACCCAACCAACCAAAAGAATACATCAGAATTTATTACAGGGGCAGGAAACCAAGCAATCTCAGAGAAATAGATCGAAGAAGATCTCCAATTATGATAATTCTTAGAATAGAGCATAGAAGATCACAAATCTATCAAGAGAGAAAATCAAATCAACCACCTTGAAATCACACCTCGAGCCAACAAAACTGTCCTCCTCCACATGGCACAAATCCCTGCAAACCCACGAGGCACCCTGGACCACACTGGAATGGCGAAGAAGATCAATCTCACCAACTCTGGCCCCCTTTGTCATCAATTTCAGTCCTTCCTGGTCGCTAGAAACATCTCTGAGATTCAAATTTGAAATCCAATGGTTAAGTCTTGGCGCCAGGAGCACATCGGCAGTCCTGATTCAATCGAAGATCGGCAATTAAGTCCTGACCGTAGATCTCTCTACCTTTCCCGAGCTTCAGATCCTCTAACTCATCAAGCACCTTAGGTTTCATTCCATGAACTGGCGACAAGGCAATATCCCAGTCACAGGATGAAAAGCTTAACTCCAGATATACTCAGTGACCACACGACTGCACGTGCTGAAAATGCCACTTAAGTCATCTGGCGAACTGGCGACAAAGGAACCTTCCCCAATTCACAGAATACACCTTGCCTCTGCTAAAAACTCTAGTGACCCTACGACCACTCATCACCAAGTCACCAGACCAACTAGCGAACTGCCAAATCATCCCGCGAACCCGCAACAAGAAGCAAATTTGTCAGGCCGCTAAAGTTTATCCACTCCACCAAACCTCAGACCCCACCTTTAGCTCTGCAACCACGACGCATGACACCACCTGTCACGCCTCCATTCGTGAGTACCGCCCAGTCACCAACACTGGACCCATGCTCTGCAAGCCTAAGATCAAATGGTGGTCGCATGATCGCAAGGGAGAGGAATATTCCTCATGATCATGCAGCAACCGTAGATCTCCCACATTATTACTCCACTTAAGAAATACCAAGCCCACCATCTAGCGACCACGCGACTGTGGAAAACTTAACTGTTTGCCAGGTCACCAAATGGTGGGGACTTAACCACCAGGATTCAATGACTAGAGAAAATCACAAGTTGCCAGGTCGCTAGAAGAAAACTAACAGCTAGGCAACCGAACACAATGAAAAGTTAGGACCACGTGGACAGGTGGCAAGTGGTCGCATGATCGCATGTCAGAAAAGTCTGACATGTGGCCATGCGACGGCCAATCAAAACACATCTCCAGCTCCCCACTGACACCGAGACCACTGCGCTCTGCTAACAAAATCAAGGGTAGGTGCATGATCACAAGGAGAAAGAATATTCCTTATGATCACATGCCAAACATTGATCTCCTTTCCTATTTCTTGAAGAATCGAGCCCACTTACTAACTACCAGGCATTCAGCGACTACGTGACAAACCGCTCACCAAGTCATTGAATGCTAGCCGCTAACCACCAGAAGAGAAGAGATTGTGTGACAACACAGTCACCAGGTCACCGAATGAAGACTTAACTATCAGAAAACTTGGAGAACCTGCGACACAAAAATGAGCAAGGACAGGGCCCAACCAACATCGCACATGCGCAGTTAAAACTGAGGTTGAAAACACACAAAGTTTTTAGCATTAAAAGACAAATGCACAAAGTAGGAAACCAAAGGTCGAAAATAATGAGGGTTTTCATGCAGGCCAAAAAGGTCGAAAACATCATGGATTTTCAGAAACACTATGGTTTTTCAACACTTAGGCAGATTTTGAAATTTTGTTTCCCTGCAGACCTTAGAACTTTAATCTCTCTAGATTTTTTGATTTAGGAGGTGCAATTTGGACCAGGGCTTGGTGACAAGTGAAGAACATAGGGCAGGAGGCAAAAACAAAGCTTGCAGAGAAAATAGGCCATTTTCATAAGATTTTGCTATGATAGAAAAATGGCCTAACAGGATAAATTGATAATGGACTTGATTCTGAATATTTATTATTGACAATTTGACTCATATTCAGCTATAAGTAATGAGTATTGGTCATGATTTTTTTTATTTGAATTTTGATTTTTGTAATTTCAATTTTATTTTTTGTAATTTATAATTTGAAATTTGAATTCCTAATTTTTGTAATGTAGAATGTTCAAGAAATTTGTAATTTGAAATTTTGAATTCATATAATTATTAATGTCCTTTTTCATCACTGTAAAGTGTAAATGCCTTGGCCCTCAATGCCTCATAGTCATGCAGGCTGCAGCCATGTTATTTCAAGTTTCAACTTCAAGAATAAGATTCAAAACTTAAGTTGGGATGGTTGAGAAGTTACACAAATAGTTCATCTAACCCTGTCTCAACTTAGCTACATGCAAATTAGAGGCCTTTCAAACCCTTCCAAAGTTACGGTGATAGACCGACAATATTCTTAACATCTCTAATTCTTTGTTCTCATATAACCTTGCGAAGTCCCACACAAAGCCTTTTGTAACCTCTCAACTGTTTAATCTTGTAACTGATTAACCTTTTCATAGTTATGCCTTTCTACCAAATGCTTCATTGCAGCTTCGTAACCACCAACACTAATGGCCAAAAAACCCTCGCGAAGCTCAGTAAACAAAATGTTCCTAACAAAGTGTCAAATATTAATCCGTCTGTTGACACATGTCATAGTCCATTCCTTCGTGCTTTCCACATGGCATGAATTAACTATCACTTTCAACACCATTATGCACTGTCACTTTTAAGTAACTGTCTCTTTATTTTTGAAGTTACGCATGTCATTAGTCGGGAGTCCCTCAAAATTTTGGAACCCATTATCATCCTAACCACTTAACCATTGAGAAGTTATGAAACAACCCAGCATTACTTCAGAACATTGTTGGTGGTCTATTAGTAACGTGCAACCGCACATGCTTAAAGGTTCTTTTAAGTGACTTGAAAAAGTAATGATGAAATAGATATGATCTGAGCCTTTCTAAGGTTTACTAGATTTTTAGAGCATATCTAAACCTAGCACTTAGGGTTTTAACATTTTGATCAAAATTTAGGCCTTGGGTAGTGTTAAAGAGCATTAAAGAGCCTTACAATTCAACCCCTATATTTACCTTGTAAACAATGCATTAAAGAGCCTTACAATTTAATATATAAAATAACTAAAGCATCCATATGTGAAGACAACCAAAAATAGCAAAGAAGTTCCAATATTTTTGTATTAATATCAATTGTATCAGTGCACTTTAACAGAGACTTGTAAGAAAATAAGATCCTATATTCATAACTTGTAAAAAAAAGTTTGTTGTATGAATGATGACCGCCAATACAGGCTAACTTACATCATTCTTTGTTTGATACAAGCTCTCCCTAGAATTCTGGATCAGGTGCCAAGTGTACTTTACTCCTCTTCCTCTACCTCCAGCTCCAAGATAACTGGCTTTTTCTTATTTTGCTTTTTACTTTTATCCCAGGCTGCTACATCATCATCAAAGGGCCAACCATAACCCTACAAGTCCTACAATGATTTAATCTAAAACTCCCACCTAGAGTTAGTGATGCCTTTAATATCTGTAAAAAACTTTGTGCAATCATTCTCAACTTTTATCAAGTTGTCTATTATGTTGTTACATCCTTGTAAGTCCAAAGAACTATCACCTCCGAGGAAAGCCTCTTGCTTAATTATTATTAAGCCCATACTTGACTTCCACTCATCCACACTGAAAATGCTTCCATCATCATTGTAAATAGAGGGAAAATACTTACTATAATCTTTATCTAACATGGCCATCCTGGCCTTTATCTAGTTTGATTTTCCTTTGAAAAAATTTGAAATAGCACTGACCAACCCTATCTTTTCATACACTTCAGTGACTACTTCAGGGATATCAAGCCTATGTGGCAGCAAGGCATCAAGCTTCTCAAACAACATACTCCTCCTAGACCAGATACTGTAAAGTGGTTCTAAAATAGCCAATGACTCATTCACTTTCTCATTTTCCTTATGCAACAGGACAACTGACTAACGGAATAAGTCTATTTTCTCCTTTATTTTGTCCAGTCTATGTTGCAAAACATCTGTCATGGTCTTCAAGGCTACCTCAAGCCTTACCTTTTCTAGATCCTCTGATGTCCTGTCAGGAATTATTACCTCTGACTGGGAAGGAGGAGGAGGAATAGTAACTTCCTTTGAAGCTTCTTCAAGCTTGATCTTTAAATCACTTAATTCATCCTCCATTTGTTTGATCATCAGCAATTTCAAATCATTGTCTTTAGCCACCTTCATTGAATTCTCAAATAACTTGGTATACCTATTTAACAACTGAGTTTTCTTTGCTTCATTGAGGTGGGAAAAGTGTGTTACCGCCTTGGACACCTCAACGTCAGTAGTATTCTTGATAGTCCAGATAATCTTATCTCCTTCCATCTTATCCTCAATGCTGACCAAGGAAGGCTTCTGAGTCCTAGGAGCAAGTGACCACATTGCAACAGCTTGAGATTTGGAGTCATAGCCACTACCCCATATCATATCACCAATATGCACCTCATATGATAGGCTTCCCTCTGGTTTCTTTCTAATTTGATCAATAATAAAGGTAGAGGTGAGATCCCATCCAGGAGTCAAGAGCATCCTGCTTGATTTTACCATCTCCCTAGCCTCATCAACAGTGATATTCTCAAGGCTAGGGTCATAAGATGTTAGAGCACTTAATGTCCCTTCGCTTGGTTCCATACCCTCTGGCAATGCTTGAACAACTTCTCTTGATTTCCTCCAAATGAGGAAAATTTTGAACTCAACACTTTTGACAAACTGATCATCACTAAGGAATTCCTCTTGGTATAATTCCCTTTCATCTTTTCCCAACAATAGAGGCAATTGCTCATCTTTGTTGGACATCACCTTCTTACCTTCCCTGATAGCCTTCCTCAATTGGTGATGATAGACCTGGTCACCAGGTACTAGAATAGAGGCCCTATCAACAACTTTCTTTTGCCTCTTCTCTTGGGAAGGTCCATCAATCTCAAGATTTTATTTCTTTAATGGTGGCTCTGAGGTATCCTCCACCTCTAGTGGATCTTGAGTTAAGTCAATAATGGGGGAGTCCCTTGCTCGAGGTGGACTATTTCCCTCTTGTGATTCATAAGTGTAATCCTCATACTCTAAGGAAGAATAATTATTTTTCACATCTAGCTTGGCCTCAATCATACCCTCCATCTGGCTAGACAGGGTGCCATGCATTTTTATCATTCTTTCCATCCTTTTTAAATAAGGGAGATCAGGGAAAAACCCATCAAAAGCAATATTGGTATTTTTTAATTGGGCCTCCAGTCTTAGCAAATCAAAATACTTAGTCCATCTCCTTTGAGCTTCATCTTGATCCAAGATGTTCTTGTTCACATCCTCCTCATCCAAGCCCTCATGTACTCTAATTGTGCCAATGTTAGGAATTAAGGTCATCCTTGCAGTCTTTATAAAATATTTAGGATCAACATACCTGCAAGTACTAGAAATCATTTTGAAGTGATTGAGCCACCCGCTGAGTTGTGGCAATGCTCTCTTCCCAACCAGGAAATTGCTAATTCTAAATTGCCTTGGCATGAATGTACCCTTCATGTGAGGTGCCAAGTGTTATCTATCAGTCCATATAAATTCCCAGATGAATTCTAACATGGCAACCCTTGGATGCAAAAATCTTGGAAGGAGATGTGGGGGTTGTGGGCAACAATAAACCCTAATCTCAGTAAAGTTTTCTCCAAAGTACAAATCACCCCAATTATGGTTTCCTGACCACTTATCTTCAAACTACACTAGCCTTAAAAGCTTCAAGACCTTAACTAACAATCTTACCACATTTGTCCCCAATAACCCAAGAATTGGATTAAAAAAATAGTTTTGAAACACACAAAAGTCACATTCATTAGAGGTGTAATTCCACACTCTAAGCCAGTATTGCACTGGATTGGGATGGCCATCAAATGAGAGTCTCAGCTTCAGAACCCTTGTATCCAAACAATTAACATTGAAATATAGGCTTAAATTCATCAGGAGAGAATAATGCATAAACCTAGTGGGTCTCTTACTTTCTTTAACAGCCATCAAACCCTCATGCATCCTATTGATTGCATATTGAATGTAATCATAATCAAGTTTTGCATGGGAATTTTGGATATCTAGGATAATCATTAAAAGGTCAATAGGCAACATATCAGGATCACCATCTATTCCTAGAACCCTACACAATCCATGGCACAAGAATTTCATGTAAAAATTGAGTTTTTTGAACTCATAAGGGGCCTTCATGTTGGCAGGGAGAGGGGCTACATATTTACCCTGTTTAGGCATGTGCCCGTTGATTTGACTCTTCACAGACCCCACATTACTCATGTATTTTTGTTTCTCTTTCTTCAGGTCAATTTCAGTAAAAGAGGAAGAGAAGAAATCAAAAGCTTTCATAAAAGAACCCCTATCTAAAGTTACCAGGGAAGACTGGTCCTCTTTTCTGATCATTTTTGAGATAGGGTCGTACACTAGCTAGCTCAATGACAAGGTCAACATCAAGAAAAACATCAAGGATAATTAACTTAGCCATTCCTAAGGCCCAGGGGTTGCAAATTGGCATAGCCTTACTCCTATTGTTATAGAAGTAGGTAAAAATGGTGTAACCTGATCTTGAGGGAGTGACAGGGTCTTTGCAATTCTCCATTAGATCTTGAAAGGCCTTAGTAGATGCCTTCTTGTTTTGGTTGGACCCCGGAAGTAGTCTAATAAACTCATCTGAGTGATTGGGCTTCCCCTTCTCCTGACCACTATGTTCCTTAGCTTTTCCACTGGTCGATGCCATGCTTGCTTCTGGTTGACTCATCTTGAAAGTATTAATATCTCTTAACTCTGCAAAATTCTACTCACTTCACACTTTCTACTATTTCTTTTTTGAAGAGTCTTCAAAAAGCTTCGAACACAAAAAATAATGTGGCTCTACCTATTTATCATTGAGAATTGAATGTGTGACATTATAAATCCATCTTCAATCACTTCTACATTCAATTCTGCATATTGCCAAACTTGAAATCAAGGCTAGCCGTGGTGTGGATGTTGATAGGCTGATTTAAAAAACTCAAAAATAGAGCACAAAAGAAATGTTTATAGCTTTTATCTTTAAAACCCTCATTTACTGATAGAAACCCTCATTCAAATCTGATTGGATGGTATTTGACTTTCTTGAACCCGTGCACTTGGAACCTTTACCACAGTCAAATCTGGAGATTGAGCAACCATTGTAATCCCTTAATCTCATAATGCCTTGCTTAACTCATGATTTGTCACGAGACTTAGCGAACAACATAACCTCATAGTCTCTGATTAAAATACTTATTACGAGATTGGAATTTGGGTGACCAAAGGTACTCGTTGAATGATTTCCTTAACTTGAGTTTTATTCAGAGATTAAGCGTCGGCTGTAGATCTTGGGAGTAATCAAAGGTTGTTGATGAGTCGCCAAAATTTTTAAACCTTTATCATATAACCATGAGAATCAGTGAACATTGTATTCACTGAATCTCCCAAAGTTTGAAACATTAATTATATCATTTCAAGGTCGGGGGACTGAAGGAAACACACTCTATTATTACTTTGTTCACGGAATTGTTGAATGACTTAGGGATTTACTAACTAATCATGAGATTATATGAACACTTAATTCATTGAGTCACCAAATGATTTGGAACTTCACCAACTTTCCTTGAGATCTAGCGAATGAAGAAAATTTATCCTTCACCAAAATACTTTATTGGAGCCGCCAAACTTAGTGAACATCAGATTAAGACTCAGTCACTGAATCACCAAATAACTTGCTATAGGGCCCATTCATTATGACATTAAGACATCATCATCGATCCTATAGATGATCAACAGTCCTCGCTAAGTCACCAAAAGACATAGAACATGACCACCCAATTCAGAGCATAAGAGATAACCACCACGCCCATTCACTAAATGTTAAGAGAATACCGCCAGCGATTACAAGATTAGGAGACCATACAGTTGCCAAATCGCTAAAAGAAAGACTAACCGCAGCTTAGAATGGGAGATTTAGTGACCAAAGGAAATTTAACAAAGATTAACAATGTAGTCACTAGTTCGCTAAAAGACTTAGTGACATGAAAATTATTGCATGATTCAATGAGCAGTAAGGAAAAGAATCACCACGTGTAGAATCTTAAAACATAAGTGGCCAAAAATTAACGTGGAAACATAAAAACTAGGGCACACTTAGGACAAACTTGAGAATTAATTCCTTCCATGGGCAAAAAGACACAAGGCAAGGGTTTATCAAGCATAAACGCAACTGATTTTAAGGAAATTTAAACCCTAGACTAGACAAAAACAATTGCAGGGACAAAAATCAATGACCTAAAGCAAAAATCTTAGAAAACCTTAAAATATACCCAACAGTGAGGACTGAGGAATATTGCAGGAAATTCTCAAAGCAATTGTGAAAAGTGAAAATACTACCAACATGGTCAAAGCTTCCTAATTTCTTAGAAAGTGTCATTTGTTAATTTATTATAATTTATTTGTCATAGTTCATACTACCTAGTTCACACTCATTAGTCAATTTATTATTTGTCAATTTTATAATTTCCTAATACTAAGCATTTACTTAATTAGAATTGAGATTCTTGACTTGAGCCAATGAGCTCTTTACAAAATTACACAGGCACAGTGACAAAAAAATTGAAAATTACAAAATATATTCTAAAACTTCCTTGAAATTTATACATCAATGGCAATGATCAATGAATATGATCAATGATCAGAAAATAAAAACTAACATTGGCATTTGGAAAATTAAACAAATTTGGAAACAGTTATTAGAGTCACAACTGGCAGCCTGGATTCTTCAGAATCAGCCTTGATTTGCACCAAAGGTGTATCCATAGCAGTTGAACCGCAAACATAAGATACCCTATTCGAATTAACTGACCTCCCTCTATTGGATCTTCATCTAATACCAGAACTGTCTCAACTACTTCCATCATCCATGTCAATATGGCAAGACCAAGGCTTCAATCTCTACAATGTTTTCCCACACCACAATGTCCCTCTTTGATGGCCAAGTTGCCTCTCTAACTGTCTCCAAGTCTTCAAGGCATTTGTTCCACTTGGCATCCACTATGGCTCGAGATTCAACAAAAAACTTATTCATGTCAATCTCCTACTTGTACAATTCATCCACAACTTCATAAAAAGTTGAAATGTTAGCGTCACCAACAAAATAAGAAGCCACCTTGCTACATTCAAAAATTTGGTTGAAAGAATCAACCCACTCCTGAGATTCCTTCAAGTGTCCCTCTTTATCCACAATAGAAAGGATATATCCTTCAAACTCTTTAGTAAAAACCTTAAGCTTTTCCTAAACATTTTGTAACTTGCCAGTGAAAAATGCATACAAATCCTTTACTAATAACACCATTTCCTTAACATCAATTATTTTTTCAGGTAACTCCATTTTTTTCCCATTAGTGAAACTAACCTATCAAAGAATTGCAAGAATGGGCCCTAAGTATTAAATAATGGGGTTAGTACAAACAAGGCATTAGAACATTGATATTTTGTCCCCTGCAAAGAAATGAAAGTACTATGAAGGATTTGAGACTTCCCTTTTAAAATATTTACTCTGTGTAATAGCACCTTCTTCAAAGTCTCCTTTTTAACAATTCTAGTTGTTGGAGCTTTTCCTTGCAGGACCAAACTTGAATCAATAGATGGGCTTGATTCTCAGGGTAGGCACTCAAGTTTGACAAGAAAACTATCCAATTGATGAGGATAAAGAACATCCTCCTTCTTCTTTGAGTTCCACATCACTCAGGAAGGTATTGCCTTATCTGCACACTCAAAACACCTTAAGATAAACAATAGGCTTACAGCTAGATTATTGTGGAATAATCTTCAAACCCCTTCAGGTAACTTGTACCCCAATGAAGCCAATTCACATGCAATAGCCCTACTTTCATAGAATGAGTTTGAAGACTAGAAAGGACCTCCTACTACTACTACCAACATGAAAGGGCAAGGTACTTGATTTGCAAGATTGATGTTGGGTTGAAAGGACCCCTAAGATACCCTTAGTCTCTCATAGATGAGTGCCTTATCCAATGGGTACCAGAGTCAAATACCTCACTGCAATAGAGAGCTATGAAACAAGAAAACAATACATTCTAATATGCTGATGCCTTACATCAAACATACACCATTAATTAGGTCATACTTCAACAATCCACCTGTGTACCCAAATGTGCTATCACCTATTCAAAGGATATTAACTCTCCCCTTGGAAGAGACCTATAAACAAGTAATACATTAACTAGCATCCATGAAAAGACAAACATAAGAAACCCTTGATACCCCAATTCATACACACCTAAAAACCAGTCCTAGACCTAGTTGCTTCTGCGAAAACAACTCTATTGCAGACACATAGGAAATGCAAGGATAAAGATTGCAACACCCTTGATGCTTCAATCAATAAGTCTAAAATTCAAATGGAGACAAATCTGATTATAGTAGAAATATATTGAATCTCATACATAAGACAAACTATTACAACTTCTTTCTATTCTCCAAAGCTAGAAAGGAAAGAGGGAACACTCTATATGTAGAGAAGAAGGAAAATATCTACAAGAAAAGGACCCTTCATGGAACTAAAAACTAGAAAACTTCCAAAAATTTTAGAACCCTTCTAAATGATCTTGAAAATCCTTTTATACAAACAAGGATTGCAACAAGCTACGGATCATTCAGGGCAAAACTAGGTCTACAACAACCAAGTACAATAAGAAATAAAGAATGCAGGAAACCCAAGAAACCCTAGAAAATCAGATCAAATCTAATGTACAAATGCATTTGTTTTACAATCAGGGTTAACTGCAGATACAATTTGAACTGATTTCTTATTGCAGGAAACAAAATTAGATGCTAGAGTCGGCCTGCATAAAACATGCATGTACCAGTCATGGAAATCTCTGACATACTCAAACCCTAGCCACCTGAATCAAATCATAGTTCCTCTAAACCAATGAAAATAGAGCACGTCAGCATTGAATTGGCATATCAGGCCTAATTCTTCATAAGCTTATAAATGAATGGCTATTGTGAGTTCACATAACCTCAAGAGATTCTATGCGAACATCAGACAACCATTAGATCTTCTATCTCGACATCCTTTAGAATCTCTTGGGCCCACTGACGTGTTTGCATCCCCTTTCTAGCTCGGCCACTCACAATGCGACACCTAGCAAAATGGTCCCACAATTCTCGGCAAACCTTAACTCTTTGACCCATTTGGAAAATATGCGACTGCAAGAAATTTCAAGTCACTAGATACATTACTTAACCCATGTTAGATTAAACGATTTAGAAAATGAATGCATTCATTGAATCACAAAGTCCCTTCTTAACCTCAGGTTACTCTTTGGGAACTGGCAAATACATAAGAAAATTGAGGGCCCACTTCTTATCTAGCAAATTAGTGACCAAAGACATTTCGCCAATTCGCAGAAAGACTTAAAACACTGCCACTTTATCTAGAGATTCAGTGAACACATATTCACTGAATCGCTAAAAGATTTAGAACCCTTCCATAATACTCCATGAACAAGCGAACACTGCAAACATTTATCGGCACCGCCAAATATTTAATCACTCCGCCAAAATCCTAGACCAAAAAACTAGGCCTGCCTGAAATGAGATCAACAGTTGTCATAAGATCTCATGCATCTGACACATTCTATCAAATCTTATGACAACCGTCGAATCAACCTTTTTACCTCCGCTCTGCAGATCCTCTGATAGGAAAATAAATCAATGGTTGGCACAAGATCTTAAGCCTCTGACACATCTCATAAGAACTTACGCCCACCGTTGATTTACTGACAATGTCAGGACCCTCTAACGCATCTGAAAACTAGGTCCCACTGACAACTGCCATTGTGTTATTATATGGAGCAATTAGAGACCGCCAACTATGCTTACGTGTTACCTTGGACCCACTGACAACCTTTACATTAGATTCCAAATCGATGGTTGTCGCATGATCACGAAGGGGATGAATATTCCTTGCGATCATGCGACAACCACCAGATCTTCAGTCGACTAACAACTTGACCCCACCCCACCATATCATCTTTTCTTTCAGCCAATAAAATGTCACCACTTGTGCTTATGTGGTACTGGTCCCACCCATTTGAAGCGCTATGTCACAAAGGAAAATCAACAGATGTCGCAACATCGCAAAGCTCTGACAAAACCCTTGCGCTTTCATGACAACCGTTGGATCAAGATGGTGTCAAAAGGTCAGGCCTAGGAAAGAATGAAGTTAGAACATAGGAAATATTAAAACATTGACTTAGGAAAATATTAGTGCTAGGACTTAGGCAATATTTAATTCACTGAGGGTTAGAGACTTAGGAAAAATTAAAGGACACAACCCTGGGAGGTGATAAAATATTAAAGCACATGTGAATTAGGACCCTTAAGTGACCTGAATAAAGTAACATGAATTTAGAACAAGGCCAAGGTTTTACAAAGGGCTTTGAATACAATGGCTAGTTTTTTTGAATTTTTACCAAGGGTTTATGCCAGAGACCTAAAAATAACTGCAGAGACCAGGGCGAAAATGCTACAGCCATGAAAATTTTTGTAGGTGCAGGCCATTTTCTAAAGATTTTTTGCATTGACACGAAAATGGGCTAACACTAGTATCAATGGGCTCAAGTTGATTAACATCCATTATTATCTTTTTTGTTCCAAGTTCTCGAGCTAAGCCCCCCTCATGCTCAGTTTGGAACCCTACATCACTGACCTCTATAGCTGCCCTGAACTAATTTTTTAGAGTATTTATTTCATCTTTTAGCTCCTTCACAGTCTCATCTAGGAAAAAATTCTTCTTTAGTTCCTCTTCAAACTTTTTTCTACTTGCCACATAATCTATGAATGTCCTGGCTGGCCCATTCTCCAAGTCCTCAACCACTTCTTTATTCATGGAGGATGCATGATGTAGGAGATTTTCTATATCTAATCCTGTAGTATCTTGCAACCTCCATATTTATTGGCTACCCTGTGTTGTGTCTTGGATGTCAACCAATCTGGGCTTACTAGATTCTAGGGCCACACACCATACTGCTAGTGTCCATATTGAATCTAGAACCCCTCTGTAGTCCATCAGGCCCAAAAGCTTCATAAACTATAGCTTTATCTTGCCTCTTGATTTGGTCAATTAGCAATGAGGACTCCAAGTCCCATCTAGGGATAAAAAACATGCCACTTCTCTTTACAAGATCCCTTGCCTCCTCCATAGTTAATGTTTCGCTGTTGGGATCATAGGCCTGTAATTTTTCAATCATTTCAACATTTTTTTCATGTGACTCCCCTGGTTTCAAAGATAGTGTTAATTCATTTTTCTTAACTCTAAAGAGAAAATTTTTAAACTCATCAGACATTATGAATTTATCATCATCTATAAACTCTTTAGCTTGGATGACCCTGTCATCCAATCTAGCTGTAGCCAATTCTAACTCATCTAGGGCCTTTTCTCCCTCATTTGCCATTTATGTCAAAAAATTTTGTCTTAAGTCAGCAAAGTAATGGCTATTACCTGGTAGGATTTGTATTGTCTTTTGCCTTGCCTTTTTTGGTACATTCATCAACTTTTGTTTCTTTGATGGCGCCTCCTTAGATGTGGATGGCTCAACTTGTTCTATTTCTACCATAAACACCACACCAGGTTCAACTTCCTCAGGGTTTATTCTTCCCTCCTCCTTCTCCTTAGGGATGTCTAGCAATTTAGACATAATATCTTCATAATTCTCTATACACTTGTTAATTTTTGGTAGGTATTGGAGATCAGGAAAGAAACAGGGGAAGCTAGGGTCTACCTTTTTCAATTGTTCCTCTACCCTTTCAATATTATTCCATTTACAGGTTCTCTCTTCACAGATATCTTTACTAAAAACATTTCTAATAACATCCTCATCTACCATAGGCTGATTTATAGCCAAATTGTGATTCCTAATTTCTCTCAATGTCACTCTAATGAAGTCTTCAGGGTCATACATCCTTGCTTTACCAGATGCCAATCTGAATTGTCTCAGGAATTCATGGATTTGGTCCACAACATCTTTACCTATAGAGAAATCCCCTATTTGGAACCTCCTTGCTAGAAAGGTTCCCTTATGTCTTCTAGGGCCTAAGTGCTCTCTATCCATCATGATAAGCTACCACATGCATTCTACTATTGTCAATATTTCTAGGAAAAATTTTGGTAGTATGTGTGGAGGTTGAGGGAAAGCATACACTCTTATAATAGTAAAATTATCAAAAAAAAAACATATCACCCCAATTGTGCTTAATGTCATTGTCAATTTTAAATCCTAAGGGTCTAAGAAATTTTCTAACAAGTAAAGGGAATCTATCCCTCACAATACCTAACATGTTCATTACTGGATCCACAAAATCACTATAAAAAGAAATGGAATTAGACAAATGGTAAGTTTTATGCCATAACCTGGTCCACAGCTGAACTGAAATAGTTCCTCTTGTATTCTCGGTCTCATCGATGAACCCTGGGTTGATGTAGCCAATATTGCAATAGAGGATCAGGCGCATCAGCATGGAGTCATGATTGAACTTGAAGCTTTTCAAATTAGTCTTCACATTCATCAACTCAGTGTGCATTTCATTGAGTATGTGCCCCACATAATCAAACTCCTTGTTGGTGTACAGGTCTTGAACATCTGTAACAATGACAAAAATGTCAACAGTCACTGTCAAACCTCCATCGAGTCAATTAACTTTGTGTAGAGCATAGATGGTATTCTAGAAATAGGGAAAGAAAAGCTCAATATGAAATGAATCTGCAATCTTCTTCGGTAACAACCCTACCTCTTTCTTTTCTCTAGGATATGCCTCCTCATAACCTTTCCATGGCAGTAACTTTTTTGTCTATTAAATAGGGCCTCCTCTACTGCTAGGTCAATATCCATGCTCATAGGTCCCTGAAGGTCAAAAGCTTGAGTAAAAGTCACTCTATCTAACATGTAGAGTATAGACTTGTCATGCTTGTGGAAAGCTTATGTCATTGGATTGTATGCTTGAATTAGTGCTTTCATGAGGTCTACATCAAAAATACCTCAGGTACTATCAACTTTCCCAAGTTCCTATCCCATGGGTTTGAAACAAGAGGACCTCTAATTCCATTTTTATAGAAAAACATGAAGAGCTCATACATAGTTGTGTTTGGGAAGTCAACATCCCTATAGAATGCATAAGGGTCCCTCCATTCACAAGCATTAGCTAATTGTAAATTTGAGGATCCAGGCAACAGTTTCATTCATTCTTTAGCATATATGTTTGGCCTTTTTGTTCTTGAATGCACAATGACACTCTTTTCCAGTACAACAACATCAGGAGATCCTTGTTTTGCCATTCTTTTAAGTATACTAAACTCTAAGCAGTTTTCTCCTTTTCTGTCTAGACTCTGCACTTAAAGCCAAAGGTTTCAACTCTCTGGTTGGCTACTATGGAAATTATGAATGCTTTGTGAATTCACTGAAGTGTGAACTATATTTAATAACTAACAAGTAATAAGAAACTCACAAGTACAACCAGGTTACCAACCACAAGGGCACCTACTCTATTAAAAATTAAAATCTCATCAAGCACACACGCATGGAATTAGTAATTACCTTTTTCAAAAAAGTGTCACTGTCAACTATCACTTCCAGCATAGATTTGGTAGTGATCCAAGAGAAAATAATTAGCATGTTGGGGAAGTGACGCTAATGGTACATCAAACCCTAGGTCCCTATCTCAACTTTGCTAAATTGCTACTTGCAAATCAAGGGCCTTGGCCCTTGGCTGTTTGAATTTGAAATCTGAAAACTTTGAGACTTGCGAAGTCATGCAACACCTTTCAAAAGTTTAGGACTGTTAAACTGACCAGAAAAATGAAACCTTGAGATGTTATGACACAGCCTGGCATGTCGCATGACACTTGTACTTAACACTTTCCACGTAACATGCAACTTACTCTTTGTCTCTCACTTTTCAACACCTTACAAAGTTACGCACAAAGTTAGTCAAGCCTTTGGAACCCCTAACCATCATAATAAATTAACTATTGAGAAGTTACGTAACAGCTAGGCGTAACTGCGGAACCCCTAACCATCATGATAAATTAACTGTTGAGAAGTTATTCATCTGAAACAACTAGGTGTAACTTCGGAACAGATCACCATCATATTAAATTAAACGTTGAGAAGTTATGAAACAACCAGGCATAACTTCAGAGCTTGGAGTGGGTTCCAATTTATTTAGTATTATGATTTAGTAATTACAATTTACATATTTTTTAATTTATAAATAATAAAACTATTGTTCAATTTCATGATTCACGTAACATGTTGCTATATTAGAATTTAGTGTATTGACTATTGAAATTTAAAGTATTAGAAAATAATGCGTATTACTTAAACTAAAAATAGTAACACTATTTGAAAAAGAGTCTTCTGAGTCTTTGACTTCTCAATGTTTCATTTGTATATAGTATTACAAATTTACAAACTACAATATTACTATGAAATTGAAAAACTGGTATACAATATATTATATACAATGTACATAATACTAGTAAGTGGTAACATAAACTGAATCACTAATTCACAATTTCATTGAATGGTTGTGGTTTCCCTAGAAGGAGAAGTGACAAGCTTCCAACCGTTTCCAAGACCAAAATGAAAAGTACATTCGATTATTTTGAATTCGTATTTACAAGTAAGTTAGTAACAAAATTTTTCATAATATCCACAAAGAAAAAAAGATTAGTTGATGCCTAGACCAGCAAATACTGGGATCATCTAATTCATCTCCTCCTGGAATGCCTCCTGGTCAAAGCCATGATCATCAAAAATGGCGTGCATCTCCACCTTGTCATGTTCTACTTCAAGTTTGAACATGTCACTCTGGTAACTGGCGTAACTAGTAGGATGATCCCTTGCTGCAGACATTAGATGACTGAGGACATCTTGCTGAATCTCCTCTTCCATATCCAAATTTGGTTGGATAATAGGTTTTGGGTTCTCATTTGATGATCCCTCAACTACTGGAAGACCCATTCTGTGAAAGCACCCAGAAAATACAAATAATCACCAACTTGTCATCTAAATTTAGAAATTTAGAAAGCACCCATGCTCTGCAATTCCACTACCAATGAGTATATAAAGAAAATAATCACCAACTTTCCAGCCACAATAAATTTTGAAGGAATGTTTCACATAAGGTGGCTTTCCTGGAAAAAGGAAATTAAAGAATATCCGTAAAGAAAAATTGCAGACATTGTATTATTATATGATTATCCTGTGTAACTTAGCTCCGAAGTCGAAAAGAAGAATAATGAATGTTGATGAATCATATCTCATATCCCTTAAAATTATCCTTTTTAATGTCTAATCAAAATCCTGGCCTGGATTATGTACCACTCAAGTTACGCAAACTGCCAGGATTGCCTTGGAACCACCATATCCTAGCTGCGATTTTAAATTTTGAGCTGACAACTTGGCAGCCACAAAAAAGTATGAAGCAATGTTTCGCATAATATGAATTGGCTAGAAAAAGAAAGATAATGAATGTTTACGATTCATAGCTGAGATCTTGTACAAATTAACCTTTTTTAACATCTAATCAAAACCTTTTTGTCGTTAAATCTCATTAATTGTACTTCAATGTTCAATGTCACTGTAACGTCGTGGCTAAGTTGCGCAGACTGCCAACGTGGCCTCAGAACCCCCATATCTTACCTGTGATCATAACTTCTGAAGTCACACACACTATCAACTTGGCCTTTGCGTATCTTCATGGCCTTCAACTTCAAACTGCCAGCATAACCACCAAAGTCACGCACATCGTCAACCTGACCATTATGTATGTTCATAACTGTCAGCATCGACCCTCCTTTTAGCCTGTCAAAACTATGCACACTGTCACCAGTCACCACAAACTGTGTCGAAGCTATGCAAATGCCATATTGTCAACCACAAACTTACTTGAACTTTGTGTATCTTCGTGGCCTACAACTCTAAACTGCCAACATAATAGCCGAAGTCACGCACACCATCAACATGACCATTGCGTATCTTCGTAACCATTAGCCATCGACCCTCCTTTTAGCCTGCCAAAGCTATGCAAAATGTCCTCACAAACTGGTCATCGAATCATTAGTAAATGACACGTAGCACCCAACTTGACATGTAGTCCTATCACTATGTTTTGAATATTCGCCAATTTATATTTTTTATAATATAAATATTGTTTTATATTCACCAATTTATATTTTTTATAATATAAATATTGTTTTATATTCGTGAATTTATGTTTTTTATAATATAAATATTGTTTTATATTCGTGAATATATATTTTGGTAGTATGAAACAAAAACACAATTTGCCAAGATTGTTTTACATAGTTTTAGGGAGCATCAATGATTCACCAAAAATTTCCACATAGTTTTAGGGAGCATGAATGATTCGCCATTTGAGATTATTTTTGTTTCTTTGAAAAGAAATTTTTTTCGCCAATATAATTTTTTTCTTTCTAACTTTCGCCACTTTTTTACACCTTTTATGAAGGGGGGGTTTCTTAAATATTACCCTGACGCATGGCTAATATGAGGGAAGCTTATAATTAAAAGAGAGCACCATATTGGTTGGAATAAACAGGGGCAAAAGAAATGATTTTTTTAGTTCGGCCAAAGAGTTGCGAATAAATTGAAAATTTGAAGCGACACACTTATATAAATAGAAATAGAAATAATCAAAGTTCAAAGTTCACTAAAAAATAACTAGAGACCATCAATGGCTCCAAGAAAAATATAAATTATCAAAGCTGAATTTCATATTATAATATTAATATATCAGTAACAATAATTTTTTTAAATAATTGACATTTAAAATACTATTTAAAATTTTCTAAGAATAATTGACATTTTTAAATTATGTTTATAAATAAAATAAATATAAAAATTAAAATTCAATAATCAAAGAAATATAAAAATCTAACTTTAAATTGTAAATTAGAAAATCTTTTAAGTTTTCAATAATTAAAAGTTCTCTATTTTTTTCCACTTTTGAGATCAATTTGACCATCCAATTTAAAGGTTTTCTATCATCGATAGTGTATTTCTAACTTTATCGGTGTTCATTGAGAGAGTAATTTTTTTTGGATCAAAAGAAAAGGATAATACTGCAAATAATTTGTTAGTGGCCATGGACTAAAATAAATTACACCAATGACTACTTTGCAAATGATAATTAACACATGTTTACTATGAAATGAGTGGAGAAAAATGAAACATATAATGTATTGTTAGCTTATAATTTCAAGAGACCATCTTTTTCATTTTCCATTTTAGAGAGAGATGCAGATTCCAAAGTCCAAATTGGAATAATTCTCCAGAAGTGACAAGTTGGTTTTAGAGACATTTAAGTGATCTATAAGATTTTTTTACCATTTGGTCATTTTAATATCTTTTATTTACTTTTAAAAAAATAGTTATTGCTATTTTTTAAAATTTATATTATTTTTTAAATTTAACTAATTTCATAAATTTTATTAGTACTACATACTAAATATAATAAAATATATTACTAAGGAAATTTCTAAGGATCTTGTAGCTTAATTGAGATATAGTTGTGAAAATGACATCACTTCCTCCAAGTTCTATTCAAAACCATACATGACTTGTGACTCAAAGTTAATTATTATAATTATTTTTTATAGAAAAAAGAAGCAAGAGGGTGCTGGCCCATGGAACAGAAAGACTAGGAGCAAGGTATGTGCAAGATCATGAGGGGCCAAAAAGTGGCAATGTCAGTTCAAAACTTTGACAATGTAGCTGACGACTTTTTTTTCACCCGAATTTGATAAAACGAAAAGGGTATCTTAAGGAGATTATCAGCTTTCTATCGATATAATTGCTATCAAATTTTGAATTCGGTAAGTAATTATTAGTTATTTTCTAATTGAGCTACATCTAAAGTGCTGATATATATACTGATTGAAAAATGACTATAACTTTCAGACGGTATAACATTTTTGAAATCTGAAAAATGTGTCACATTCTATGCTTCACCTACTATAAGGGAAAAAAAATAAAAATTGAATTTTGTAAAGTTTTGAATGAGTTAAGGTGGTCAGACACGGGAGTTTTTTAATTCTAAAAAATGTTGTAGCAAGAAATTCATAATTAATTATTTTTTTGGAATAAAATTACAAAAAAATATGCGTCACATCTGGGCATGTTGGAAATTTGGCTAATGTAGATGCATAGATGTTGTCATTATGGCAACATATGATCTCTATTCAGAGCGCAGAATCTGGAATGCAAGTATGCAAAGTTGAAGGAAGAAATTGTCTAAGTTTGGATACAGTGATCTTGACAAAGCACTCGATGAAGATTTAGTTGGCGACATCCACTGGAGAAATATTTTTGTTTGTGCAGTTAACTAAAGATTCTATAGAGTATGAGGATACCCCATCTCATTGCACATAAAGTTTAGAGTAGTACGGACAAAGTTATTCAAAGTTTACCGAAGACAGTTTTGCAGACAAAGCAGTTTTGGAGACAGTTTTAGCGAAAGAGTTAAGGGATTATTTTTGTTTGTCAAAATAATGACTTAACATTATGAAGGGATGACATCCTAGATGTTTACTCTTGGATAAAGATTTTGGATGCCGACCATGTAAAGTTATTAGCTTTGATAACTCATATATTAGGGATACTTGAAATGTAATGAAATATAGAAGTGAGATGTAAAAAGAAAGAAAAGATAACTTGCGATAGTTGTTTATTGTGATAGCAGCAAAGGCTATTGATGCGAAGTTGTAAGTAGTACCATATTACAGTCAGAAACATTTTTGTATTACCTGTTTGGGCAGTGAGCTCAGCTGGTGATCAGGTTTTGTAATCTAACTCCTAATAGGGTTAAGGCTTCTAACAAGGCCTAAAGTCCTTTAGCCAGGACAGATCTACTATATATTATAAATTGACTCCTAACAGGGTCCGATATCCCTAACAAGATACTTTTGATTAGTGATCTTTGTGGGTACCATCCCCACTGGGGTTTTCCCTTGGCCAAGGTTTCCTCGAGAACATATGATGTGTTATGAGTTCTTTCTATTTACTGTTATGTTTGTTAATCAGCTTGATAATCTTTGTATGCACTAAAGTAATATGTTGTATCCATAAGTGGGCAAAGGAAAATTTTTGTGAAATACTGATTCACCCCCCCCCCCTCTCAGTATTTCCTATTTCTAACAATTGGTATCAGAGCACAGTTACTCGGAGAAGGAACATTCAAGGAAAGCTTAGCAGCTTGAGTAAGATCTCTATGGATATGGATCAACTTTAGAAGAATCTTGAAGAAGCTCTTGAACAGATTGATATGCTTACTGATGAAAGAAACTCGTTAAGAAGAAAATATGAAGATGCAAAGAATACTATTGACAAATTAAAAGGTAAGATTGAAGATCTGAAATCTGATATGCTTGTTGAAGATTGTGATGAATTAGAAAAAGAAAATGAGATCCTTAAGCATGAGTTGAAGATAGTAAATCTGAAGCTTAGTATGAAAGATGGAAATTTGAGATCTGATAATGAAAAATTGAAAATTGAGAATGAAGATTTGAGGTCAAGACTTGAAAAGGAAACATCTGAATCTGAAAAAGTAAAAATGCAGTATGTGGAACTTGAGAAGTATAATAAAATTGTGAAAGGTGAATTAACTCAATCTAAACAACAACTTGAAAGACTATACTCAAAAGGTGATAAGATTGAAAAACAAATTTCGTTTGAAGAACCATTCTTTGATAGGACTGGATTTGGATATAGTATGTTTAGAATAAACCATGAAAGTAAGAAGCCAGATCTGAAGACATCTGAAAGTGTGGAGGAAATAAAGCTAGATGAGAACACATTGGAAGATCCACCTAAAGAAGAACCACCTAGAGAGAAAGATGAATCAAAGCAAGAAGAATCAAAATAGGAAGAATCATCTAAAGGTTTGCAAAGAGAATTCAAAGGTAGATGTTTTTCTTGTAATACTATTGGGCACATGAAGAGAGATTGCACAGGTAAGCAATTTAAATCTTTTAATGGACATTGTTATAATTGTCATAGTTTTGGACATAGAGCTAATGAATGTAGAAGACCTAAAGTAATTTTGAATAATTATGATAGAATGATTGGGAATACTAACAATGCAGATAAGAAATCTATTGAAGAAATGAATCAAAGAAAAGTGGTAGTATGTTTTAGATGCAACAAAGTAGGACACATTGCTAGAAATTGCAGGTCACAGATTAACCAGCAAGGACAGAGATTTGGAAACAATGGAATCATTTGTCAGATATGCAACAAGTTTGGACACTCGGAAAGATTTTGCAGAATGAACAATGGAGGTTATCGTCATAACCCTAACCTTAGGAACAATGCAAGAAGGAATGAAAATGCAGGAAACAACGAGAAAGGTTGCTGTAGCAATAAAAATGAAGTAGAATTTGACAAAGGCACAGATCAAGGAGGTATAGTCAGCACTAAAAGAAGTCAGGAAGGTAATGTAACCAATGGTAAGGATGAATCTTTACCTGACCCTTCTTTAAGTACTTAAATTATGTAAGTTTCTGTAGTTTAGGACTTAGGATTAGTGTAGATTAGGAATTTGAATGAGTTAAGTTTTGCGTAGTTAGATGTAGGTTTATTATGTTGTACTAATGCTATGGTTAAGTGCACAAAAGAAAATATTGTGTTTTGCAAGGTCGCAAAAAATTTTATGATTGCAGGTTTGCAGAATCAACTTTTTGAGGTTTTAGCGACAAAATGAATGAATGCGATGTCAGATTGAGTTAATGTGAAGTGTTATAAGGTCAAAATCAAAGTTATTATGATTAAAAAGTGATTGAAAAGAGATTTGAAAGAAGAAAAGTGAGTTAAAGATGATTTGAAGAAGTTTGGAGGCAGTTTGCAGCGACGATCATACTGAAACCCTAGATTTGCAAAGTTGAGGTATTTCTTGATCTTTAATTAGTTGATAAGGTGGATATTTCTATGGTTCATAATGTTAAGGATAAGAATAGACCAAAGATTAAGAAAGAACTAGTAGAACCAACTAAAATTGATGACGGTTTAGCATTATCATCCGTACCAGACAGAGTATTGCACATTGAGAATGTTAAGGCATATTTAGGTTGTAAGTTTGAAACTTTGGGAGATGCAGATTTTAGTGATGATTATAGGAAATTGTACAATCAAGACATGTCAGTTAAACCAGCTTATGGGCACTTAGAGAACAATAAAATTATCAAATATTCCATGAAGTATGAATTCAATGATGAGGAATGTACCAAGATCATTTTAAATAGAATCCACAATGGGAAATTCTGGATGGAGGATAGAGTTATTGATATAACTACTGACCTAATTCATGAAGTTATTGGATTATCTAAAGTTGGAGAGATTCCACTGAATGAAAAGAACATGAGAAATATTTTTTTAGATAACACTGGATCTAGTTATAATGGTAGAGGAATTGTGATAAGTAAGATTAAGCAAGATGATGTTAGGTACCTTTGCAAGATCCTAACAACTAAATTCTGTGGTAGTTCAAGGGAAGATGACATGGCTGCAGGAATGATTCATGTAGCTTATCTTATGTGTATTGAGAAGAAAATGGTAGACCTATTTGAAATCTTGAAAATTTAGCTATTTGAGAACTTAGAAAAGATTAAGAAGGCTAAGTACGCTTAATTTAGGTTTTCATCTCTGATAACCTATATGTTTTTCCATATTTTGAGAAGATTTCCTTACACAATTGATTGGAATGACAATGTGAACATAATGGAAAGAATAAACTTAGTTTACATGAAGCACCTTTTTGATAAAGTTAATGACAGTGTGAAGCTTGTATTGAAGACTTTTCAAAATATTGTTAAGAACAAATCAAGGATTCCTCAATCCTTAGTTGAAAAGCATAAATATGACATTTGTTTTATGGTTGACACTAATTTCACCTACATTGAAGCAGTTGAGCCTAGAATGGAATTCATAGACCCTCTTGGCTATGAAATATCTGAAGCAGAAACAGCAGGATATGTGAATAGATTGTTAAAGTGTGAGTTGGATGGTCATGCAAACAAGTTTGGAACCTATGAAGAGAATTTCAACTCTACAATAAGTTTGAGAGAAAAGAAGCAATCTAGTAAGAGAATTGAATCTAATATGAAGAAAATACTGAAAGAATCAGGTATGTCAAGTCATGATTTTGACATAGCTAAGAAGACAGCAGAAGCCCTGAGGCAAAGTGAAAATCTTGTATTTTCACCTGAGACATCAAGTGCAGATCCTGTTGATCCGATTGCAGTAAAAGTAAAAGTTGAAGTACTTGAAAAAGATGAAGGAGATAAAATATTTTTCTCCTATTCCTAGCAAAAGAGTAAAAGTGAGTGCAACAGGACCCGGTAAGAGATAGAAAGTGGTTGTACCACCTATACCTAGAAATGTAGCAGTAATTAAAGATGATGATGTAGTTTCAGTCAAGAAGAAAACTTGGAAACCAAGAATTGAAAGAGTTAATGAAGATATATTGAAGCATGGAGACTTCACTAAGTTGAATAAATTCTATGATCTATATGGATCATTTGACAGATTGAACTTTGAAAATGCAATGGTTACGCACATGATTGTGGTAGATAAGAAACTTAGTACCATTCATGGTAAGATCCCAGAAGATTTGTATAACAGATTGTGAATAGAAAATAGAGAGCACGAGAAGAAGACATGAAGATGAGAGAACATGTAATTAGACAGTTCTGTGAAGTTAAGGATGAAGATCATTTGAAGAGATTCTTGAAGTCTCTTGGAACTTTATTGAGAACAAAGAGAAGAACAATCCTTATAATGGGAGGCAAAAAGGAGGAAGTACAGAAAGAGACAGAGCAAGCAGTAATGCAAGTTCTTGCAGATATAGTTGCAGAAAAGCATGTTGAATCAGACCCTCAGCAGAAGCAATCAGAGGAATTGCATGCAGAGGAAGTTGGTATTAAAGAAGTCCCATCTTCTTCACATATCAATATTGGCAAAGAATCGATGGATATTGAAGGCACTAAAGTGACTTTAGAATCAGATGATGCAGTATTTCATGATCTAGGAAATATTGTTGACAATTTGGCTTTGGGAGAGCAAGAAACGGTCATAGAATCAGAGAAGAATATAGAGGCAGAGGAAACACCAATTGTATCAGAATTAGTTCCAGCAGAGCAGACAGTCAAAGGCAAACAAATTCTGACAAAGGCCACTACCTCTAGTGCACCTTCTAAACCAGTTGAAGACATTAGTGCACCTGACAGTAAGAAGAGGCATATTGGCTCAATTTTTGAAGACCTTGGAAAAGAAGTTGAAGATGATGATCAGCTTGAGTTCATTACATCTCTAAATAAAATTATTGGAAAGAATAAGAAGGTGAAAGACCTTGAAGGCAAAGTTAGAGTTTTGACAGAGAAACTTGAGAGTGTGATTAGCACTAAGGTATCTAAATTAGATCCACTTGAGAAAGCTCAATCAGTAATAAATTCTTTTGACTCTGAATTTTCTAACTTCAAGGATATTGCTAAGATAAAAGTTCAGGAAGATTTTGAAGCAGAAATGCAACAAAATCTAAGTGTAAATATTCAAAATGATATTGGTAGTTTAGATGTATGCATAAAGAATTTGAGGAGACATTTTTAGATAGGAAAGAACTTGTACATACAATGCACTAAATCAGAAATCCTAATAGTTGAAGAGGATAAGAAGATCAGAGAGAAGTTAGATGCTATTTCAGCTGAGAAAAACACCTTGACAAGCCCTAATGTCAAGATAAGTTCTATTGAAAAGAGCATAAGGAAATTGAAAGATGAAATCAAAATGATAGCAGAGGAGAAGAACAGAAAGATGATCATGGTTAACATCTTGAGAGAGAATATCTCAATCAAGATATCAATTGTTGAAGATCAAATTGAGCAGTGTCTTTCAACAAAGACATCATTTCAGAAGTTTAGCTTCAATTCCCTGCAAGCTTGTCAAACAGCAGCATACGGATTGAGTACTCTACTCAATTTTGCTGAATCCATCAGGATGATATGGGAGAAAGATTTTGAATCTTGGAAGTCAGAGTTTGGTGATTGTGTTGCAAGCCTACTGGCTTTGCAATAACTAATAATAAGGTATAAAGTTTTTGAAATTTTTGTACACCCTATCTTTGTCATTGTTGTCAAAGAGGGAGAGATAGTAGCAAAAAATTGTATATATGTTGAGGAAGGATACTCATAGTGGGAGCTATTATATGGAGTATGATATTGTATACATATTGTATAACTTTTTCTTTTGGCCATAATTTTGTATAAGTGTTTTTGAAGTTTTGTTTGCACACTTAGCCAATTTTCCCATATGTTGCCACCAATGACAAAGGGGAAGATTGTTGGAAATTTGGCTAATGTGGATGCATATATGTTGTCATTATGGCAACATATGATCTCTATTAAGAACGCAGAATCTGGAATGCAAGTATGCAAAGTTGAAGGAAGAAATTGTCTAAGTTTGGATACAGTGATCCTGACAGAGCACCTGATGAAGATTTAGTTGGCGACGTCCACTGGAGCAATATTTTTGTTTGTGTAGTTAACTAAAGCTTCTATAGAGTATGAGGATACCCCATCTCAATGCGCATAAAGTTTGGAGTAGTACGGATAAATTTATTCAAAGTTTACCGAAGATAGTTTTGCAGACAGAGCAGTTTTGGAGACAATTTTAGCAAAAGAGTTAAGGGATTATTTTTTCTTGTCAAAATAATGACTTAACATTATGAAGGGATGAAATCCTAGATGTTTACTCTTGGATAAATATTTTGGATGCTGACCATGTAAAGTTATTAGCTTTGATAACTCATATATTAGGCATACTTGAAATGTAATGAAATATAGAAGTGAGATGTAAAAAGAAAGAAAAGATAACTTGCGATAGTTGTTTATTGTGATAGAAGCAAAGGCTATTGATGAAAAGTTGTAAGCAGTACCATATTACAGTCAGAAACATTTTTGTATTACCTTTTTGGGTAGTGAGCTCAGCTGGTGATCAGGTTTTGTAATCTAACTCCTAATAGGGTTAAGGCTTCTAACAAGGCCTAAAGTCCTTTAACCAGGACAGATCTACTATATATTGTAACTTGACTCCTAACAAGGTCCAATATCCTTAACAGGATACTTTTGATTATTGATCTTTGTGGGTACCATCCCCACCAGGGTTTTCCCTTGGCCAGGGTTTCCTTGAGAACATATGATGTGTTATGAGTTCTTTCTATTTACTACTATGTTTGTTAATCAACTTGATAATCTTTGTATGCACTAAAGTAATCTGTTATATCCATAAGTGGGAAAAGGAAAAAGTTTGTGAAATACTGATTCACCCCCCCCTCTTAGTATTTCCTATTTCTAACAGGGCATGAGTCTACTACTTATATATAAAATCTTATAATAAAATATTATCATTTGATTATGATTAAGGTGGTCAGACATACACCTACTTCTTATTTTTTTCCTAAAATTTTTGTACTGCTACATTGAAATCAATACTTTTCGCCAATCATACTGATTTTTTCTCAAAAAAGGCCTTGTAGTTGAGAAACTAAATTCAATTTTGTATAGATTCTATTCCTACAACTTTTTGATATTACGTTCATAGCTAGTTGAAATTTTCACATCAAGTTGACTAACCCTGATTTTCTGATTTTTCATTGCCACTTAAGGGCATAGTTTGGCCCCTCATGATCTTGCACATACCCAACACATTAACAAAACATTAATAGCACTAGTCTAATAGTAGATAAACATTAGCAGCAACAAATAGTGTCCACTCTGCCTCTATCAAAAACAAACTTAAAGGTCTCAAACAAAAAGAACGAACTAGAGTAGCTTTACTAGAAAGTATTAAACATATTAATAGTAATATGCCATGCAGGGATAATCCAAAGTCTTGAGTGCTTAACCATAAAACATAAAAGCAAAATAAAAAACCTGAGGCCAACAGGCCCAAAACTGAACAAAAACACCATGGTAGTAGCAACAGCTAAGATCTCCTACCCAGATGCTTTGACATCAAGGTAGTAGCCCACTCTTCCTGCAGAAATAGGAAGAGGTCTCTATTATCCTCATCAGCCTCCAAATTACCACCAACGATCTTCTCCTGCATATTACATAGTGTCACAGCCATCGCATGCATCACTTTAAGGGCAAATTTGTTCGAATCAGCTATGCGGGCATTGATTTTCCTCAAATCCTGCTTGAGGCCAAGAATCTCCTTATCCATCTCGTTGAACTTGTGTTTGACAGACCCTTTGAACCTATCATTCTTAGCCATCACCATGGTATTGTGCTTAGTGTGAGGGGAGTTTCCCTGATGATTGTGGGGGGAAGGCGATGACGGGGTGCTACTGCTAGTGATTTCATTCACCCCCAGTTGGGGTTTCAAAGGAGGGGCACAACCAAACTTGGGTGAGCTCAAGTGCTCGGCCAAGGAGCCCTTGATCAAACCAAAGGAGGTAAACATCTCCATTATTATAATTGTTATTTGAATAGTTTATATATATATATATATATATATATATATATATATATATATATATATATATATATATATATATATATATATATATATATATATATATATATATATATATATATATATATATATATATATATATATATATATATATATATATATATATATATATATATATATATATATATATAGACACACACACACACACACATATATATACAGGTATTTTTAAATGGCATTCTATCCTCTTCTTATGTGTGAAAATCTATGACTCACAAGTACTAGCACTATAAATATGTACGTGGATTATAATTATGGGGCTAGATATTCTTCATATAAAACATGCAATAGTTGGAAATCCATAATCTTTAAATGCAGGATGTGTAGATGAAAAAGTGCCAGATATAATACTACCCACCATGCTGATGCTTGTTAAAAGCTTGAAACCATACGATCTGAGATGGCATATAAAAGATCGTGTAACTACGAAAAAGGAGATGGGCCAGTTTTAAAAATATAGTAGGTACATGGTCAGGTTTTTAGTTTTGATGTTATAGATAATGAAGGGATGGAGATGCATATCAATTTCTTTAATGACATAGTAGATATTCATTATAATAATATACAAATTGGGTCTGTTTACAGTATAGCTCATGGAATGGTTAACAATGCAAATAAATTTTATAAAAAACTCAATAGTGGACTAGAAATAACTTTGATGATGAATTCAAAGGTCACCCTATGGGAGGATGACCCCTCCATTCCTATACATTGATTTACTTTCACCCCAATGAAATCAAAAGTAAGCTGAACAATTCAGACATTGATGTTATTAGATTTGTTATTTACGTGCAATAAAGTCTGGCAATTAAAAAAAAATGGTACAAAGGTCCCCAAGCGCACAATCAAGTTGCTAGACATTTCTCACACTATTATCAATCTTACACTATGGGGGCACCAACTGAATGAGAAGGTGTAGATATCCAACAAAATTATTACGTCCAAGAAACTACGCTGCTCTTTATTAAGAGTGGGTGTGTATCTGAATTTAATAGTAAAATAAAGAGATTTTACTAGAAAAAGATGGTTAATACAAATGGTGAGTTCTATTATGCTTACACACATGTACTGATTAGAATGAGAACTTACCACATAAATTACCATTTTGACAAGTTTTTACGATACTATTATCATAGCTAATAATGGGTGTGCAAACACAATACATCAATCATATCAATATTACAAGCAATCTTTCTATGTCAACAATACAAATGTCATTTAATATACATAACACTTCGGTGTAACCCTTGGACCCTTCAAAGGTGCAAGTGCTAGTTTTTAACTATTTTCTTTCACTATTATTGGTTTGTGTTTAAGAGAAAGTTTTGATATTTATGTAAGAGAATTTAATAATTAGAAAGTATTATATGTAAAATAAATAATATATATTATATCTATTTTTGTGTAGTAAAAACTAATTTAAATATAATAATTATATATAAAATTAGAAGATTGTAGTAAAATATGCTTAAAAGATATTATATTTATTTATTATTTTATTTGAATGCAAAAGTATCTTAATTTTATATAATAGTCAATACTAAATTATTATTAAAATATGATTATATTATTATATCTTAATATATTTGTATTATTATAATTTTATGTTTTTATTAAATTCTTCAAAAATTAAGATAGTTTCTAAAACAAGATAATAATAATAATATATTATATATTTCTATTTCTATTGAACTTTGAACTAGAGAAAAATATATATTAAGACTATGCTATTTTAGACATATAAAAGCAACAAAATGAAGGGTGATGGCACATCCAAACAAGACAAATAGGCTTCATAAAGAAACTTATAGGGGCACGTTAACAACATATTAACAACACACCAAGTATATTAAAAACAATTAGTAGTATTATGGTAAGAGATTAGAATCTAGCTAGTAACCACCAACATACAAACCATATAAAAAGTCATATGATTACTATACCCAAATAAAACTATCCTAACGAACAACATAGCACTAATACCAATCATTAATAGTAGAAATTTTTTGAAAAACAACATAGTAATAAAAAAACTATAGGTACCACGGGCCTTAAAGAGTGTAAAACCAAAAACTAAGGAAGAAACCATAAACAAGACCAACAAATCTTTCCACTCAATTGATTGATCACCCTAGTCCAATCATAACTAAGGAACTTGAAGATTTCCTTGTAATTTCCTTCCTTCTCTACATTGGGCCCCAACATCTTATTTTGCAACAAACAGATAAAGGTGGCCAAGCTATGCATCACCTATATAGACTAAACCTAGAAATGCTAGTGACATTCCTATCCATATCCATCACCTTAGTTGTCATCTTACATAGGTCCTCTTTTAGCTCCATGTAGCCAATGCAAGTCACACTAATAGTTTTTATATAGGTCCATGTGTTCCCATCCTCCTCCTTCAACATCTTTTCTTTAGTCATCACAATAGGGGCCCTGAATTGTCTCTTTTAGAAACATGTGTGGAGGAGTTATCATTTGAGCCCTCAACCTCCATAGTTCGACCCCTTTATCTACTTTCTCTTTTTGATTTTTCTCTGCATTGTCATCTTTCTGATTTTTATGAGCCTTAACATCCTTATCAGTGATGTAGTCAAGGTCAAAGGATCCAATTAAGGATTGTCCAAACTTGCAGCCAAACCACAACACAATGGAATTCCATAATAGTAACACCAGATTTGGTATGAAACTATAATCCTTATTCATAAATTTACTGATTACATGTAATGTTCCAGGCTGTAAGGCCTTCTTGGTTACAGCCAATTACAAAGCAAGTAACAATCTACAAGATCTCATAGGATCCAAATCTTTTCACAACTTCACCACTCAGCTAGCCCAGGTCTATAACACGATAGGACACTAGTAGGGATCCCTAAAAAGATGTAAACTTTTACTCACAACTTCCAAGAAATATTCCTATGCCTAAGCTCGAAAGCTACTAACTTCACCCTTCCTTCTGATTGCTAAACAACTACCCAAATATCCTATAAATACTCATCCTCAGCCACAAGTTGGCTAGATGAAACAATTAACTCATACGAACAATTATTAAATTCCAAAACACTAGTCCACTTACAAAATAGCCTTACAATAAATTACATTTTCCAAGATGGCCCCAAACGGTCATTTGAGCCACATAGAAGAATGCAACATGCTAGATCTAGGTCCCCACATGTCCAACAGTCAATCCATAACTCGAGGAATGTGTCCCAAATTAAATGCATTAGTTGGCTAAGCCGATTCATCCAAATAACCAAGTCAGTCTGAAAGAACACTGAGCGCCAGAAGAAATCAACACCTTCAGTGAACCAACCACACCAAGCATGATCAAGCAACACAGTTATCACTAAGCACCAGAAGCAACTGACACCTTCAGTTACCAAGCATTCTTAAGAGACTAAGCACCTTGATAACCATAGAAACTGAGCAACCAAACTCCAAAACCAAGAAAATACTTCACCAACTAAGATCAAAACTACTAATCTGACTTCCAAAACCAACATATTTTGGGTTGATATAGGATTGCCAAGAATCCTAGGATGCTCCTGCATCAGCCACCCTAGGTTAAGAAGATTTTCTCATAAGGAAATCAGGAACACCTGAAGGGAATCAGAACATGTATGCCATATCTATTCTTAACGCATATCTCCTCTTTTCCTTCATCCCAATTTGTCATCACTTTATCCATTGTCCCTTGTAGTAAGTTTTCCTGCCTCCCACTTCTCTTATCTTTCTTGTTTGCAACTTATAACAACCGCCTCTGACCATTCCCTTCACTACCGACCACCTCAGTACCTCGGTAAACACCATCCTCTCTGGACTCCTCAATCAACTTGACATCATCCTTATCTCTCTGTGTCACAAATGTCATCATATGTTGTATTATCTCTATCAAAAAGACCATCTGCCTCCTAATCTCAACAAACTCTTCCGATATATCATTCTCCTTAAATTCTTTCAAACCAAGCTTTGTAGGAATTAGTTCATCAATCCTCTACTCCTAAGGTTTGTCACAAGGAAAAACCCTGATAACTCCACATCCCTTAGCCCTTGTCTCCTATTAAGGTAATAGCTTATGTCTAGATCCATCATGCCTAACCACATAGGCATTTTCATGACCATCAAATAAAACATTTCTATCAAATTCCCAAGGCCTACCAAGCAACTGATGACAAGTATCCATAGGCAATATGTCACACAATATCTCATCATGATAAGATCCAACATGAAAATTAACCAAGCATTGTTCTTCAATCCTAACCTTAGACACATCTTGTATCCAACTAATCTAATAAGGATTAGGATGTTTCTTTCTTTCCAAATTCAACTTACTAACCATCTCTTCTAAAATAGAGTTCTCAGAATTGCCACCATCAACTATGAGATTACATATCTTATCCTTGCACTTACATTTGTTTCTAAATAGATTTCTTCTTTGAACTAGCTCCTGGACACATGTAGCCAATCTCCTAGTGATAAAAAATTCACCCTTCTCTGCAACATTCACAATGTCTTCTTCAGCAGTTAGTGCAACTCTTTTCTTAGGACATTGAAAACTTCTATGACCCACTTCACCACATTGATAACAAGTACTGGTGAACTCATTTTCCACCTTCCTCTTTGTCTAGTATTGAAATTATTAGTGACATGACCACTGCCAGATCCCACATCGGTATTCTTAGGATTCTCTACCACATTACTTTCAACAACTATTTCACTAGTCTTACCACCTCGATTCCTATTATTCTGTCTTCCTTCAAAATTCTTATTCAGCTTCTCTTCAATGTTTAATGCCATCTAATAAGCATCTCCTATTGTTGTCATCTGAACAGTAAGTAACTCTTCTTGAATACTAGGTCTCAAACCATAGACATACCTAGCAACCTTCTCTTTATCAACTTCAAAATAACTAGTCCTAATCATGATTCTATAAAACTCCTCAGTATACTCTTGCACCGATTTGTTAGTCTACTTCAAGGCTTGCATATTCTTAAACATGTCTAATTCATAATCCATAGGAATGAATTTCTTCTTCAACTTGTCAACCATTCAGTTCCATTTAGTGATCTTTTCCTTTCCTCTCCTACTTCTTTCCAACTGAACTTCCCTCCACCAAATATTTGCATGACCTTTCAACTTAGTCTTTGCAAATCTAACCCTATCAGGATCTTCTATTTATTCATACTCAAAGTATTCATCCATCTCATGGGTAAGTGCACAAAGATGGGGGACCAAAAAGGGCGTATAAGATGCCACTTTTTTCCTAAAATCAGCAAACTCTGAACTTCAACAAGAAATTGAAGATAGTTAGACTCAAAATTTTAAGATGCAACAAAAACAAGAGTTGGAATACTCTGAATCTAGTTCCTAAACTACTAACTTATTTTGAAAATGGTGCATAATAAGGCCCTCAAAAAGGGGGAGCACAAAAAGTGGTCCTATTTTTTGTCCAAAAACATAACATAGCGTCTGGTGTGCTCCACCTAAAATGTTAAAAAAAAATTTGAATTTTTTTAATCGCACTAGTAAGAAGTTAGCTGACACCACATAGTTTATCCTAGATTTTTTTGGTAATTTTTTGATGAACGTATAATTTTTGATGAATTTACGATGTGCACACATCCTAAAAACATGAAATTTATGTGTGCTCCCCCTAGAAATCATTTAAAACTAATCAAAAATTAAATTTTCTTTTTTTTAAAGTGTGTAGAATGGAGTATAGTTTCTAGAAATATAACTTGTTCCAAAATTTGATGAACGAAACAAAATCTATGCCCAAAATATTGCATGTTGGTTTTTTACAAAAAATAGAAATACACACAAAAGAAATTAGAATTGAAAAACTTAACATAATAAGAATTCAAAATAAATTATATGCTAACAAAGAGATCTACAATATCACATCATTTAATTTTTACTTTCTTGAGCCACGAGTAAACCTGACGAGGAGCACATAAAAAAATATGTCATTTTTGTGTATGTCTATTGGAAAACATGTCTCAGGCCTATTTCAATCATCCAAGCCTTTCAGTTGGATCTCCAAAGAAAATCCAAGCCTTAGGATTGGTAAATTCAAATGCTTTACAAAGGGCACATGCCCTATAGGGCATGCACACTATTTAAGTCTATGACTTTCATAGTGTGTGCACGGTATGAAAGTCATAGATTTACATAGTGTGCACTCCCTATAGGGCGTGCACCCTATGTAAGACGTGTGTGTGTATATATATATATATATATATATATATATATATATATATATATATATATATATATATATATATATATATATATATATATATATATATAAAGAGAGAGAGAGAGAGAGAGAGAGAGAGAGTAATTTATACAAATATAACATTTAAGTATAAGTTTGATTTATTTAATTTATTAAATTTAAGTTATATTTGTATAAATTATAAAATATAATGCTTCTAGGATGTTTGGGATAGGTTCTAGCTTCATAGGAGTTAAGTTGCAGATTATAGATTCAAAAAATTCCAGACTTAGCCAAATTTTAGGATTCAGCAAGCCTTCGTTAGGGTTGCCTCCAACAATCCATCATGGATTTCTAAGGTCAAACTGAAGCTGACAAAAGGATTCCCAAAGGGTTTTAACTCATTTTATCACAAATTACTTGGTTTTGATCCCATCTCTACGACAGACTTAGCTTAGCTCTCTCTCTCTCTCTCTCTCTCTCTCTCTCTCTCTCTCTCTCTCTCTCTCTCTCTCTCCCTTATCTCTCTTTGTTTCGAGTTTTTCATAGTGTGCACACGCTATGTAAGAGTATGGATTCCACTTTTGTGGCTTTGCATAGGGTGCATGTGGGTGGAAATTTTGGGGTTTTACAAAGTGCATGCCCCCTATTTGGTGCACACACTATTTCGCATGCACCCTATTTGGTGCACGCACTATTTCGCATGCACCCTATTTGGTGCACGTACTATTTTGCATGTGCCCTAATTGGCACACGCACTTTGTTTTGGATTTCCCAAGCCATAGAGCATGCACACTATAGGGTGCACGCCCTTTAGTGCATACACACTATGCATGATTTGGGACCAACAAAAAATTGTCATCTTTTTGGTCCCCCATCTTTTTGCATATACCCTCATTAATCCAATCAATCAACTCTTCTGGCCTAAGGCTTCCAGCAAATGCATAAACTTCAATCTTAGGTCTTTTCCCAATTTTTGACATAGCTTTCAGGATTCTACTTTCTTCTGGATCTCTAGCTCCTTCTACAGCTTCTTCAAAATGATCTTATTCCTTAGATTCATCATCACTAGCTTCCTTCGGTGTAGTCTTCTTCTTTCTCAA
The DNA here is from genome assembly GCA_027943335.1 of Chamaecyparis obtusa. NCBI lineage: Eukaryota > Viridiplantae > Streptophyta > Pinopsida > Cupressales > Cupressaceae > Chamaecyparis > Chamaecyparis obtusa. Next base: position 3,416,221 of record BSBK01002522.1, on the reverse strand, counting down.
TTCCTCTTGTAGATCTTGTACTTGTTTATGCAAAGCTCTAAAATCATCAAGACTAAATTCTCCAGTAGCTTCCTCTTCTGAAATCTCACGAGCTCTCCTCAGAGGCATATTCAATCCAAGGTCCTAGTGTAAACTATCTCTCCTTCGGTGATCTGTCCACACATACAAGATCAACTCACTCTAATACCACCTAATGCAGTCAAGGTTGGAGGATCCAATTAAGGATTGTCCAAACTTGTAGCCAAACCATAACATAGCAAAATTCCACAATAATAACACCAGATCTAATATGAAACTGGAATCTTTATTCATAAATTTACTGATTACATGCAATGTTCCATACTGTAAGGCTTTCCTGGTTATGGCCAATTACAAATAAAGTAACAGTCTACAAGATCTTACAGGATCCAAATCTTTTCACAACTTCACCACTCAGCTAGCCCAGGTCTGCAACACGACAAGACACTGCTAAGGATCCTAGGAAAGATGTAAAATTGTAGTCACAACTTCCAAGCAATCTTCATGTGCCTAAGCTCGCAAGCTACTAACTTCGCCCTTCCTTTTGATGCCTAAACAACTACCCAAACATCCTATAAATACTCATCCTCAACCACAAGTCAGCTAGATGAAACAATTAACTCCTACAAATAATTATTAAATGCCAAAACACCAGTCAGCTTACAAAATACCCTTACAATAAATTACATTTTCCAAGATGGCCCCAAAAGGTCATCAGATCCACATAGAAGAATGCAACATGCCAGATCTAGGTCCCCACACGTCCAATGATCAATCCATAACTCAAGGAATGTGACCAAAATTAAATGCATCAGCCAGTTAAGCTGATTCATCCAAATAACCAAGTCAGTCTACAAGAACATCGAGCGCTAGAAGCAACCGATGCCTTCAGTGAACCAACCACGCCAAGCATGACTGAGGAACGCAGTTATCACCGAGCTCTAGAAGAAATTGACGCCTTTAATTACCGAGTGTTCTTCAAAGACCAAGCACCTCGGTAACCACAGAAACTGAGAAATTAAACTCCAAAACTGAGCAAATACTTTAACAACTAAGATGAAAGCTACTAATTTGACTTCTAAAACCAACATATTTTTGGTTGATACAGGATTTCCAAGAATCCTAGGATGCTCCTGCATCAATCAGGGTCATCGGGTTCATCGGCATCAAATTTATCAACCTCCTTATACTTTCCCTTGCCCATAGATGAAGTATAAATCATGTGTGAGCATTTGTGGGTGCTCGTTTCCTCACCCACATCATCATCAAACACAACTTCATAGATGATACAGTTGGCTTTTTTTTACTTCCCATTTTTCCTTTCATCTTGGAGGGGCTTTTCCTTTTTTTGTCTAAAGGTTCGACCTTGATAGTGGGATCAATTTTATCAGTGGAGTGGGTAGGGGTTTTAGTGCCAGGTTTTTGGGAACTAGCCTTGAGGCCATGGTTTCATATACCTTGCTTCTTACTGGATCCAAGGATATCAAGAATGATCGTAGAGGGTGGAGAATGAATTTGAGGGGATCAATACACCACAATTTGAAGTGGAGGGAAAAGGGAAAGGTGAAAGTGGTATAGCTTAAAAATGAGCCCCTGGTGGAGTGTTATTAGCCTTTTACCCTACCCTTTAGCAAGTTCAAAAACCTCCTTGATAGAATTCTCAAGAAAATTTAACAAAAAGAACGAGAAGGAAATTAACCTCCTATTGTAAAAATGGTTCAGAATAGGCATATGATAATAATAATTAAAAAAAAAACCTTAAACTAGCCTTCCAACATGAAATACTTCATTACCATAAGGAAAACCTAGTCTCAGGGTTCCAAAAGTTTTTCCCTTTCATAGTCGTCATGCATTTTTGTAGGGGACTTATCCGACTAGAAAAACTAGTTCATTCTCTCAGTGTCTGAAGCCCTACTCTGCTTCTTCCACTTTCTTCTCATTGTCAGGAGGTTTGTAGCCTTTTCTATTCTCATTAAATTCAAAACTAATGCCTCCCATAGAGTCCCTTCTCTCTTTCCATGAACTGGAAAACTAAGAAGACATATTCTCATCATAGCCTATCATGTTCTCAAGGAATTGAGAAACCTCACCCTCTCTACAAATATGCCACAAAGTGGCATCATTTTTTAACTCATATGATTTTTTGGGCTCAATTTAGAGTCTTTCACCACTCATAGTAAGGGAAGTCTAGAAAAACTCATAATAGTGATATACCCAAAGTAACAAAGCACACCAATGCCAGAGAGATAAACAAACACCTTAAAATGATCATATGTAGAAAGCCATAATTATTCTTCCATATCCAAAGCACATCATACCCCAAGAGGACATCTCACATGTTCCAACATTCTTTTCCATGATGAGGAAGGCCATCACAAATCACAAAATCTTTAGCTTCATTAATACAAAAATCAATACACTTTGAAGTTGTGCAAAGGTGATAGAAAATATAATTTCTAGTGTACCAACTCATAATCACATGGCCAAGGGAAGAGGTTAAGGATGCATCATCAACCACATTGCAAATCCAAGTGCAACATGGAGGCAAAATGACCACCAAAGAAAAACCTTCCTTAGAGGATTTAAATTTAAAAACCCTTATAACCATAAATAATATGTTATTTCATAACACATCCAAAAAAATCAATATCAGTGTACATCATAGGAAAAAAAGATGAATTTTATCCTCTTCTATTATAAGTTTCACAGAAGGAGGAAGAGCCTCCATATTTCTCTAGCATTTCAAACTAGTAGTGAGGAGCCCAATGGATTTCAAGGCATCAACAAAACCATTCCCTTCTCTAAAAATATGATAGATGGAGAAGCCATTGCACCCAAGTAGAATCCTCTTGGTATCACTCATAACACTAGCATAGGACCAATTAATTCTTACATTTCCTCTCACAATATCAACAACCAGTTTAGAATCCCTTTCAATCAAAAGAGTCCTAACCCCAGGGTTCTCCCACAATAGTGGGTTACACTTTTTCAACAAATTTGATACTAAAATGAATATTCTAAAAAAAATTCACGTTCAAACACCTATTGTCGCTAAACCATTACAAATTTGAAGATGATGTAAATTAGAGTCTTTTAACATTTTGTGTGTATATTCTAAACATATATATTTTAATTTTTAGAATTAATTTGTATTTTTTTTCCATCTCCTTCACAAACTAGTTTTTAACAAAAATCAACATTTTAAAAGAGTGACATTCACTTGGTACTACATCAAACAAGGTATTACAAAAACTGATAGAGTTGAAAATTTGACCGAATTTTTATTACATATGAGATGGGATTAAAAAGGAAAAAAAAAAAAATATGAAAAGTAAAAATGAAAAGATAATATGTCAAAACCATAGTAAAGTAGTGGAGTGGAAATTTTGGAGCTTGAGTTTGACCATGTGAAACTATTGAAATGGAATGTTGATAATGTTAGGAGAAACTAGAAATAATTTCAACATAAGAAGAAGTCAAAACACTTGTGTTGGATGAAATATTTTTATTTTGGACACATGTGGAAGACATAAGAACTTAGCAATCTATATTATTACAAACAATTGATATTGTTTGGACAAATAGATTTTCTAGTGAATTGTTCTAAATATGCACGAGAATGAAAAAAATGGAGAGATGAAATTGTTGGACATAATAAAAAGTTGAATAAATTGATTGAATAATATATTTCATTGTTTGAAGTCCACTATAAATTTGGGACCTTTAGGAGATAATATAGGATACAAACACCTTTTCAAATTTTGTAGGGCATATATGTAAATTACTTCTAATTTAGTAAAATTTTGAGGAATAGTTTTAGTTTTCTAATCATGTTATTCCATTATTTCCTTTATCAACATAGTGTAATTTTTTATATATTTGATTTGTAAAGTTTGCAGAGAAAAAATCCCCAAAAATAGTGCAAAACTGTTAGAAATGGGGCTCAAAAATATGGGTTAAAACACAATAGTGTGTCCCACTTTTTGGGGTGAAGAAAATCATCTTTCAAAAAAATAAAACAATTTTAGGGCCTTCACTCTAAGTGGGCACTTCGGGTGAAGGGGAAGATCCCGTTTGCACGAAGACACCCCTTCGCATGAAGTACCCTACGTAGGGTACATTGCCCGAAGGGGGTCTTCGCGCAAAGCCCCCTTTGGCTGGATTCTTTATAAATTTTTGGCTTTTATTTTTTTATTTTCATTGTGTACTCTTTGGATTTTGTTGACCCAGGGCTTAGAGCAAACCAGTGACGTTTAGCACGACATCAACACCTCCCAAGATTTTTTGACCTCTTTAGATTGTTAGTAGTATCAAGTACTTGCATTTTTCTCATTTTTTATTGTAAATTATATGTTTTAGTTAGTTATTTATTTTAAATAAATTTTAGTTTGTAGAAATGTTACAAAATCATAGTTAAATTTTAGAATATGTTAGAAAATGATAGTAGAATGTTAGAAAATCATAGTAGAATTGTTAGAAAATGTTAGAAAACATTAAAAAAGGTAGTATAAATGTTAGAATATGTTAGAAAATGATAGAAAATTGTAGTAGTTTGTTAGCAAATGTTAGAAAATATTTACAAAACATTAGAAACTATAGTAGAAATGTTAGAAAATGTTAGAAAACATTAAGATCTTATAGAAATTATTAAAAATATTTATTTTTAAATTTCTTTTAAAGTTAGTAAATATTAGGAATCTCTCTCTCTTAGGTACACACATTTTTAGTAAAGTTAGTAAATATTAGTTAGTTTTTTTTTTTAAACAATTTTTAGTTTGTATAAATCTTAGAAAAGCGTAGTTAAATTTTAGAAAATGATGTAGTAGTATGTTAGAATATGTTAGAAAATTATAGTACAGTAAGTTTTTAGGACCCTTATCCGTCCCTTAAGACATATTAAGACACATAGGATCCCTTAGGAATCTCAAGACCTTATAATACATATTAGGATGTCCTAGGACCCATTGATGTATGTTAGGTTCCATTAATACATACGAGGACTCATTATTTCACTCAAGGCTCCTTAAGACATATTAGGATGAATTAATGTAACCTATGATCCGTTAGGACCAATTATGATGCCTACAACCCCTTAAGACATTATAGGACCCTTACGCATCTCTTATGACATCTTAAGACACATAGGACCCCTCAGGACCTATACAACCCATTATTATATCTTAAAATTTCATAGGACCCATTCATCTATCTTAGCTTCTATTAATACATATGTGAACCCATCATTTCCCACAAGAACCCTTAATGCATACTAGTATCAATTAATGTAACCTAAGATCCCTTAGACCACTTATCACACCTATGACCCATTAACATTATTGGACCATTATACATCCCTTACAACATTTTAAGACACATATGACCCCTTCGGATCCTCAAGTCCCATTAACATATCTTAGGTTGTCCTAGGACACATTTATGTATCTTTTATTCAATTAATACATACAAGGATCCACTAATGTAACCTAGGACCTCTTATGTTACCGACGACCCCTTAATACATTCTAGGAAACTTATCCATCCCTTATGATGCTTTAAGACACATATGACCCATTGTTTCCCTCAAGAAATCTTAAGACATAATAAGATCAATTAATATAATGTAGGATCCCTTAGGACCACTTATTGTACCTACAACCCATTAACATTATAGGACCTTATCTGGATCCCTTATGAAATCTTAGGACCCCCAAGACCCATTAAAGAATCTTTGGATGTCTTAGGACCCATTGATGTATTTTGTGTTCCATTAATACATACAAGGACCCATTGTCACCCTAAATAAGCCTTAAGAAATAATAGGATCCCTAAGGACCTCTTATGACACATACGACCCCTTAAGAGATTCTAGGATCTTTATCCATCCCTTACAACATCTTAAGATACCCAAGACCCATTAGGATCCCCAAGAAACATTAATGTATCTTAGGATGTCCTGGGACCCATTCATGTATCTTACATTCCATTAATACATAAGAGGACCCATTTTTTTTCCTCCAAGACCCTTAAGATATATTATGATCAATTAATTTAACCTATAATCCCTTAGAAGCATTTATGACACCTACAAAGCCTTAAGACATTCTAGGAACTTGATCCATACCTTATGACATCTAAAGACACATATGACCCCTTTAGACCTCCAAGACCAATTAATGTATCTTAGGATTCCCTAGGACCCATTCATGTATCTTAGGTTCTATTAATTGATATGAGGATCCATTGTCACCCTAAACAACCCTTAATACATACTAGAATAAATTAATATAACCTAGGATCCCTTATGACCACTTAAAACACATGTGACCCCTTAAACCATTCTAGGAAACTTATCCATCCCTTATGATGTCTTAAGACACATAGGACCCCAAAGATCCATTAATGTATCTTAGTATGTCATAGGACCCATTCATGTTTCTTAGGTTCCACTGATCTTATAGAAATTATTTTAATTTAAATATTTGTTTTTAAATTTCTTTTAAAGTTAGTAGATATTATGAATCTCTCTATCTCTATCTCTAAATTATGTACATGTATATTTTAGAGTTACATGTATAAATGTTATTCATGTAGACATAAAACTTTTAAGAACCCTTAGGATCCTTTAGGACCCCTATTGTGACATAAAACTCTATAAGATCCCTTAGGTTCCTTAGGACCTATAATAGGACCCCTTAAGATGTAATAGGACCCCTTCAGACATATTAAGACTAGAATTAAGACCTAATAGGACTAATATGACTTATTAAAATCAATTAGTACATCCTAGGACTCTTAGGACCTAATAAGACCACATACTTGACCTAATAGGACCTATTAATACCAATTAGTATATCCTAGGACCCTTTAGGACTATTATTACACTGTAGGTTCCTTTAGGACCCCTATTGTGACACAAAACTCTTTAAGAACCCTTACGATCCTTAGGACCTATAATAGGACCCCTTATGACTTAATAATATTGGACTTAAGACCTAATAGGACTAATATGACCTATTAAAATCAATTAGTACATCCTAGGACCCTTCAGACCTAATAAGACAACTTACTTGACCTAATAGGACCTATTAATACCAATTAGTACATCTTAGGACCCTTTAGGACTATTAGTACACTCTAGGTTCCTTTAGCATCCCTATTGTGACACAAAACTCTTTAAGAACCCTTAGGATCCTTAGGACCTATAATAGGACCCCTTAAGACTGAATAAGACTGGACTTAAGACCTAACAGGACTAATATGACCTATTAAAATCAATTAGTACATCCTAGAACCCTTAAGACCTAATAAGATCAATTAGTACATCCTAGGACCCTTTAGGACTATTAGTACACTCTAGGTTCCTTTAGGACACCTATTGTGACATAAAACTCTTTAAGAATCCCTAGGATCCTTAGGACCTATAATAGGACCCCTTAAGACCTAATAGGACCCCTTAAGACTTAATAAGACTGGACTTAAGAACTAATAGAGCTAATATGACCTATGAAAATCAATTAGTACATCCTATGACCCTTAAGACCTAATAAGACCACTTACTTGACATAATAGGACCTATTAATACCAATTAGTACATCCTAGGACTCTTTAGGACTATTAGTGCACTCTAGGTTCCTTTAGGACCCCTATTGTGACATAAAACTCTTTAAGAACCCTTAGAATCCTTAGGACCTATAAGAGGACCCCTTAAGACCTAATAGGACCCCTTAAGACTTAATAAGACAAGACTAAGACCTAATAGGACTAATATGACCTATTAAAATCAATTAGTACATCCTAAGACCCTCAAGACCTCATAAGACCACTTACTTGACCTAATAGGACCTATTAATACTAATTAGTACATCCTAGGACCTTTTAGGACTATTAGTACATTGTAGGTTCCTTTAGGACCCCTATTGTGACATAAAACTCTTTAAGAAACCTTAGGATCCTTAGGACCTATAATACGACCCCTTAAGACTTAATAAGATTGGACTTAAGACCTAATATGACTAGTATGACCTATTAAAATTAATTATTACATCCTAAGACCCTTAATACCTAATAAGACCACTTAAGACCTATTTTAATACCAACTTGGACCCTTTAGGACTATTAGTACACTCTAGTATTGTAAATTTAAGTATAATTTTATATATTTAGATATTGTTTCCATTTAACACACAGTTATAACATGTAATCAAGTACTTAATTGAACTAACACTTAGCTTTCACTTGTTATGTATCTAGATGACCACTCAAGATGCACCTCACACTCCTGATATAGCGACCATTTTTCATACTACTGATACAAAGATGGATCGACTTAGAGAGTCCATCTGTACATCTTTAGTAGATAGCATATATAGAGATAATTGTATCGATGCATTGACCAATTTGGAGGAGATGACTGCTAGATTGAGATCTCACTCTTCATTCACGCCTCATGTAGTTGAAACTATTTTTCAAGAGTTGAGAGCGGAGGTCTCAAGTGATGTTTCCTTGGAGACAGTTCAAAGTTGTGTCCCCAAGTAAATCATAAAACAAGAGGTTTTACCATTTTATGAGGGGAAGTCCAAGGTGAGGGCATATCAGGTCATACAGTGTGCAATAAGCAATTCGTTAGGCTGTAGTTGTACATTGAGTTACGTTTGGGACTCAAGGTTAACTATTTAGATCTTCCAAGATATTACGGTCAAGGGCATGGTAGGGTTGCAGACCATGATCAGTATCATAGGGTTGATCAAGTTGTATATCCTCATAGACAGCTAGTTGGGTAGAGGACTCTGGTAGTGGCACCGGTGATGGATGCTACTGCAGATAGAGTGGTCATTGCTTCTCAGAGGGGATTAGTGGATAGGATAGGGCATATTTCTTCTTCAGCCATCTCCATCACTTCAAATTTAGTGGGTAGATACATTTTCACTAGACCAGGTCGAGCCAGATAATCTTCTAAGGCTTCATCTAGTACTGCTACAAGTGTCAGTGATGAGGCATATAAAGCTACAAGTCTTCCTACACCTAGAGAGATACGAGCGCTTTCGAGTCATCATAGTCATTTAGATGTGGAACTTTACTTTTTAGAGGATCTCCTGCAGTCATATTCTTATATTGATGACTTGCAAATGATCCTAGTACATTTAGTCAGGGATCTCATCAGAATTACACAGGGTCCTATAGTTCCACCAACATAGGACACACCATCTAGTCATGCACAGCATAGTGCAGAGTGCTCTACACCCATATATTAGTCTACAACTATAGAGCCAGATATACAAATTGGAGATGTACACATCACCACTAAGGGCCTAGACACATTTGATGATAAGTTGGGTTGGTTTGGTCAGGTGGATGCTAGCACTGATGTTGGATCATTTATGGATATGTTATTTCATCCTTATGGTTTAGGCTCTACATCACTCCCATCCCATCTAGTGTCACCCCTACACTCTTCATTACTAGAGAGGTTCAGGACTAAAGGTGGTTTGGGTGATGCAGTTTTAGTTGATGATATGATGGTGCAGTGTGCCGAGGATCTTCCTACTCTTGAGACCTAGGTATATAAAGTTTCCTTTTCTCCTTTCTTATGATTTTTAGTGAACAATTAATTGTAGATGTGTGTATTTATGTTTGTTCAATGTATAATATTTTGTAGGCACAGTTAGAGGAGCATGTTACCTCTAGTTTGGGTTCGGAGCATCTTCATATAAGAGATCCAATAGATGTGACACCTACTAGTGGTCACGTAAGTTTTAGATATATTTAGGTTTAAGCATGCATGTGTACACTTATACACATGTATTTATATATTTCAAGTACTTTAAATAATATATACTATGCACATGTGTATATAACTAACTATTGTACTAAATTTGCAGGGGTCAGTTGCTACTTCACATCTAGAGTATGCTCTTCATAGGGGAGATTCAAAAAATGTGACACCTAGTAGTGGTTAGGTAAGTTTTAAAACTATGTAAGTTTAAACATTCATTTATAATATTTTAAGTATTTTACATTATTATTATATATGTTTCATTTATATTCGTAGGGATTAGTTGCTACCTCACAGTCAAAGGATGATCATGGTAGTCGGTCAGAGGGTCACTCGGTTCACATGCACCTAGATGACTCCCTAGTTTAGGACATGTTGCATAGATCATTGAATTGAGACTCATTATATATGTCATTATTATATGTTTGATATTTTCAGTTTATGATTCGAGACATATATTTATATGCTATCCTGACCTCTAGACATAGATTATATGATTTGATTAGATAATTTCATTTGATTAGATGATATGATTTGATTAGATGATAATATGATTTGATTAGATGGTTTCATTTGATTAGATTAGATGGTTTCATTTTATTAGATGATATGATTTCATTTGATTAGATGATATATGATTTGATTAGATGCTTTTATTTGATTAGATGATATGATATGATTAGATGGTTTCATTTGATTAGATTTTATTAGATGGATGTAGAATTAATATTATAAAAAATAACAAGTTAATACATGTAACTAATGGACAATAACTATTCTAACTCATTCTAGAACTAACACATGTTATAAGTAATCTAACTGATTTCATCATTTTTTTAGTGTTCAACTAATGTCTTAAGGGGGGGTCTTAAGGGGATATAGAATTAATATCATAAAAAATAACAATTTAATACATGTAACTAATGGACAATAACTATTCTAACTCATTCTAGAACTAACAGATGTCATAAGTAATCTAACTAATTTCATCATTTTTTAGTGTTCAAACTAATGTCTTAAGGGGATCTTCAACTAATAAGCAATCTTAAGGGGAGGTCTTAAGGGGATCTTCAACTAATAAGCAATCTTAAGGGCAGGTCTTAAGGGGATCTAGAATTAATATCATAAAAAATAACTAGTTAATACATGTAACTAAAAAATAATAAGTATCATAAAAATCATTGAATAATCAAAGCATACATAAAATCATTAACTAATATGCAATCTATAAAAATCATTGAATAATCAAAGCATACATAAAATCATTAATTAATATGAAATCTATAAAAATCATTGAATAATCAAAGTATACATCTACAACCATGCATGTATAGAAGCATATATATATAAAATAATACATAAAATTCTATATATTAAAACCATCAAACCATCAAATAGGTCCATCATATATCAACAAATTATAGTCCATCATATATTTAAATATCTAAACAAAGTATAGTCAATTTAATCCAGAGATATCAAGTAGGTCCTAACACATGAAATAGGTATACATATTATAATTCTTAGACCAACTCAAGTGGTTCAGACCTTTCATGGAGAACATGTAATATTCTCTCATGATCCTCACTATCTAGTCTCCACTTACGACGTCCACGCTGAGATTTAACTGTATGGAGACAAATGGAGGTGGCAACTACTAGGTGACTATATTGAAACACCTTATTGTTTGGTTGGTAATCAATAAAGTGAATACCATGTTGAATTAATTTGATTTTCTTAAAATATGTTCCCTCTAAAACAACTGAACTTGCACCTGTCACAAATTTTAACAATATAAATTTAAACAAACTAAATTTGAAATTTGTTAAAAGGTTGAAATTTAAAATTTACAAATTGAGTTCAATATATTGATGTAAAGCATGTACAAACCTATGGGGAACAACATTCCATCACTTTCTTCAGGTTCAAGTGACTTCATCCTCTCTACAGTACAATGCAATAAATAATAACTGCAAAGACATCTCCTGCACAGTAAATTTTTATATGTACATGTGTGAGATCTTAAAATTTACTTAGTTCAGTCTATAGATCTATCTATCTATCTATACATGCAACTCAATGGACCATATAATATGAAATATATATACTTACCAATTTTGACCAAACTCGAGATATGATCGTAATTAGTAGAAATTAAAGGGACATCATCAAATTTTTCATCTTCATCTCTATCAAATGTATCCACAACAACTAGTGTCACTAGATTCCATGCACCTACATATCCATGGTCTTGATTGATGCATTCCTCATAATTTTCAGCAATGCAATGAGAACAAAAGCACGAGTAGTCCCTAGTGTTCAATGTCTAATTGTGATAATTTGTGCTCATAACTGAATGCAAAGATCACGTCTTTTCTATCATATTGCAACCATGCATAATTTTTCTATCCACACCTGAACAAATGCATATATAATACATTCTATAGGGTATGTGCAAGAAGATGAGGGGCCAAAAAGTGGTGATGTGAAAAATATTCACTTTTCACTCATCCAAAAGTGCATGAAAGTGCTTGTTGACTTTTTAGTAGGCCTGGGTGTCAGTACACTTGGGCAAGCCTGCCACCAAAGCACATTCCTAATCGATAACCCGATAACTATGGCATATATCCCGCACCCGCGAGCCCTATTCTTCATTTCCTAGCGTGATTTTATCATTTTCTAACTGCAGTTTTCTGATACCCGATATATTTTTGAATACCTGATATTCGAAACGTCAAATTCCACTTCAAGCATATTTGGTAAGTATTTAATTGTATATTTTTATTAATTTATTTCATTTTCATTGTAAATGTAGTGTTTTTTTTTAAAATAGGGTTTTGTATTTATATTTGTAATAATATTTGAAACTTAGATTTGTTTTTTATTTAATCAGGCCTGGCTGACAACAATGAAGAAAATAACCCTCCAAATAACAATCCCAAAAATAATCCCCCATATCTAAACCCTAAATCTTTACAAGATTTGATAAAAGAAAATTTGAACACAATACGAGGTTTCCAAAACATGTATCAAAATATACCTACATTAGCTCCCATGCTTACCACACTAAATACAATTGTTGGAAATATTGACACACTCACATAGCAACATAATGGTGCTCTTCATTGGCATGATGATATGCATGACCAATTTGATGATGGGCTTGACCATGATGGGATTGCAGCCCTTAATATAACTAAGGAAGATATAGCTGCCCTTTTTGTCGATCCTAAAACCAGAATACCAGTTGACCCCAAAAAGCCCAAATTATCAATAAAATGGTGCACAAATGAAGCAATGCGCAAAAACTTTTGGGATCGCTGGTGGATGGTTTTTGATAAACCACCACATAGCAATTTGGAGGTCCCATTTTATTTCCTTAAAAAATTGTATGCTGAATTTGTGCTTGGTCAACATGTTGATTATTGGAGTATGAGGCCCAACATGGGCATAGGTAGAGGAGCTCCTCAGACTAGGCCATCTTCCTAGTGCTGAAAGGCCACTACCTTTGTCCCCTCCACTGAGGTTGCACCCCCTCCTTTAGTGCAGCATCCTGATATCATTAGAGAGGCTGTTGAACAAAGTATTAGGGAAATTCATTTACTGAGTGATCAGTTGATCACACAAACTAGGTCAGTGTTGCCTCCTGTGGATGTTGCTGGTGCATCGACATCTCATCAGAGTTCACATGTATGTGAGCCCCATACGTGCATTATGTGCAGGCATATGTGCCTCGGACCACTTACTGATTTTGATATATATCAGTTTCATGATATTGATGAGGGAGATACAGGAGAGGCTACTGCAAAGGCTGCAACACCTCATGGAGCATCTACATCTCATGAGAGTGCTCAGGAGGTGCACGTAGAGCCATTGACTCCTATTGATATGGTAAGAGTAAACATTATAAATAAATTTGTCACATGACTTATTTAATTTTAAAATAATTTATTTATTTAGATTAGTTTTAATGATTGCATGCACTTATGTATATATATTTTTTCCATTTATGTTTAGTCGATGACACAGGAGGAGGTGAGACAAGTGGATGAGTCCACACTTTCGGCCATTTCATTTGGCCTTGATGACTATACGGTATATTATAAATTATGAACCCATTAGTTTTTTTTATATCATTTGGTGTACATGCTTAAATCTCTATCAATTAGAGCAATAAAATTCATACATTTACTAATATATATTGTCATCTTATTGTGTTCTTGCAGGCTATAGCCAACGTCAGTGGGGGGCGTGAGGGGGTTCCTTCATCAGGTGTCAACAAAGGAAAGGTAGTTAATTGTTTAAGATTAATTATGCATGCATATGTATGCCACTTGTGTGTAGTAATAAATATTTTACTTGCACTTTATTGTATAGGGTGTGGCTATTGATGATGTCCCGACACTGGTTCGGTGGCGTAGGGTTACAGGCATCTCAATTCGGAGTGATAGCCCGATTGTACGTAGACTTTTACATATTGTTATTTGTATTTTGTAACTAGGGTTGCTATGATGAAGTACATTGATATATAATTGACAATCTTTTTACTCTCATAGGTTACTCCAACTGTGAGGGAGGTCCCACAAGAATCTTTCATTTCTTTGTTGACCCAGCCCACTATTCCAAAGGAGGGATCACCAGATGTAAGTTTTAATTTTAATTCAATCAATTTGTAATTTTATTATGCTATCATCCTATTTTGTAGATTTATTACTCTATGTTGCACCAGTCTACTAATCTCATTATTGCAAATATATATTTATAGGTTAGAGTTGGTATTGTTGGCATGGTCCCTTCGCTACCCAGGACTTATGTTAGGACACCTGATCATGGTAGGCGATCGAGAGACCAGGTACAAATTTATTTGTATTCAGTTATAATTTTAACTAAATTAGTGTTCAAAAATTATGAATTTAATATGTGTGTGTGTGTGTGTGTGTGTGTGTGTACAAATTATATAAAGTAAGCAATCTAACTTTGGTTTGAACTCATTTTTTATGCAGGATCAATCAGAGCCCAACACTTCTTCAAAGAGGCTACATTTTGATGATCCCCCTACAGCATAGGATGCAATTTTAGTTTTGTGGTCATTTAGAGATGACACTTGGCACATTTTGAGATGGCATATATGCCACATTGTACACCTTAAAACATTGATTTTGTAGACATTTTGAAATGGCATGTGCCATATTTGTATATGGACATACTTTTGATACATTTGATACATATATAGAACATATTCATTTATATGTTATATTTGCATCATCTTTTGTATATACATATTTATTATTCATGTTTGTGGAATTGAATGGTGAAGTTATATCCTGACTATGATTATCATTATGATTTAAATTATATCTTGTTGAAGTTACATTTATTTTTCTTTACTCTGGAATACCCTATTCATGGAGCTTATTATGTTTGAGGTTTAACTTCTTGTTGGTGAGCAGATTTGTCTTTGAAAGAAACGCTTACAAAATGACCTTAAAGCCCAAACAAAAAGACTCAACCAACACCAACAGTTGGGTCACTTCTCTATTGAGAAGCGTAAGCACCCTTTGAATTATCCGAGTACAACTCCTTATGAAGAATTTACAATGAATCAACTAAACTATAAATGATAATGCTTTTAACCTGAAAGTAATAAAGGCTTACAAAGATCTATTCATAAACACGAGATAGACGTGAAGGGACTAATTTACTGAATAGTGCCATCTGGATCTTATTGCAACACAAGTGTTAATGCGTCTATGTTTTGATTGGACGCTTGGTGCTATAACTAGACCATGTCATTTCTGGCTCTCCACAAACATACTGCTTCATGCAAGTGACACCAATAAATATTTTGTCGAAGCCATCATACATATGTATTTTGGGATTCAATTGCGAGCATGTCCTCCCCAATTTTCCCACCCTGTGAACCTGAAGCGAACATCTCTCAATCATGACTGATGTCAACACAAAGAACTACATTATCATGCATCATGAAGGCATCATCAGCTTGGTATTGAAAATCACTCTTGAGTTTCCCACTGATATAGTCCCAGTCCTCTATGAATCCAACAACCGAAAAGATCGCTGCCCAATCGTACTTAGTGCACCTTGGGGCCACTTGGATCGAGCGTGGTCGCGAGTGTTTCCATGACTCTGTGGGTAGAATGGGGTTGTCACTGGCATTTACCCAGCCAACTAGAGCTGATGGAGCAGATAGTTCGATGCCAAGTCGGATGGTTTGAAAGATATGATGCTGAGCCACTTTCAACTGACCCTCACTGCAAGTTTTGGCATCGACAGAGATTGCCTTGCCAAATGCAAACGAAGTCGAATCATCCAAAATTGAGAGAGGTTATTGTAGACCTTGAAAACATGATCTTATAGCACCTGATAGTTTGTTGATAGCTCTCATGAGGTCTAAGATACGAGCCCCAGAAGATCGCTGCCCAATCGTGCTTAGTGTACCTTGGGGTCACTTGGGTCGAGCGTGGTCATGAGCATTTTTGTGACTCTGTGGGTAGAATGGGGTTTTCACTAGTGTTTACCTAGCCAACTAGAGCCGATGGAGCAGACGGTTTGAAAGATAAGCTGCTAAGCCACTTTCAACTGACCCTCACTGCAAGTTTTGGCATCAACTGAGATCGCCTTGCCAAATGCAAATGAAGTCAAAACACCCAAAATTGAGAGAGGTTATTGTAGACCTCAAAAACATGATCTCGTAGCACCTGACAGTTTGTCCATAGCTCTCACGAGGTCTGAGATATGAGCCCCAAAAGATCACTGCCCAATTATGCTTAGTGCACCTTGGCGCCACTTGGGTCGAGCATGGTCGCGAGCGTTTTCATGACTCTGTGGGTAGAATAGGGTTGTCAAAGGCATTTACCCAACCAACCGGAGCTGATGGAGTAGATGGTTCAATGCCAGGTCGGATGGTTTGAAAGATACACTGCTGAGCCACTTTCAACTAACCCTCACTCCAAGTTTTGGCATCGACTGAGATCACCTTGCCAAATGCAAATGAAGTCAAATCGCCAAAAATTGAGAGAGGTTATTGTAGACCTTGAAAACATGATCCTATAGAAACTAATAGTTTTTTGATAGCTCTCACGAGGTCTAAGATACAAGCCCCAAAAGATCGCTGCCCAATCGTGCTTAGTGCACCTTAGGGTCACTTGGGTCGAGCGTGGTCACGAGAATTTCCGTGACTCTGTGGGTAGAATGGGGTTGCCACTAACGTTTACCCAGCCAACTAAAGCCGATGGAGTAGATGATTTGATGCTAGGTCAGACTGTTTGAAAGATACACTTCTAAGCCACTTTCAACTGACCCTCACTGCAAGTTTTGGCATCGACTAAGATCGCCTTGCCAAATGCAAACGAAGTTGAATCGCCCAAAATTGAGAGAGGTTATTGTAGACCTCAAAAACATGATCTTGTAGCACCTAAGAGTTTGTCAATAGCTCTCACGAGGTCTGAGATATGAGCCCTAGAAGCTCGCTACCAAATCATGCTTAGTGCACCTTGGGGTCACTTGGGTCGAGCATGGTCGCGAGTGTTTTCGTGACTCTGTGGGTAGAATGGGGTTGTCACTAGCATTTACTCAACCAACCAGAGCCAATGAAGTAGATGGTTCGATGCCAGGTCAAACGGTTTGAAAGATACGCTGCTGAGCCACTTTCAACTGACCCTCACTGCAAGTTTTGGCATCGACTAAGATCACCTTGCCAAATGCAAACGAAGTCGAATCACCCAAAACTGAGAGAGTTTATTGTAGACCTTGAAAACATGATCCCATAGCACTTGATAGTTTGTTGATAGCTCTCATGAGGTCCGATATATGAGCCCCAGAAGATCGCTGCCCAATCATGCTTAGTGCACCTTGGGGTCACTTGGGTCGAGCATGGTCACGAGTGTTTTCGTGACTCTATGGGTAGAATGGGGTTGTCACTGGCGTTTACCTGGCCAACCGGAGTTGATGGAGCAGATGGTTCTATGCCAGGTCAGACGGTTTGAAAGATATGCTGCTGAGCCACTTTCAACTGACCCTCACTGCAAGTTTTGTTATCGATTGAGATCGCCTTGCCAAATGCAAATAAAGTTGAATCACCCAAAACCGAGAGAGGTTATTGTAGACCTCGAAAACATGATCTCTTAGCACCTAATAGTTTGTTGATAGCTCTCACGAGGTCTGAGATACGAGCCCCAGAAGATTGCTGCCCAATCATGCTTA
Source organism: Chamaecyparis obtusa (assembly GCA_027943335.1). Taxonomy (NCBI): domain Eukaryota; kingdom Viridiplantae; phylum Streptophyta; class Pinopsida; order Cupressales; family Cupressaceae; genus Chamaecyparis; species Chamaecyparis obtusa. The sequence continues at coordinate 3,398,208 of BSBK01002522.1, read as the reverse complement.
GTGCACCTTGGGGTCACTTGGGTCGAGCGTGGTCGCGAGTGTTTTCGTGACTCTCTGGGTAGAATGGGGTTGTCACTGGTGTTTACCCGGCCAATCGGAGCTGATGGAGTAGATGGTTTGATGCTAGGTCAGACAGTTTGAAAGATACGCTGCTGAGCCACTTTCAACTGACCCTCACTACAAGTTTTGGCATTGACTGAGATCGCCTTGCCAAATGCAAACAAAGTCGAATTGCCCAAAACCGAGAGAGGTTATTGTAGACCTCGAAAACATGATCTTGTAGCACTTGATAGTTTGTCAATAACTCTCACAAGGTCTGAGATACGAGCCCTAGAAGATCACTACCCAATCATGCTTAGTGCACCTTGGGGTCACTTGGGTCGAGCATGGTCGCGAGCATTTTCGCGACTCTATGGGTAGAATGGGGTTGTCACTGGCATTTACCTGGCCAACTGAAGCTGATGGAGTAGATGGTTTGATGCCAGCTCAGATGGTTTGAAAGATACACTGCTAAGCCACTTTCAACTAACCCTCACTGCACTCACTACAAGTTTTGGCATCGACTGAGATCGCCTTGCCAAATGCAAATGAAGTCAAATTGCACAAAACTGAGAGAGGTTATTGTAGACCTCAAAAACATGATCCCGTAAAACTTGATAGTTTGTCGATAGCTCTCATGAGGTCCAAGATACAAGCCCCAAAAGATCTCTGCCCAATCATGCTTAGTGCACCTTGGGGTCACTTGGGTCAAGCGTGGTCGCGAGTGTTTTCATGACTCTATGGGTAGAATGGGGTTGTCAATGGTGTTTACCCAACAAACCAGAGCCGATGGAGTAGATGGTTCGATGCCAGGTCAAACGGTTTGAAAGATACGCTACTGAGCCACTTTCAATTGACCCTCACTGCAAGTTTTGGCATCGACAGAGATCACCTTACCAAATGAAAACGAAGTCGAATCACCCAAAATTGAGAGAGGTTATTGTAGACCTCAAAAACAAGATCCCGTAGCAACTGAAATTTTTTTCATAGCTCTCATGAGGTCTAAGATACAAGCCCTAGAAGATCGCTGCCCAATCATGCTTAGTGCACCTTGGGGTCACTTGGGTCGGGCATGGTCGTGAGCATTTTCGTGACTCTATGGGTAGAATGGGGTTGTCACTAGAGTTTACCTAGCCAACCAGAGCTGACAGAGTAGAGGGTTCGATGCCAGGTCAGATGGTTTGAAAGATACGCTGCTGAGCCACTTTCAACTAACCCTCACTGCAAGTTTTGTCATCGACTGAGATTGCCTTGCCAAATGCAAACAAATTTGAATCTCCCAAAACTGAGAGAGGTTATTGTATACCTCAAAAACATGATCCCATAGCACCTGAAATAGTTTGTTGATATCTCTCATGAGGTCCAAGATACGAGCCCCATAAGATCGCTGCCCAATCGTGCTTAGTGCACCTTGGGGTCACTTGGGTCGAGCGTGGTTGCAAGCATTTTCATGACTCTATGGGTAGAATGGGGTTGTCACTAGCATTTACCCGGCCAACCATAGCTGATGGAGTAGACGATTTGATGCCAAGTCGGACAGTTTGAAAGATACACTACTGAGCCACTTTCAACTGACCCTCACTGCAAGTCTTGGCATTGACTGAGATCGCCTTGCCAAATACAAATGATGTCAAATCACCCAAAATTGAGAGAGGTTAATGTAGACCTCAGATACACGATCCCGTAGCACTTGACAATTTGTCGATAGCTCTCACAAGGTCAGAGATACGAGCCCCAAAAGATCACTACCCAATCGTGCTTAGTGCAGCTTCGGGTCACTTGGGTCGAGCGTGGTCGTGAGCATTTTCATGTCTCTGTGGGTAGAATGGGGTTTTCACTGGTGTTTACTTGGCCAACTAGAGCTAATGGAGCAGATGGTTTGATATCAAGTCAGACAGTTTGAAAGATACGCTGCTAAGCCACTTTCAACTAACCCTCACTGCAAGTTTTGGCATCGACTGAGATTGCCTTGCCAAATGCAAATGAAGTCGAATCACCCAAAACTGAGAGAGGTTATTGTAGACCTCAAAAACATGATCCTGTAGCACTTGACAGTTTATTGATATCTCTCATGAGGTCCAAGATACGAGCCCCAGAAGATCACTGCCTAATCGTGCTTAGTGCACCTTGGGGTCACTTGGGTCGAGCGTGGGCGTGAGTGTTTTCATGACTCTGTGGGTAGAATGGAGTTATCACTGGTGTTTACCTGGCCAACCGGAGCTGATGGAGTAGACAGTTCGATGCCAGGTCAGACGGTTTGAAAGATACACTGCTGAGCCACTTTCAACTGACCCTCACTGCAAGTTTTGGCATTGACTAAGATCGCCTTGCCAAATACAAATGAAGTCGAATTGCCCAAAACTGAGAGAGGTTATTGTAGATCTTGAAAACATGATCCTGTAGCACCTAATAGTTTGTCAATACCTCTCATGAGGTCTGAGATACGAGCCACTTTCAACTGACTGTTAGTGGTATGTTTGAAATTTGAACTATGAAATTAATCATGATTAAGCTTGTTAAATTTGATAAAAAATAATATCCTTAAAGCATTAGAAACAACAATCAAACATGTAATAATTCAAACCATGCAAATGACATAAGTATATGACATGTAAGATCTCTTCTTGGCACTATTGGCCACCCATACATGATTTTGGTCATAAGTCCTTACGAAGAGTTTTAGGACATTTAACTTTTAAATCAAATTGATTGTTACAAATTGCCATTATAGGCTTCAAAAGATCTCAATTAACCTTTAAGGATCCTTTTGTCCTTCTATCTCTAATTGGATCCATGGTGACCATAGGCGTCTTCATAGGTGCTCTTGCACAAGTTACATTCCACATACAAAACCAAGTTTATTGACTCAAAATACAATCTAAGAAAGGTCAAATTAATGTATTGAAATTAAGCTTAACAAAATTAGAAAATAATGCACTAAGTTAAATTATTACCTAGTCAAGTGTTCCTAAAGGGTCATCTCTTTGCTTCAGGGTCTCCAATAGTGCTTCATGATCAGCAGTAGTAATAGTCCAAAGTTCTTTTGTCTTTGGTCTTCCTTGATGCTTTGACAACTTGACATTTGTTTCTATAACAAGGTGTGAATACATAAGAATAGTTTTGTGCTTCTCATAGTCTTCAAATGTGGGAACTCCATTCTTTCTAATCATGTATGTTCGCAACCATGTTCCCACAACAACAATTGAACCAGTAGGATATGTGAACCCATCACCATCTGTCATCGGTTGTACAAGATTTTGTTTAGCTTGTACACAATGTGCTAACCAATAATCTGACCTCTCATCATTCCCCTGCGGTGCAACCAATGCAAAAACATCTCCTGGCTTCAAAAGATCTAAAAGATGGTCATAGTCAACTGAAGTGTCCATGTCATCATTTCTTATAGAGAGTGTTAAAGATAAAGGAGTCAGATACTGTGGAACCCATGTATCCACCCACTCACTTGACTTGCAATGATCCCAATCATACTAAAAACACATGGGGCAAAAACAAGCCAACTCTCATCTCCAAATGGTCCATGTACTACTATTGGAGCTTCGGAATGAATGCATTTTTGAAGAGTCTTTCACTATTTGACAATCCAATCTATCTCGTATAGTTTCATCCTCAACCAACCAAAAGAATCTACACACTGTAGAATCAAGAGTCCCCCTTGTGACAATGCTAAAGTACACCAATCAATAATAAAATGAGCATCAAGAAGTACAGCACCTAAAATCCTCAATTGCTCCTTAACTAGAGCTCTCTTGACACACACACCTGCTCCGTCATGCTCCCCTTTCCCATGCCCTGACTCAAAAAAACTCCAAATATGAGGTACACCTCTCTCTACATGCATTCTACACAACCAATAAAACATTTTGGCATTCTTAAATTGACTAGTGCAATTATCTGACCAAATGAGATGCCTATCCATAGCAATACCATTTTCCTGCAAGAAGTCAAAATAGTTCTGGAAACAATGTTGAACAAACTCATGAGAGTGAGACCTGTCATCACTCATATAAAAATGGTACTCTCTGATTATCTTTCGCTCATCTTTTGTGCTATCAGGGGAATGTCTATATGTGATGTGTACAAAAATAGCAACCTGAATCGAATTGTAATATTGAGCTTGAGTCTCATTTTGGGGCTGCAATGTATAGTTCTCCGCAAAGTCTACAACGGATATAATAGTTCCAATGGGGAAAGTGTCCTTACATGTCCTGAATTGTTGATCCAACCATTGAGACCTATGACTATGCCTTGCATACTTGTAAAAAAGATTTTTCTTGAAATCTGAGATAAAATCAGCAACATTGTATTCTTTTGCAACTAACTCACATCTAGAGCCTTCACCTCCACTCTTCAATGTATATTTCACTATTTCATATACCTTTTTTTGGACGAGTGTCTTTCCAAAATTGTGTTCCAAACCCTCATGAAAACATGTTCTAAACTTGGACAAGCCACCACATTCTGAGCACTTGGCATTTAAGCAATTTTTTTTATAAAATAAACAACCATCATCTCTATGACATAAAAATTGATCTAGCAAGTCTCTTGATGATTTGGGAAGACCACTTGCACCACAATCCTCTAGCATTTCATTAGTATGTAATTTAGAATGAATGGACCATAATAATTCATGATGCATTGAAAACTCAACATGATATTTGCAACAACATGTATTTCAAATCTTAAGGGGTACACAATAAAATGGCTTCACGGATTCAAAAGACCTTTGTGATATTTTCAATGTTGGATGTGTCTCACAAAATTTTTTATACAACATTGTTTGACTTACCTCCACATAATGTTTCAGATGTGGAGTGTGGTCTCGATTGCCAACTCTCAACTTCAAGACATCCTTCACATTTGGTGACACTCTTGAGTTAGCATCCCAAAATTGTTGAATTTCATCCTTGACAACATCTGTTAGCTTCTTATCGAAACATGGAAGTCTCCCACCATAAGCCCATATATCAATTTGAAGTAGATCATCAAGTCTTTCTCTTCTTGTAAGTGCTCTACCCAAAGTTTTACGGTCTATATTGAAGTCAACACAAGTTTGTCTCATCAAACGAGCCTTTCTCAACTGATGACTTACTAAGGAGGTTGTAATAACCCTCCGAGCAACTCTCTTGTCTTTTTCTCTGCTAGTCTTCCCAATGTTATTGAGAGCATTGAAAAGATTTTTCACAACAATGGCATTTCTCTCCATTTTTTTGTTCACGCAAATCTTCAATTTCACAAGCACAGGCCTCATCTTTTGCATCTTTAACAACTGCACAAAAATTTGACATTTCTCAACCAATATCTTGTTTTGAAAAAATTGATCATAAATTCTTGAAGCCCACAACCTAATGGTTCTATGTGACCTCTTTCCTTCCCAATTATTCATAATGTTCTCCTCAATTTCAATTAACCATTTAGGTGTTTTTGAAAGCCCCGAATTTGAAGATTGATTATCTTTATTACAAGGGACTTCATTTGACATATAATTTGGAGATGTATAACATTCATGTCATTCTTGTGCAACATTTTCATTCCCAAAGTCCACATTTTCAATCTCCATTTGTGCATTTTCAAATTGAACATCCTCTTCACTTACAACTACATTTACGGGGTCACCTTGATTAATGGCTAACATACCTTCTCTCCTTCTTTGGTGATTTTCCTTATCTTTTTCCCTATATGCCTGAATTTCATCATCTGTCAGCTTCCTCTTACATTTAGCCTTTCGACGACTAGTGCTTCCCATGGTGAAACCACAAGTTGACAAAAATCAAACAATGGGCCCCAAATCACATTTTTTGTTTTGCAACGCGTGAAAAAAGTATAAAATCTCATGATTGTCTGCTCTATGGGGACAGGGAATATTTTTGTCAAATATTGCCTGGCAAAAATTGGGTACCCGAAAATATCAGGTACCCGATATTCCCCGACTGATGAAAAAATGGCGGGAGCAAATGAAAAAATTGAACTTTTACATATATTTATGTATATAATATATATAAAAAAGAGGCATATGATATATATAATGTATATTATATATGTACTAATGTCGTCGGCTAAATCTTTGTATTAAATGTGCCTTTTACAAGTGTCGTAAACCCTAGCTATACAAAAATGGACGCTTTGAAGAATAGTTCACTAGAGGCAGAGAGAGACTCCCTAGGGGTCCTAACGCGTGATAAGGGGACATGGGGACTCCCTAGGGGTTGCGATGTGTCTTAAGGGGTCATGATGACTCCCTACAGGTCCTAGTATGCTTTATCACGTGTTAGGACACATAGGGAGTCCCCGTGATCCATTTTGACACATTGGAATGCTAAAGTGTGTCATAAGGGGTCCTTTTGACTCCCTAGGGTTCCTAACGCATGATAAAGCGTACTAGGACTGCTAGGGAGTCATCGTGACCCCTTAAGAAACACTTGAGCATTCTAATGTGTCAAAAGGGGTCATGATGACTCCCTGGGGGTCCTAGTATGCCTTATCATGTGTTAGGACCTCTAGGGAGTCCCTGTGACCACTTTTGACACATTGAAATGCTCAAGTGTGTCTTAAAGGGTCCTACGACCCCTTATGACACACTAGAGCATTCCAATGTGTCAAAAGAGGTCATGATGATTCCCTAAGGGTCCTAGTACACTTTATCACATGTTAGGACCCCTTAAGGCACACTTGAGCATTCCAATGTGTCAAAAGGGGTCACGGGGACTCCCTAGGTGGCCTAACGCATGATAAAGCGTATTAGGACCCCTAAGGAGTCCCCGTGACCCCTTTTCACACATTGGAATGCTCAAGTGTGTCTTAAGGGGTCCTACGACACCTTAAGCCACACTTGAGCATTCCAATGTGTCAAAAGGGGTCACGGGGACTCCCTAGCTATCCTAGGACCCCTAGGGAATCATCATGACCCCTTTTGACACATTGGAATGCTCTAGTGTGTCATAAGGGGTCCTACGACCCCTTAAGGCACACTAGAGCATTCTAATGTGTCAAAAGGGGTCACGGGAACTCCCTAGGTGTCCTAACGTGTGATAAAGTGTACTTGGACCCCTAGGGAATCATCATGACCCCTTTTGACACATTGGAATGCTCTAGTGTGAAGTAAGGGGTTGTAGGACCCATTAAGACACACTGGAGCATTCTAATGTGTCAAAAGGGGTCATGATGACTCCCTAGGGGTCCTACTATGCCTTACCACGTGTTAGGAACCCTAGGGAGTCAAAAGGACCCCTTAAGACACACTTGAGCATTTCAATGTGTCAAAAGGGGTCAGGGGGACCCCCTAGGGGTCCTAGTACGCATTAGGACCCCTAGGGAGTCCCCCTGACCCCTTTTAACCCCTAGGGAGTCCTAATGCATTCCAAAGGGTCACGGTTCCATAGAAGTTGCATTTCAAACCCTAATGACCCCTTAACATGCCTACTAACCCCATTTCGACATGTGGTCTCCCGAGAGCTCCCCATGGACACCTTTTGCGTTCTACTAGAAAAAAGTCATCCAAATTTGGTACATAGATCTTCTGACATGTCTTAATGAATTTGAAAGGGTCACCATTCCATAGAAGGTGCATTTAGAACCCTAATGACCCCTTAACAGGTCTACACACCATGATTCGACATGTGGTCTCCCAAGACCACCCCATGGACCCCTTTTAAGTTCTACTTGGCAAAAGATGTCCATATTTGGTACATAGGGTCATCATTCCATCAAAGTTTCATTTCTAACCCTAATGACCCTTTGACAGGCCTACCAACCCCAATACGACATGAGGTATCTCGAGAGCACCCCATGGACCCCTCTCGTATTCTACTAGGAAAAAGTAATCCAAATTTGGTACGTAGGTGCTCTGATATGTTCTAATGTGTTAGAAAGGGTCACCATTCCATTCAAGTTGCATTTAAAACCCTAATGACCCCTCAACGGGCCTACGGACCCCGTTTCTACATGTGGTCTCCCGAGAGCAGCCCATGGACCCCTTTCGAGTTCTAGTAGGAAAAAGTCATCCAAATTTGGTATGTAGGTCCTCTAAAATGATCTAATGCATTCCAAAGGGTCACCATTCCATCGAAATTGCATTTTGAACCCTATTGACCCCTTAACAGGCCTACCGACCTCGAGTCCCCGTGACCCCTTTTCACACATTGGAATGCTCAAGTGTGTCTTAAGGGGTCCTACGACCCCTTAAGGAACACTTGAGCATTCCAATGTGTCAAAAGGGGTCACGGGGACTCCCTAGGGGTCCTAACGCATGATAAAGCGTACTAGGACCCCTAGGGAATCATCGTGACCCCTTTTCACACATTGGAATGCTCTAGTGTGTCATAAGGGGTTGTAGGACCCCTTAAGACACACTTCAGCATTCCAATGTGTCAAAAGGGGTCACGGGGACTCCCTAGGGGTCCTAGGGCATGATAAAGCGTACTAGGACCCCTAGGGAGTCATTGTGACCCCTTTTGACACATTACAATGCTCAAGTCTATCTTAAGGGGTCCTTCGACCCCTTAAGACACACTTAAGCATTGCAATCTATCAAAAGGGGTCACAGGGACTCCTTAGGGGTCCTAGTATGTTTTATCACATGTTAGGACCCCTAGGGAGTCTCCGTGACCCGTTTTGACACATTGGAATGCTCAAGTGTGCCTTAAGGGGTCCTACGACCCCTTAAGGCACACTTGAGCATTCCAATGTGTCAAAAGGGGTCAGGGGATTCCCTAGGGGTCCTAATGCGTGATAAAGCATACTACGACCCCTAAGGAGTCCTCATGACCTATTTTCACACATTGGAACACTCAAGTGTGTCTTAAGGGGTCCTACGACCCCTTAAGGCACACTTGAGCATTCCAATGTGTCAAAAGTAGTCATGGGGATTCCCTAGGTGTCCTAACATGTGATAAAGCATAATAGGACCCCTAAGGAGTCCCTGTAACCCCTTTTCACACATTAGAATGCTCAAGTGTGTCTTAAGGGGTCCTACGACCCCTTAAGGCACACTTGAGCATTCCAATGTGTCAAAAGGGGTCATGAGGATTCCCTAGGTGTCTTAACACGTGATAAAGCGTACTAGGACCCCTAAGGAGTCCCCGTGACCCCTTTTCACACATTGGAATGCTCAAGTGTGTCTTAAAGGGTCCTACGACCCCTTAAGGCACCCTTGAGCATTCCAATGTGTCAAAAGGGGTCAGGGGGACTCCTTAGGGGTCCTAACATGAATTAGGACACCCAGGGAGTCCCCGTGACCCCTTTTGATACATTGGAATGCTCAAGTGTGCCTTATGGGTTCGTAGGACCCCTTAAGGCACACTTGAGCATTCCAATGTGTGAAAAGGGGTCACGGGGACTCCCTAGGTGTCCTAACATGTGATAAAGCGTACTAGCACCCCTAAGGACTCCCCGTGACCCCTTTTCATAGATTGGAACACTCAAGTGTGTCTTAAGGGGTCCTACAACCCCTTAAGGCACACTTGAGTGTTCCAATGTGTCAAAAGGGGTCATGGAGACTCCCTAGGTGTCCTAACGTGTGATAAAGTGTACTAGGACCCCTAAGGTGTCCCCGTGACCCCTTTTCACATATTGGAACACTCAACTATGTTTTAAAGGGTCCTATGACCCTTTAAGGAACACTTGAGCATTCCAATGTTTCAAAAGGGGTCACGGGGACTCCCTAGGTGTCCTAACATTTTATAAAGCATACTAGGACCCCTAAGGAGTCCCCATGACCCCTTTTCACACATTGGAACACTCAAGTGTGTCTTCAGGGGTCCTACGACCCCTTAAGGAACACTTGAGCATTCCAATATGTCAAAAGGGGTCAAGGGGACTCCCTAGGGGTCCTAACGCGTGATAAAGCATACTACAACCCCTAGGGAGTCATCGTGACCTCTTTTGACACATTCCAATGCTCAAGTGTGTCTTAAGGGGTACTTCGACCCCTTAAGACAAACTTGAGCATTGCAATGTGTCAAAAGGGGTCACGAGGACTCCTTAGTGGTCCAAGTATGCTTTATCACATGTTAGCACACCTAGGGCATCCCCGTGACCCCTATTGACACATTGGAATGCTCAAGTGTGCCTTAAGGGATCGTAGGACCCCTTAAGGCACACTTGAGTGTTCCAATGTGTGAAAAGGGGTGACAGGGACTCCCTAGGTGTCCTAACGTGTGATAAACCATACTAGGACCCCTAAGGAGTCCCTATGAACCCTTTTCACACATTGGAAAGCTCAAGTGTGTCTTAAGGGGTCCTATGACCCCTTAAGGCATACTTGAGCATTCCAATGTGTCAAAAGGGGTCATGGGAACTCCCTAGGTGTCCTAATGCATGATAAAGCGTACTATGACCCCTAGGAAATCATCGTGACCCCTTTTGACACATTGGAATGCTCTAGTGTGTCATAAGGGGTCGTAGGACCCCTTAAGACACACTTTAGCATTAAAATGTGTCAAAAGGGGACACGGGGACTCCCTAGGGTTCCTAACGCGTGATAAAGCATACTAGGACACCTAGGGAGTCATCGTGACCCCTTTTGACACATTGCAATGCTCAAGTGTGTCTTAAGGGGTACTTCGACCCCTTAAGACACACTTGAACATTGCAATGTGTCAAAAGGGGTCATGGGGACTCCTTAGTGGTCCTAGTACACTTTATCACATGTTAGCACACCTACGGAGTCCCCGTGACCCCTTTTCACACATTGGAATGCTCAAGTGTGCCTTGAGGGATCGTAGGATGCCTTAAGGAAAACTTGAGCATTCCAATGTGTCAAAAGGGGTCACGGGGACTCCCTAAATGTCCTAACATGTGATAAAGCATACTAGGACCCCTAAGGAGTCCCCGTGACCCCTTTTCACACATTGGAATGCTCAAGTGTGTCTTAAGGGGTCCTACGACCCCTTAAGGCACACTTGAGCATTCCAATGTGTCACAAAGGGTCATGGGGACTCCCTAGGTGTCCTAACATGTAATAAAGCATACTAGGACCCCTAAGGAGTCCCCGTGAACCCTTTTCACACATTGGAATGCTCAAGTGTGTCTTAAAGGGTCCTACGACCCCTTAAGGAACCCTTGAGCATTCCAATGTGTCAAAAGGGGTCAAGGGGACTCCTTAGGTGTCTTAACATGTACTAGGACACCCAAGGAGTCCTTGTGACCCCTTTTGATACATTGGAATGCTCAAGTGCACCTTAATGGGTCGTAGGACCCCTCAAGGCACACTTGAGCATTCCAATGTGTCAAAAGGGGTCACAGGGACTCCCTAGGTGTCCTAACACGTGATAAAGTGTACTAGGACCCCTAAGGAGTCTCCATGACCCCTTTTCACACATTGGAACACTCAAGTGTGTCTTAAGGGGTCCTACGACCCCTTAAGGCACACTTGAGCATTCCAATGTGTCAAAAGGGGTCACGGGGACTCCCTAGGTGTCCTAACATGTGATAAAGCATACTAGAACCCCTAAGGAGTCCTCGTGATCCCTTTTGACACATTAGAATTCTCAAGTGTGCGTTAAGGGATTGTAGGACCCCTTAAGGCACACTTGAGTGTTCCAATGTGTCAAAAGGGGTCACGGGGATTCCCTAGGTGTCCTAACGCGTGATAAAGTGTACTAGGACCCCTAAGGAGTCCCTCTGACCCCTTTTCACACATTGGAATGCTCAAGTGTGTCTTAAGGGGTCCTATGACCCCTTAAGGCACACTTGAGCATTCTAATGTGTCAAAAGGGGTCTCGGGGACTCCCTACATGTCCTAAAACGTGATAAAGCATACTAGGACCCCTAGGGAATCATCATGACCCATTTTGACACATTGGAATGCTCTAGTATGTCATAAGGGGTCGTAGGACCCCTTAAGCCACACTTCAGCATTCCAATGTGTCAAAACGGGTGATCGGGACTCCCAAGGGGTCCTAACGCATGATAAAGCATACTAGGACCCCTAAGGAGTCAACATGACCCCTTTTGACACATTGCAATGCTCAAGTGTGTCTTAAGGGGTCCTTCAACCCCTTAAAACATACTTGAGCATTGCAATTTGACAAAAGGGGTCACGAGGACTCCTTATGGGTCCTAGTACGCTTTATCACATGTTAGGACCCCTAGGGAGTCCCCGTGACCCCTTTTGACACATTGGAATGCTCAAGTGTGCCTTAAGGGTTCCTACGACCCCTTAAGGCACACTTGAGCGTTCCAATGTGTCAAAAGGGGTCACAGGGACTCCCTAGGTGTCCTAACGTGTGATAAAGCATACTAAGACCCATAAGGAGTCCCCGTGACCCCTTTTGACATATTGGAATGCTAAAGTGTGCCTTAAAGGGTCATAGGACCCCTTAAGGCACACTTGACCATTCCAATCTGTCAAAAGGGGTCACGGGGACTCCCTAGGTGTCCTAACACATGATAAAGCATACTAGGACCCCTAAGGAGTCCTCGTGACCCCTTTTCACACATTGGAAGACTCAAGTGTGTCTTAAGGGGTCCTACGACCCCTTAAGGCACACTTGAGCATCCCAATGTGTCAAAAGGGGTCACGGGGATTCCCTAGGTGTCCTAACACATGATAAAGTGTACTAGGACGCCTAAGGAGTCCCCGTGACCCCTTTTCACACATTGGAATGCTCAAGTGTGTCTTAAGGGGTCCTACGACCCCTTAAGGCACCCTTGAGCATTCCAATGTGTCAAAAGGGGTCAGGGGGACTCCTTAGGGGTCCTAATACATGCTAGGACACCTAGGGAGTCCTCGTGACCCATTTTGATACATTGGAATGCTCAAGTGTGCCTTATGGGGTCGTAGGACCCCTTAAGGCACACTTGAGCATTCCAATGTGTCAAAAGGGGTCATGGAGACTCCCTAAGGGTCCTAACGTGTACTAGGACACCTAGGGAGTCCTCATGACCCCTTTTGACACATTGGAATGCTCTAGTGTGTCTTAATGGGTCCTTCGACCCCTTAAGACACACTTGAGCATTGCAATGTGTCAAAAAGGGTCACGGGGACTCCTTAGGCGTCCTAGTATGCTTTATGACATGTTTGGACACCTAGGGAGTCCCCATGACCCCTTTTGACACATTCAAATGCTCAAGTGTGCGTTAAGGACCCCTTAAGGCACACTTGAGCGTTCCAACGTGTCAAAAGGGGTCATGGGGACTCCCTAGGTGTCCAAACATGTGATAAAGCATACTAGGACCCCTAGGTAGTCCCCATGACCCCTTTTCACACATTGGAATGCTCAAGTGTGTCTTAAGGGGTCCTACGACCCCTTAAGCTAGACTTGACCATTCCAATTTGTCAAAAGGTGTCACGGGGACTCCCTTGGTGTCCTAACATGTGATAAAGCATACTAGGACCCCTAAGGAGTCCCTGTGACCCCTTTTCACACATTGGAATGCTCAAGTGTGTCTTAAGGGGTCCTACGACCCCTTAAGGCACCCTTGAGCATTCTAATGTGTCAAAAGGGGTCAAGGCACTCCTTAGGGGTCCTAATACGTACTAGGACACACAGGGATTCCCCGTGACCCATTTTGACACATTAGAACACTCAAGTGTGCCTTAAGGTGTCGTAGGACCCCTTAAAGCACACTTGAGCATTCCAATGTGTCAAAAGGGGTCACGGGGACTCCTTAGGGCTCCTATTACGCTTTATCACGTGTTAGGACACCTAGGAAGTCCCCGTGACCCCTTTTGACACATTGGAATGCTCAAGTATGCCTTAAGGGGTCCTACGACCCCTTAAGGCACACTTGAGTGTTCCAATGTGTCAAAAGGGGTCAGGGGGACTCCCTAAGGGTCCTAACACATACTAGGACACCTAGGGAGTCCCCGTGACCCCTTTTGACACATTTTAATGCTCTAGTGTGTCTGAAGGGGTCCTACGACCCCTTAAGACACACTAGAGCATTGAAATGTGTCAAAAGGGGTCATGATGACTCCCTAGGGGTCCTAGTATGCCTTATCATGCGTTAGGAACCCTAGGGAGTCAAAAGGACCCCTTAAGACACACTTTAATGTTCCAATGTGTCAAAAGGGGTCACAGGGACTCCCTAGGGGTCCTAGTATGAGTTAGGACCCCTAGGGAGTCCCCCTAACCCCTTTTGACAGATTGGAATGCTCAAGTGTGCCTTAAGAGGTCGTAGGACCCCTTAAGGTACACTTGAGCATTCCAATGTGTCAAAAGGGGACAGGGGGACTCCCTAGGTGTCCTAACAGATGATAAAGCATACTAGGACCCCTAAGGAGTCCCCGTGACCCCTATTGACACATTGGAAAGCTCAAGTGTGTCTTAAGGGGTCCTATAACCCCTTAAGGCACACTTGAGCATTCCAATGTTTCAAAAGGGGTCAGGGGGACTCCCTAAGGGTCCTAACGCGTACTAGGACACCTAGGGAGTTCCTGTGACCTCTTTTGACACATTGGTATGCTCAAGTGTGTCTTAAGGGGTCCTAAAACCCCTTAAGACACACTAGAACATTCCAATGTATCAAAAGGGGTCACAAGGACTCCCTAGGTGTCCTATCGCATGATAAAGCATACTAGGACCCCTAGGGAATCATCGTGACCCCTTTTGACACATTGGAATTCGCTAGTGTGTCATAAGGGGTCGTAGGACCCCTTAAGACACACTTGAGCATTCCAATGTGTCAAAAGGGGTCACGGGGACTCCCTAGGGGTCCTAACGCATGATAAAGTTTACTAGGACCCCTAGGGATTCATCGTGACCTTTTTTGACACATTGGAATGCTCAAGTGTATCTAAAGGGGTTGTAGGACCCCTTAAGACACACTTGAGCATTCCAATGTGTCAAAAGGGGTCACGATGACTCCCTAGGGGTCCTAGTATGCCTTATCACATGTTCGGAACCCTAGGGTGTCAAAAGGACACCTTAAGATACACTTGAGTGTTTCAATGTGTCAAAAGGGGTCATGGGGACTCCCTAGAGGTCCTAGTACATGTTAGGACCCCTAGGGAGTCCCCATGACCCCTTTTGACCCCTAGGGAGTCCTAATGCATTCCAAAGGGTCATGGTTCCATAGAAGTTGCATTTCAAACCCTAATGACCCCTTAACATACCTACTGACCCCATTTCAACATGTGGTCTCCCGAGAGCTCCCCATGGACCCCTTTTGCATTTTCCTAAGAAAAATTCATCCAAATTTGGTACATAGGTCCTCTGACATGTCTTAATGAATTTGAAAGGGTCACCATTCCATAGAAGTTGCATTTAGAACCCTAATGACCCCTTAATAGGCCTACACACCATGATTCGACATGTGGTCTCTCGAGACCACCCCATGGACCCCTTTTGAGTTCTACTAGAAAAAAGTTATCCAAATTTGGTATGTAGGTCCTCTAACATGTCCTAATGCATTCCAAAGGGTCATCATTCCATCAAAGTCACATTTGGAACCTTAATGACCCCTTAATAGGCTTACCGACCCTAATTCGACATGTGGTCTCCTCAGAGAACCCCATGGACCCTTTTTACGTTCTACTAGGAAAAAGTCATACAAATTTGGTACATAGGTCCTCTAACATGTCCTAATGTGTTCTAATGGGTCACCATTCCATCCAAGTTGCATTTGTAACCCTAATGACCCCTTAATAGGCCTACTGACCCTATTTCAACATGTGGTCTCCTATGAGCACCCCATGGACCCCTTTCGAGTTCTGCTAGGAAAAAGTCATCCAAATTTGGTATGTAGGTCCTATGACATGTCCTAATGCATTCTAAATGGTCATGATTCTATCAAAGTTTTATTTGGAACCCTAATGACCCCTTAACAGGCCTACCGACCCCATTTCGACACATGGTCTCCAGAGAGCACACCATGGACCCCTTTCAAGTTTTACTAGGCAAAAGTCATCCAAATTTGGTACATAGGTCCTATGACATATCCTAATGCATTCCAAAGGGTCACTGTTCCATCGAAGTTTCATTTGGAACCCTAATGACCTCTTAACAGGCCTACCGACCCTGATTCGACATGTGGTCTCCCGAGAGCACCCCATGGACCCCTTTCAAGTTCTACTAGGAAAAAGTTATCCACATTTGGTACGTAGGTGATTTGATATGTCCTAATGCATTCCAAAGGATCACCGTTCATCGAAAGTTTCATTTGGAACCCCGATGACCCCTTAAGTCACCTATCGACCCTAAATTGCACAATGGTCTCCCAAGAGCACCCCATGGACCCTTTTCAAGTTTGACTAATCAAAATTCATCTAAATTGTGGAGTTAGGTCCTTTGACATGTCCTAATGCATTCCAAATGGTCACCGTGCATCAAAGGTTGTCTCACGAGCCCTGATGACCCCTTAAGATGCCTAGCAACACTGATTGGACATGTGGTCTCCTGAGAGCACCCCATGGACCCTTTTCGAGTTTGACTAGGAAAAAGTCATTAAAATTTGGTACATTGGTCCTTGGACATGCCCTATTGCCTTCCAAATGGTCACTGTACATCCGAAGTTGCCTCACAAACCCTAATTACCTCTTAAGAAGTCTAGCGACCCCGATTCAACCTATTGTCTCATGAGAGGATCTTTTATAACTTAAATTAAATATTAAAATAATATATAAAATATTTGAAAAAATATAATATTTAATAGACTAAATATATAATATATATTATAAGATATATTAAATATTACATTTAATATATATTATCAAATATACAATATATTAATGTCCTATTCCTTTTATATATTATATATATTAGACATTATATTATATGCATGCAACAATATTTAATATATATATATATATATATATATATATATATATATATATATATATATATATATATAGATATATATATAGATATATATATATATATATATATATATATATATATATATATATATATATATATATATATATATATATATATATATATATATATATATAATGTAACATTTATATTATAATATAAAAATATCGCATTTAATATAAATATGAACAGACTATATACTTAGGTCATTTAAATTGATATTAGCGAATATATAATATAAATAAATAATATATATAATATATATACTATATAATATAAAATATAAAACATAAAATATAAAACATAAATATAAAATATATAAATTATTGATTGTCAGGGTGAAAGAAAAAAACATCAAAATTAAAGGGAAATAAAAAAAGAGTGGGAGGGGGAAACTTTTCAAAATTCAAATTCAAACAAAATCAGGTACCCAAAAAAATCGGGTACCCAATTTTTTCGGGTACCCGATTAGGCTTGGTAATAGCTTTGGAAACCAAAGCCCCATGGTCAACGCTGAAGGTGTACAAAAAATGTGTTTTTTCTCTATTTTTCTTATGTCGACACTTCAACCATTATGTTGACGACTTTTTTTCCACCCGATTTCGATAAAATGAAAAGGGTTTCTTTGGATGATTGTCAGCTTTCCATTGATATAAGTGCTGTCAAATTTTGAATTCGTTAAGTATTTATTAGTTATTTTCTAGTTCACTTACGTCTAAAGTCCTGATTGACATACTGATGGAAAAATAGCTATAACTTTCAAACCGTATAACATTTTGGAAATCTGAAAGATGTGTCACATTCTATGCTTCGTCTAGTATAAGAAAAAATTTTAAAAAAATTGAATTATGATAAGTTTTCAATGAGTAAAGGTGGTTAGACACGAGAGTTTTTTAATTCTGAAAGCGCTGTAGCAAAAAAATCATAATTAATTATCTGTTTGGAATAAAAATACCAAAAAATATGCGTCACATCCAGGCATGAGTCAGCTACTTATATATAGAATAGTATAAAAAAATATTATCATTTTCTTTTGATTAGGGTGGTCAGACATACACATACTTCTTATTTTTTTGCTGAAATGTTTGTAGTGCTACATTGCAATCTATACTTTTTACCTATCATATTAATTTTTTTTCAGAAAAGGCTTAGTAGTTTAGAAGCTACATTCAAATTCCTACAAATTATGTTTTTACAACTTTTTGATATTAGGTAGATAACTAGTTCATTTTTTCACATCAAGTTGACTAATCTTGATTTTCTAATTTTTCATTGCCACTTAAGGGCATAGTTTGGCCCCTCATGATCCTACACATACCCTATAAATATAATTTGAATAAAGAATACATAAAAAATTTAAACACTTTCAAATAATATAAAAATGTGTGCATACCTTTTATCTCCCAAACTTTTCTATGTGTCACCACTTGAGTCAATCCTGATGACATGTCATTCTAATTTGGTGTGAAATGTGTCTTGCACCATTCAAAAACATCATGTGCATTTTTTACATGAAATCCCTTATAATTCATTTCATACTTTCATATAGCACATTTGATGCAAGCTCCAACACCATCATGTTCACCTTTTCCATGTCCACTCTCAAAGAAAATCTAGACATGTAGTATGTTTTTATTACGATGATATCTGTTAGAATAATTGAGAGGGGGGTGAATCAGTTATCTAGTGTCCCAAAAAAAAATGTATAATTCAAAAAAACTTCTATAATTTCTGCTCCTCGGTAAACAATAATTACTTTCACTGTCTGTGCTATTACCGATTACCAGTCAAATACTATAACAATTACCGATCAAATCTAACATGTAACATGTAAAGAATGATAACAAACAAATATCACAATCAACACATAACACAAGAGATTTAACGTGGAAACCCTGTAAAGGGAAAAACCACCTGGGACCGGCAACCCAAAACTGTTCACTCTTCTGAAGTGAGGTCAGTTAAGACCCAACCCTGTTAAAGGTTTACAAACACACTGTCAGGTGTGACCTTGTTAGAGGATTTTAGACTAGAAGTTATCGTCCAACCAGCATTCACTATGGGGTTGACATGATAACAATGTTCATTCTATGGATGATACATCATAAGACTTTCAGAGTCCACTCGGTTAAGAGATTTCAACTATATACAATGGTTAAATATGTAATAGTAAATGACCTGCCTTAATACAACTTCAATTGCAGATTAAAGATCAATATTCACCATATAAATCCTATTGATCAATATTTCACTTCAGATTCAATATTTTATCAACTTACTGTCCATCAATAATTGCTCTCTATAGCTTGGTAATTGTTCTGCAGCTTAGTTCTTACTTAACCAGTATGATCAAAATGCATGAAAGCTTTGTTCACATGATATTCCTACAGCTTCTACTTCTTCCGGTCTTGTCATAAAGAAATTATGTTCTCTTATATAGATGGATAAATCATTTTCTTCTCCACCATCAGATTTTTCTGCTTAACCACATTCATAGATTTTTACGCTTCAAACTTTCTTAGCACTTGTGTCAATAACACGTTTGATTCTCATCCTTTAGATCTTTCTTGAATTTTGTCAGCCGTTGATCTGTGTAACAAACATTATCTGTTACCTCGATATACTCTTGCCAGCTCATCAATCTTATTGGCTAAACTAATCATTTAATTCATTCTGTTCCACTCGGTTAGTACTGTGATTGGTATACACTACACTCCGTCGGTGTATACTAGAAATGCTTCATCTACCGAAAACACTGCCTTGTGTTTTTCAGCTCTATACTTCATCATAGATGAATGCAACATAATAAAGTCAATATCATCAAGTCATAGACTCATCAACAAGTTACTCAATGTGTTCCTTATCCTCATCTGTCATGTACATATTTCCTCATGTAGATTTCTCTGTTCTTCATCTTTTTCACCTTTCTTCAGATGTCTCAGTATAGTAACTTACAAGATAAGTGTTGTCAAACTAGTTGACATCAATGACAACATAATACTAATTTAATCATATTACATATCTAATCAGCAACTCCTTAGTGATCTTTAATCATAGATTCTTCAATCAGATTCCAAATCAGTTGGAGTCCAACAATCTCTCCCTTTGGCATTGATGGCAACTCAAGTAATATGAAATGTACCATAAACATACCAAACATATATTCTACAACTTTGTGAAAAAAATTTTGTAAGTCAAATAGACTTAATATGTTTAATCACTACATTACTAAACCAACATTAAATAATACAACTTTACCATTCTGTAGTTGTGATCTTCTTTTCAGTTCTCCCGTTCCTGCTTCTATTCTCTATAACTGATCTTCAATACTCTATCTCATTCATATTGTCTCTCCCTTAGATAATTCTCATTGGTTCTTGTTCCTTTTCATATTATTTATCTCTCCCTTTGACAGAAATGCCAAAGAAACAAATAAGCAAACAATTTTGTCTTCCTCTATATCTCTGAATACTGATATTCCAATCAGTTCAAGTTCTCAAACTTAATCACAACCTTGAACATGATTCAAAGTGTGAACTATGCTACATCAACATGAATGATCTTCTAATATAAGTAGGAAGATGCAACAACCAGATCACATTAGTGACCGATAGACAGGGGATGGACCCCAAGTCTAGTCCTCAAGTATTCAAATGTGTCCTTTGGTAGAGGCTTTGTAAAAATATCTGCAAGTTGTTCTTTAGATGTGACAAATTCTAACTTCACTTGCTTCTCTTGCACTTGTTCTCTTAATTAAAGATACTTAATAGATATATGCTTTGTCTTAGAGTGCATCATAGGATTCTTTGAAATATTAATAGCACTATTGTTGTCACAATATATAATCACCGGATCAATGATTACCTCATTCATTCCTTCCAACACTTGTTTGATATATGCAATGTTTGAACAGTTAGTAGTAGCAGCAACATATTTGCTTCAGCTATAGATTGAGAAATACAAGCCTACTTTTTACTTGTCCATGTTACAAGTCTTTCACCAAAGAAAAATGCTCCTCCGATGGTGCTTTTTCTATCATCCACATTTCCAGCCCAATCAACATCAGTGTAAACTTTCAGTTCAAACTTCCCTTCCTTATGATACCATAATTCATAATTCTCTATTTTCTTCAGGTGCCTTAAGATCCTTTTTGTAGCTATCATGTGTGATTCTCTAGGATTAGCAAAAAATCTTGCAACAATACCCATAGCATGTGCTATATCTGGTCTACTGTGAACTACGTACATTAATTTACCAATCATGGATCGGTAAAGTGTCTGATTTACCTCTATAGTTTCATCCTCCTTTGTCAATTTGCATCTAGTAGCCATCAGTGTTCCCACAGGTTTAGCATCTTCCATGCCAAATGTCTTCAGTACTTCCTTTATGTATTTAGATTATGTGATAAATATTCCATCACTCTGTTGAATCACTTGTAGTCCAAGAAAGAACTTAATCTCTCCGAACATAGACATTTCAAATTCCTTTTGCATTTCATCAGAAAATGCCTTGTAGAAAAGATCTGAGCCTCCAAAAATAATGTCATCAACAAATATTTCAGCAATGATAATAGTATCATCAGTATCACCTTTCACATACAGATTGCTATTTTCACTTGTTCTAACAAATCCAGTACTTAACAAGTAAGTATGCAGTCTTTCATACCATGCTCTCAATGCTTGCTTCAAACCATATAAAGCTTTATGTAATCTACATACCATGTCTTTATTGTCGGGATCAACAAATCCTTTAGGTTGTTCAATGTAGACCTCTTCTTCAAGTATACCATTTAAAAATGTTGACTTCACATCCATTTGATAGACTTTGAATTTCTTGTGTGCAACATATTCAAGTAGCATTCTAACTCCTTCTAATCTAGCAACAGGTGCAAATTTTTTACCATAGTCAATGCCTTCTTCCTGTGCATATCCCTTGCATACCAATCTAGCTTTATTTCTTGTGACTTCACCATTTTCATTCAATTTATTTTTGTATATCCACTTAGTACCGATAACATTCTTATCTTTTGGTCAGGGTACTAAGGACCAGGTTTTCTTCTCTATTTTCTCTATTTATTCCTTCATTGCATTAACCCATTCTTCATTCTCTAATGCAACTTTCATAGTTTTAGGTTCAAATTCACAAATTAGACATGTACCTTGTCTTGTTTTGCTTCTAGTTTGTATTCCAGCATGTCTGTCTCCAATGATTTGTGTTTTAGGATGATGTCTTCTGACAAAACTAGCCAAAAATTGATTTCTCATTTCTTCCTCATCCTATTCAGGGTCATTTCCTTGCTTGGTAGCTCCATCTTGTTCCTCGGTTTGTGTTTTATGTTGTCCTGCATTGTTTCCCTACTGACCAGTTGTTACAATTTGCGGCATCAGTAGATACTCTAGATGTTTAATGTAAGTGAATCTAGCACATTCTTCCAGTTCCTTTGTACTTTCCTCTATGTACTTGTCATCAAACTCATCAACACAAACATTAGTACTTTCAACTATCTTATTTGTAACCTTATTCAAACATTTATATGCTTTACGTGTAGTGGAATATCCTAGAAATATCCCTTCATCTCCTTTAGAATCAAATTTACCATTTCTCTCATCTTTCAAAATAAAGCATTTACTTCCAAAAATTCTGAAATAACTTACGGTAGGTTTGTGTCCAAACCATAGTTCATAAGGTGTTCAGTTGGAGTCCTTCAATTGTACTCGGTTAAGAACATACACAATTGTACTGATAGCTTCCCTCTGATATGTCTGAGTAACATTATTCTATATCATCAATGTTCTACCACAGTCAATTATAGACCTGTTCCTCCTTTCAGCAATGCCATTTTGCTGAGGTGTCCTCAATGCAGATACATGTCTTTTGATTCTATGCTCATTACAAAAATTAGTAAATTCATCAGAGATAAATTCGCCTCCTCTATCAGACCTTAAACATTTTATTTCTTTCCAGTTTCTTTCTCTACCTTATCGTTATACCACTTAAACATTTTGAAAGCTTCAGATTTCTCTTTCAGAAACATTATAGTCATCAGTCTAGTATAATCATCAACAAAAAGAATAAAATATCTATCAACAGAATAGCTTTGAGTTCTCATAGGACCACATAGATCAGTATGAACTAACTCAAGTATCTTCTTTGTTGAATAGTCTTTGATTTTAAAACTAGACTTAGTCATCTTACCTTTCTGACATTCATGGCACATGGCATGATCAAGTTTTGTCAAGTTAGGCAATCCTCTAACTCTTTTCTTTCTTCTAATCTTGATCACGTTGTCAAAGTTCACATGGCATAACCTTCTATGCCATAACCAAGCATCTTCATCCTTTATTAACAAACAAGAAGACTGATCCATATCAAGATAGAATAGATTACCTCTGGATTGTGTACCAATTATGACAAGTCTTCCTGCATCATCATAGATCTTCACCTTCTTGCTCTCAAAAGCTAGTCGGTGGCCTAAATTGTTCAGCTAAGGCACACTTAATAGATTATAGTTTAGTCCATCTACCCAGTATGCATTTTCACATTGTAATCTATCATTGATCATTAGTGAGCCTTTACCTCTTACCATACAAGGTGCATCATTTCCCATTCTCACAAATCCTCCATTATATTCAACATGATGATCAAACTTCTCTACATCACCGGTCATATGATGTGTATAGCCACTATCTATGATCCATGTATCATTTTTGCTTACTTTAGACATTAGTGCTATATCTTCATGTTTCTCTTCTTCCTCTAAGTCGTCTTTCATAGCAACAAATACAACTTCTATGTCATCTTCATAATCAGATTTAGTTTCAATATCTTCAGCTATGTAACATACCTTTATGCCTTTTTCATCTCAGTTGTCTCTGTTGTTGTGTTTGTAGCCTCTAATGACTCTTCTCTCATAGCTTCCTTTAGATTGGTCTTTGGATCTATCATCATCTTTCCTCTGAGGACATCTAGCAGTGATGTGACTGACTTATTTACAATTAAAGCATGCCAAAGGTAGCCTACCTCTATACCTTCCTTTTTCTTTGGGCAATCTTCTGGCCATAAGTGCTTCAAGCTCATCAAGCTCATCATCGGTATTGTCATCACTCTCACAATTCTTACTATTCCTGCTAGACTTTCCAATCTTCAAAGAAGACATGAAAGCAGATTCAACAAAAGAAACAACACTGTTATCAAAGTTGTTTAATTCAAAGGTTGTAAGTTTACCAATCAGAGTGTCAATAGTAAGGTTGGATGTAGCTCTTGTTTCATGAATTGCGGAAATCCTGATTGCATAAACTGGTAGCAAAGTTTTGAGAATCTTTCTTATCATTGTTTCATCATCAATTACTCCATCAAATGCTCTAATATCATGTACCACCTCTTTGAGTCTATTTGAATATTGGACAATGTTCTCACCTTCTATCATTCTTATATCATCAAATCTACCTCTCAGAATTTTAGCTCGGGCTCTTTTGACATTCAAATCTCCACTATATATTTGTGTTAATTTATCCCACATTACTTTGGTAGTCATGCATGTCTTAATATCTTCAAATTCAGCATTGGTATAGGTAGCAACAAGTTCCATCATAGTAACATTGTGTTCATGCTTGTCCTTCAGTTGATCAAGAGTTAAGGGACCAGTGGGTGGTTGTATATAGCCATTCTCCATCAGATCTAGAGTAGAGTTCCCAATTATAGATATGTGCAGCTTCATTCTGCTTTCCCATACTACAAAGTTCTCTTTGTTCAATTTTAGTACTTCCCTCTTATACATCTTGAGACCTTTATGCTTAAGTCCTTAAAACTCTGTTCCAAGCAACCAAAGCTCTGATACCAATTGTTAGAATAATAGAAAGGGGGGTGAATCAGTTATCCAGTGTCCCAAAACAAAATGTATAATTCAAAACAACTTCTCTAATTTTTGCTCCTCGGTAAACAATAACTACTTTCACTATCTGTGCTTTTATCGATTACCAGTCAAATACTATAATAGTTACCGATCAAATCTAACATGTAACATTTAAAGAATGATAACAAAAAAATATCACAATCAACACATAACACAAGAGATTTAACGTGGAAACCCTGTAAAGGGAAAAACCACCTAGGACTAGCAACCCAAAATTGCTCACTCTTCTGAAGTGTGCTCTGAATACCATCCAAAATTGTTCCTTCTTGATGACCCATGCTTCAAGTGTGCTCTAAATACCATCCAAATCTAATTGTGCGTGTCGATAACACACATGTACCATAATAGTAATTTTGTTTGAAAAATAGTATTATGATTGAATTACCTTTTGATGAACAAAGAAATAATTTTTTGCAAAATCAACAAGTGATACAATACTTCCAAGTTAGAAATTGTCTCTTAGTGTTTGGAATTTTTGTGCTTACCACTTTGCAAAAAAAGCATGATGAATGTAGGGTTAAATCAATTTTGTAAATTTGTCCATAAATACTCCAAAATTTATCTCCTCTTCAACATATTCTAATCTTTTGGATTCTTCCCAAATTTTGTTTCATTCTTTACATATTTGTAACTCTTGCAATTTACCATCTTTGTTACATCAATATTTTCATTTTTTAAAAGAAAAAGAGACAAATCAACACATGTTTGACATATTCCTTTTATATAATTTATTTGTCCAGCTACATCATCTCTTTTGTCACATAAAATGGATGAGATGAACTCACTTTGTCTATTAGGAGGAGTATTTTCAAAACCATAAGTGTCTTCTACAAACTTTTGAAAAACTTAATAGTGGAGATCAAATTCAATATGATAATGACAACACCAAGTTTCAAACACTTTGTTTGTCCTGATATAATATGGCTTCAATCTTTCAAAAAATGTTTTCCCAACCTTTATATTAGGATTTCAACTACAAAATGACACATACTTCCTGTTGTGTTGTGTCCAACCAATGTTTTGTATGATATTCATATTGATTAGCTAAAATTCTATGTTTGATAACATCTCTACTGTTTGATGAAGGTCATGTATTATCAGTCCAAAATAATGTGACCAAATTCTTGATTCCTTCATCAATCCTATTAGAATGAGGAGATCTAAACATGATTTCCCAATTGCCTTCCATGGTGCTATCATCCAAAATTATTCTTCTATTAACATATCGTGATATTGTTTTCCTATTAAAACCAAACTGAAGATAGATGTCTTTTGTGAAGCATAGTGTTACCTATAATGGATGTCAGCATAAATTTTCTTTTAATGGTCTTATCTTTAGTTTGAGATCGCTTCCCTACCTGGTTCAAACCTTTCCTAAGATTTTCAATCATATCAGTTTGCATGTCAACAACTTTTATCTTCTTTGATGTTGTGTCTATACCCAATAATTTTAATGCCCCTTCCAACTTTTTATTTATAAGTACAATTGAAAGCAATTGGGCTTGTTCAAGTATTTCAAAATTATCAAATTTAGCCAATATTTCTCTTTCTATCATATTCATTGATCTCTTCTTAGCAAGACTTAAGGGTTGAACATTATCAAGTGATCTCAAATTCTCCACATCCATTGTAAGTAAATGATCTAAGTTTCTATAATTAATTTTTCTCTTTACAGTTTGAGCTAAATTTAAAATTTAATCCATACTAGTAGGAGCACGTGATCTTAACCCTTCTCCAACATCAATTTCTTAAGCTTTCGTAGGGAGTGATCCCAACTCTTCTTCAATTTGCAATTATTCGACTTCACACGACCCTCCTAATTTAACTTGTCTTTCACCTTCTTTAGTTTTATGATAATATGTCAATGCAGCTTCACAATTTCTTTGTTTAGTACTAGGTGACCTTTTTCTAGCAGATTTACTTTGTGTTCCCTTCTTGTTCCCCATTTCTTCTTTCCAAAAAATGTCTTCCACAAGATTTCCAATAAAATTCTCTTCTTCAAAAAATACTTTGATCTAATATTTCTCCTCTCCAAAATTATACCTTTGAAAAAAATACAAATAGCAATCCTCCTCCAAAAAATGCCTTTGTAAAAATTGATCAATAATAGAAAAAGAAATTTAATTTATTGCAATTTGGTAGAAAATAGAAAGAAATTTTTTTAGTTTTGTACCATTCTAAAAAATTTTACAAAACAAATTCATAACTAGCTGACTGAATTCACTCAAAGTACCATGGGGAAAATTTCAGCGGGATGTTTCTTCACTAGAATTTTCACTTTGGGGTCTTCACATGAAGACCCTTCGCACGAAGCCCCTAGGTGGCTTCGTAAGAAGGGGTCTTCATGCGAAGACCCCTAAACTAAAATTTTGCCCTCAGAAAAAAAAATGAACTACAAAAAATTGGTCTTTCAAGGCCTGGGACAAGGACCAAACAAGATGGTTTTTTCAAACATACGATGTAAAATGATGCTATTGGAAACAATCTTTGTAATGAATATAATTTTAATACATATTGAGTTCATTATCACTTATAAGTATTACTTTAACTAAACATAGGTTGTTTGGTCATTCAATAACCCATCTCTTCAAGACTTCGGGAAAAATAGTAAATTACAAAAAAAATTATGAAAAACATGTTGAAAAATATTATTTGTGTTACCTTTCTATGAAAAAAAGAAAAAAATGAATTTTGATATACACGGATCAAGTTAGAGCGATCCAAGTGACCTTATGTCTAAATTACAGTTACAATTACTTTAGAGCTTAATAAACTATGAAATACTGACCCAAAAGGAATAAAACCAATTGTATCCTTTAGATATTGAAGTTACAAATATAATCTCGAAAGAATTACATCGTTATCATATTTAAAAAATAAGTTATGCTAATCCAAGTGACAGTAACTCCTTAAAAACATAGTTTTTTCACGCAAAGAACTTTTCAAAGGAGAAGGAAAAATGAATTTAAATGAATTTTACATTTTTTTAAATATATATATTTAGAAACTAGAAAGAAAATTATAAAAGACTCTAGTTTACATCATCTTGAAATTCCTAATAGTTTTGCAGCAACATGTGTTCGAAAGTGAAGTTTTTCCTCAGAATGTTGAACTCCGTGTCAAAGTTGACCAAAAAGTCAGACACGCTATTGTGGGACCACCCATTATAGTCATGTACACATGTTGAAGGAGTCATTCCCAAAAAATTCATAGTGGTGGACAAATTATATTGGGCCCATTTCCTAATGTGAAAGCAACCAATTTGAGCAAACACACATCACTAAACACTTATAATTTGTGTTTTTTAACATATAATTGGATTGGGTTGTTTTATGGTTATTTGTCGAATGAATATGTTACAATAGGGATCATTTATGAGGTGACACTTTGAAATAACTATATTTTTATCTTTCTGTACATATCTGATTCTATGGTTTATGTTGTTACTAGCAAAAAACAAAACAATAGCTATAAACAATTATGTCACACATAAAACAACAAAAAAGTGATGAATCTAATATCATGAAATTAACTATTTGTTGGTAAGCTTTCCTAATAATATTTGAATACAACTACAAATGGTGAGAAAACAAGGCATCGCCTAAGCTGTAAATAGAATGTACCAAAGAAAAAGAAAAAAAATGTCAAACCTTTTTTTTTCAGATTTGCAAAAACATAGTTATTTTTTGTAAATTTTCTATGGTTTTCGACCCCAAAATGTGCAGATCATGAAGAAAAAATGTGGAAAATTTCATGAAAATTTGTTTTGTTTTCCCTTTTTGAAATTTAGTCAATGATACATTTTGTTTGGAACTTAATTGTGTCCAGTAAACAATATGACAAGATTCCAAGTGGCAACAATTAAAGTAATACAATACTTTAATTTTATTCTTTTATTTTTCTTGGTGTAATGGTTCTACTTCTATAACAACTATTAGAGACTGTGAAAACCAATCCTTCTTCTCTGGTCTACAACCACCAGATTCCAAAACCATTTCATATTCCCAATGTTGCGAAGCCAAATACATTTATTTAGTTGTTGCAATGTAATGAGACATTGAATAATAATAAATTGATACCCTCTGCTTGAAGAGTGGATATAGTCCAACAATGGATGAACAACTGTAAATTTGGTTGTCTCTTATTCTGTGCTTGGTTTTGTACTTCTATTCTTTTTTAAAAAAAATTTCTTTTGGTCTACAAATTTAATTTCAACAATTGGTATCAGAGCTAGGAGAGACGAATTCAATTTTTTGGAAATTGATGAAGATTTCTCGAAGCCATGGATGAGGTAGATAAATGGAAGATCAAAAAATTTGTAGACAAAATTTTAGGTTATAGAAAGTGCAGATAGAGTCACTACTGATCAAGCAGGATCTATCACATGCATTACTTGGAAAAACCAAGGGTAAAGGATGTTTATCAGATGAAGAGTGGGAGAAGCTTGATCTCAAAAGGATCTCCTTTTTCTTCCCATATACTTTATCTTTGGCTTCCTCAGCCTTCTCATCTACTTCTTCTACCTTTAGTTCGAATTGCTCCAATATTTCCCTCAATAACCTATTTTTCTCTCCTTGGTCTTCCACTTTCTTTTCTAACTCAATGTTAGTCACCATTGTATTATCTTCTACTGACTCAAATGATATATTATCTCATACTGACTCAGCAAGGTTGCAACATTAACCACAAGCCTGATCAAACAAGCTCTGATACCAATCTGGTGTATGTTCTCCTTGGTGTGCTCACACAAGTGCAATTAGGACCTTGCTTGTCCTTTCCAAAGGATCCTACTCTTTTCTAGGATCTTACTAGTCTTAGATGACCAACCTAAAACCTTTCCCAACTCTATTCTAAGAGTCAATCTCCTTGTACTTAACCTTGAAGGACATCCACCTTTTAGTTTTGTCTCAATGCTTTCAAACACCTAGAAGACTCTAAGTGCATTTCTCTCACAAATAGCCAATGTGGTTGCAGGAGTACCAAATACCTTGAAAAAAATTACTTTTTTTCCTTTTGAATCTATTTTGATGGATCTCAAATCTCTTTTCAATCGGGTTTAAGAACTAGTCTTATAGAGGCCTAATTAGGCCTAGTTTCCTTGTAGCCCTTGACAAGGTCTTTTCCTAATTTCTTGTCAAATATTTCCACATAAATTTAAAAAAAAATTTCACATCTGAGTACCCTTTTGGAAATTATAAAAGATTCAGGTGGATTTAGGGTTCTTTGGCCTTCGTACACAGGCTTCCTACAATGTAGGGCTAATATGGCTAATAGGCCTAATTTCTAGGACTTTACTGAATTCTTGCTTGAAACCCAATCAAAAGGATTGACCAATCCTCAATATCACCAAACTACACTAAAATCATGTAATAATAGGAACCGTGCTTGTCTCGTACATCCTTCCTTTCCCCTACATGCAAACATTCATTTCTCCACTATCACACCTCTAACCAAGCACAGTAGTCTCACCTAGGGCATGACTATAAAATTAGAAGATTAACTTTTTAAGACTCCTACCTTCCTATACCTACTATGCATTGGCTCCCATAAAAAATTCATCCAACTTTAGGAAGATCCCATGGTTAGATTTCATGGGGGAGCCATAAAAGCACAAAGAGGCCTAGACTGGACCAGTAGACTCTCTAAACTCTAATTAATTTATTAAAGACACTAATCTAGCTCTAAACAACTTGCAGAAAGAAAGAAAAAGTCTTGTATTTAACCTACCTACATAAATCTAAAGCTAAGTCAAAGATTTCAATCCAAATGAACACACTGTCACACAAGAATGCTCGGGTATCCTCAAAAACCAGAGTTGCAAAGCTTCTATTCAAATAAAAAACTTACATTCTCTAACTTCTACCTCGAGAAATGAACCACAAGGTATCATTGATGAAATACAACTGATTTAGAACCTGATTGAAGAAACTGTGATTCAAGATCACTAAGCAGATTGATTAGATATGTAATATGATTAGATCAGTATTATGTTGTCATTGATGTCAACTAGTTTGACAACACTTATCTTGTAAGTTACTATACCGATACATCTATAGTAAAGGAGTGAAAGAGATGAAGAACATAAATATCTACATGAGGAAGATGGATATGATAGATGAGGATAAGGAATACATTGAGTAACTTGTTGATGAGTATATGAATTCATGTTATTGACTTGATTATGTTTCATTCGTCTATGATGAGGAAAAGAGCTGAAAGACACAAAGCAGTGTTATCGGTTTATGAAACATTTTAGTATACACCGACAGAGTGTAGTGTATACCAAGCACAGTATTAACTGAGCTTGTGCTCACCAATGCATTTCTTTGTTAACCAAGAAGAACATAATGAACTAAATGATTAGTTTAGCCGATAAGATTGATGAGCTGGCAAATGTCTGAATTCAAGGTAACAGATAAAGTTTTTTACACAGATCGACGACTGACAAAATTTAGGAAAGATCTAAAGGATGAGAATCAAACATGTTATTGAAACAACTGCCAAGGTATGTTTAAGAGGAAAAATCAATGACAATGATTAAATAGAAAAATTTGATGTAGCAGAAGAAACAGTTTACATGTCTATATAAGAGACTGGAGATTTCACCTTGAGTGTGATGCCAGAAGAGAAGGAAACTATAAAATCATCACGTGAACAAATTTTCATGCATTCTGATCATACTGGTTAAGAATAACCCTACTGCAGAGCATTACCAAGTGATAGAGAGTGATTACTGATGGATAGTAAGTTGAATAGTGTTTGAAATAGAATTGATTTATTGATCAGAAAGATTTATATGAGCTGAACATTGATCTATAGTTTGCAATTGAAGTTGTATTAAGTCAGATCACCTATTGTTACATATTTAACCACTGTACATAGTCAAATCTCTTAACTAAGTGGACTAAGAAAGTCTTATTATGTATAATTCATAGAATGAGCATTGTTATCCTGTCAACCCCGGAGTGACTATTGGTTGGACGATAACAGTTAGTCTTAAATCCTCTAACAAGGTCACACCTAACAGTGTGTTTCTAACCTTTAACAGGGTTGGTTCTTCACCGACCTCACTTCAGAAGAGTGAATATTTTAGGTTGTCGGTCCCAGGTGGTTTTTCCCTTCACAGGGTTTCCATGTTAAATCTCTTGTGTTATGTGTTGATTGTGATGTTTGTTTTGATGTCATATTTACATGTTGCATATTTGATTTGATTGGTAACTGCTATAAGGTTTAGGTTGATAATCGGTAAATGCATAGACAATAAAAGTATTTTAAGTTACAAAGCAAAAAAAATTGAAGTTTTTTTTTTTTGGATTATACATTTTGTATTGGGACAGTAATTAACTGATTCACCCCCCTCTCAGTTATTCTAACAATTGGTATTAGAGTGTTGTTTGATTTGAACAGATTTTTAAGGACTTCGGTAAAAAGATCTCAAAATATATAAGAGGGAAGTGCCAAAGCTGAACAAAGAGAACTTTGTAGTATGGCAGAGCCAGATGAAGTTGCACATATCTAGAATTGGGAATGCTACACTAGAATTGATGGAGAATGGTTATATAGAACCAACATCAGGTCCCCTAACACTTGATCAACTGAAAGATAGGCATGAACACAATGTTACTATGATGGAACTTGCTACTACCTGCATCGATGCTGAATTTGAAGATATCAAAATTTGCACTATTGCAAAAGCCATGTGGGATAAACTTTCTCAAGTTTACAATGGAGATGTGCATGTTAACAGAGCTAGAGTAGAAAGCCTAAGGGGCAGATTCGATGATATGAAGATGAAAGAAGGTGAGAATATTGTGCAATATACAAATAGACTAAAAGAGGTAGTACATGCTATTAGAGCATTTGATGGAGTCATTAGTGAAGAAATAGTTGTAAGCAAAGTACTCAGAACCTTATTGCTAGTTTATGCAATCAAAATATCTTCTATTCATGAGACAAGGTCTACATCTCTTAATGTACTTACACTTGACAATCTGATTGGTAAACTTACAACTTTTGAGTAAATAATTTTGATAACAATGTTGTACTATCTGTGGAATCTGCTTTCATGTCTTCTCTAAAGATTAGTAAGTTTAGCAGGAGTAATAAAAATGATAGTGACAGTAATATTGATGATGAGCTTAATGAACTTGAAGCTCTTATGGCTAGAAGATTACCCAAAGGTAAAGGAAGGTATATAGGTAAGCTACCTTTGGCATGCTTTAATTGTAAAGAGGTTGGCCACAGCGCTACTAGATATCCACTTAAGAAAGATGATGATAGAACCAAAGACCGATCTGAAGGAAGCTATGGGAGAAGATTCAATAGAGGCTACTGACACAACAGAGATAACTGAGACAACAATGAAAAAGGGAAAAAGGTATGTTTCATAGTTGAAGATAATGAATCTGAATCTAATTCTAATGATGATGTAGAAGTTGTAATTGTTGCTATGAAAGATGACTCGAAGGAAGAAGAAGAAGAAAAGCATGAAGAAACAACACTGATCACTAAAGTTAACAAAAATAATACATGGATCATAGACAGTGGTTGTACACATCACATGACTGGTGATGAGGAGAAGTTTGATGTACTTGAAGAATACAATGGAGGTTCAGTTAAGATGGGTAATGACACACCCTATATGGTAAGAGGTAAAGGAACCTTAATGATAAATGATATGATAAAATGTGATAATGCTTATTGGGTAGATGGATTGAACTATAACTTGTTAAGTGTGGCACAACTGAGTAATTCAAGTCACCGAGTTGCTTTTGAGAGCAAGAAAGTGAAAATCTTTGATGATGGAGGAAGACTAGTTGGAACTGGAGCATAATCAAGAGGTAATCTATTTTATCTTAATACTAATGAGTCTTCTTGCTTGATGATGAAAAATGAAGATGCTTAGTTGTGGCATAAAAGGTTATGCCATGTGAACTTTGATAACATGATTAAGATCAATAAAAGGAAAAGAGTTAGAGGGCTGCCTAACTTGTCAAAACTAGATCATGTTATGTGTCATTAATGCCAAAAAGGTAAGATGACTAAATCTAGTTTCAAAAGTAAGGATTATTCAACAAAGAAGATACTTGAGTCAGTTCATACTGACCTATGTGATCCTATGAGAACTCAGAGTTACTATGGTGATAAATAATTTATTCTTTTTGTTGATGACTATACTAGATTGATGACTGTTATGTTCTTAAAAGAAAAATCTGAAGCATTTAATATGTTTAAGTGGTATAAGGCTAAGGTAGAAAAAGAGACTAGAAAGGAATTGAAATGCCTAAGATCTGATAGAGGAGGTGAATTTATCTCTGATGAATTTACTAATTTCTATAATGAGCATGGTATTAAAAGATAGGTCTCAGCACCAAGGACACCTTAGCAAAATGGCATTACTAAAAGAAGGAATAGGTCAATAGTTGACTATGCCAGGACACTTATGCTACAAAAGAATGTTGCATAGACATACTGGAGGGAAGTTGTTAGTACAATAGTTTATGTGCTTAACCGATTGCAATTGAAGGACACCAACAAGACACCCTATGAGTTGTGGTTTGGACACAAACCTACTATAATTTATTTTAGAATTTTTGGAAGAAAATGTTTTATTCTGAAAGATGAGAGAAATGGAAAATTTGACTCAAAAGCTGATGAAGGAATATTTCTAGGATATTCTAGTAAAAACAAAACATATAAATGTCTGAATAAAACTACTAATAAAATGATGGAAAGCACTAACATCCATGTTGATGAGTTTGATGAAAAGAACATAGAGGAAAGTACAAAGGAACCAGATGACTGTGGTAGATTCACTTATATTGAAAAACTAGAGTATCTACCGAAGCCTCAACCTGTGATAACTGGTCAGTAGGAAAATAATACCGAACAACAGGAAAGAGAAACTAATGAGAAGAATGGCCATACCAAGCAAGAAAATGAACCTGCATAGGATGAACAGGAAAGGAGAGATAGGATACTAGTGATTTTTTTTAGAAGACACCATCTTGAATCACAAATCATTAGAGACAAGCAAGCTGGCATGCAAACAAGGAGCAAAGAAAGACAAGGTACATGTCTAGTTTGTGATTATGAGCCTAAAAATGTAAAAGTTGCATTAGAGAATGATGAATGGGTTAATGAAATGAAGGAAGAAATAGAGAAGATAGAAAAAAACAAAACCTAGACCTTAGTACCCTGACCTAAAGATAAGAATTTTATCGGTACTAAGTGGATATTCAGGAACAAGAAAAATGAGAATGGAGAAGTGACAAGAAATAAAGCTAGATTGGTATGCAAAGGATATGCATAGGAGGAAGGCATAGACTATGGTGAAACCTTTGCACCTATTGCTAGATTGGAAGGAGTCAGAATGCTACTTGCATAAGTTGCACACAAGAAATTCAAGGTATATCAAATAGATGTCAAGTCAGCGTTTCTGAATGGAATACTTGAAGAAGAAATCTACATAGAACAACCTGAAGGGTTTGTTGATCCTGAAAAGAAAGATATGGTATGTAGACTACATAAAGCTTTATATGGTTTGAAGCAAGCACTGAGAGCCTGGTATGAGAGGCTACATACTTATTTGTTAAGTATAGGATTTGTAAGAACAAGTGAGAACAACAATCTATATATGAAAGGAGATACTGATGATACAATTCTTATTGCTGAAATTTTTGTCGATGATATCATATTTGGAGGTCAAGATCAAATATCTAAAGCCTTTGCTGATGATATGAGGAATGAGTTTGAAATGTCTATGTTCGGAGAGATTAATTTCTTTCTTGGACTACAAGTGATCCAGCAGAGTGATGGGATATTCATCACACAGTCTAAATACATAAAAGAAGTATTGAAAAAATTTGGCATGGAAGATGCTAAGCTTGTGGGAACACCGATGGTTACTAGATGTAAATTGACTAAGGAAGATGAAACTATAGAGGTAAACTAGACACTGTACCAATCAATGATTGGTAAGCTAATGTATGTAGTTCATAGTAGACCAGATATAGCGCATGTTGTGGGAATAGTTGCTATATTTTTTGCTAATCCTAGAGAATCACACATGATTGCTACTAAAAGAATCTTAAGATACCTAAAGAAAATAGAGGACTATGGATTATGGTATCCTAAGGAAGGCAAGTTTGAACTCAGAATCTATACTAACATTGATTGGGTTGGAAATGTGGATGGCAGAAAAAGCACCACCGGAGGAGCATTCTTCTTTGGTGAAAGACTTGTTACCTGGACAAGTAAGAAGCGGGCTTACATTTCTCAGTCTACAGCCGAAGCAAAGTATGTTGCTGCAGCTACAAACTTTTCAAACATTTCATATATTAAACAAGTTCTAGAAGGTATGAATGAGATAATCACTGAGCCTCTGATTATATACTGTGATAACACCAGTCCAATTAATATTTCAAAGAATCCAGTGATGCATTCTAAAAAAAAGCATATATCAATAAAGTATCACTACTTGAGAGAAAAATTATAGGAGAAGTAGGTTAAGGTAGATTTTGTTACATCAAAAGAACAACTTGTAGATATCTTTACAAATGCTCTACCGAAGGACACATTTGAGTATTTGAGGACTAGACTTGGGGTCTATCCCCTGTCTACTAGTCACTAAGGTGATTCAGATGTTGCATCAGCCTAATCTTATCAAAAGATCATTCAAGTTGATGCAGCATAGTTCACACTTTGGATCATGTCTAAAGCTGTGAAAGGTACTGGAAGAGATTGGCATAATTGTATACAGAGATATAGAGTATGCATCGGACAACAGAGAGTTACTTGGCTACTGAAGAGCTATTTGTTTATTTGTTTCTTTGGCATTGTTGTCAAAGGGAGAGATAATCTGAATATGCACCAATGAGAACTATCTGAGGGAGAGACAAATTGAAGGGAGAGCATTGAAGATCAGTTACTAAGAATAGAAGAAAGAATCCAAGAGCTGAAAAGATCATATTTGCAGAATGTTAGACCTGCATATGTAATGCTATTGAGTAACATAGTGATTAAACATATTAAGCTAGGGAGATCTTGTACAACATTTTTCACAAAGTTGTAGAATACATGTTTGGTATGTGTATGGTATATTTCATATTTCTTGAGTTGCCATCAATGCCAAAGGGAGAGATTGATGAACTACAACTAATTTAGAACTTGACTAAAGAAACTATGATTCAAGATCACCGAGTAGATTGATTAGAAATGTAATATGATTAAATTAGTATTATGTTGTCATTGATGTCAACTAGTTTGACAAAACTTATCTTGTAAGTTACTATACCGATACATCTGTAGTAAAGGACTGAAAGAGATGAAGAACATAAATATCTACATGAGGAAGATGGATATGTAGATCTCTATAGTTTTGTTGACCATTAGTGTTTCACACTTAGTCATATATCTAGGCAATAATGGTCAGTCATCACTGCAATTGAGTCATTTTGTAAAGGCTGAGTTATATATTTTATACTTACCGAGCAGTAGTACTGCCGAGTAAAGTCATGGTCACTATGTGTTTGTAATATGTCAAGTATAGTTGTTGCTGAGTTACATATATCAATGATTACCAAGTGAAAAAGAAGTTTAATCGATGCCGAGCACAGTTAATGTTGAGTGCCAAGAATAACGAATAACTTTTTCTGAGTTAGCCAGGGATGACATGCAAGTTTAGAATGGCACAATGATCAAGGTAAACCATTTTTGGTGATAATGATGTTTTGTATTTTGTCTATTGAGGTAATTGTGGAGGTAATTACACATCCATTTTATTATCATTGATCCCTATGTAATACCTAAAACCAATCAAAAAATTGTATAGTTTAGGTGGCAGTAGAAATAAATCTGAATTGTAGATCTTGAAACGGTAAAACATTTTTGTTATTATATAAGGGAAAGATCTAAACCAAGAGAAGTGTGTGAATCAGAGAGATAACAAATACTAAGATCAAATGAGTATGAGAGAATGATCAGAGAGATATATTCATAATAGTTAAGTATTCAGACAGAGTCTAGTGACTGAGCTAAGCAATGAAAGGAAAAAATCAAGAAAGATCAGATAGAAGAGATCAAAATATAAAGTAAAGAGGAGATCTGTAATATGCATACAAGTGCAAACCAAAAGATTAGGTATTGAGACATTTTGACCAGTGAATTAGGGTAAATCTCTTAACTGAGTAGTCTTAACAGACTTTATGTAAATCTCTTTACCGAGTACTTACTTTGTTGTAAGTTTATAAATCCTTTATCAAGGTAGAGTATATAAGTCTTTTAGCTTTTGACAAAGCTGACCTTTCATAGGGTAGATCATGAATTGATCACATTTTGTAAGCCTTAACAGGCAAAACTTATTACTACAGTAGTGAAGATTTGTGGGTGTCATCCCCACCCAAGTTTTACCTTTCAAGGGTTTTTGGGTTACCAAAATCATGGTGTTATGAGTGATTTCTTGTATGCTACTTTATATGTTTAGTTTCTTACA
This sequence comes from Chamaecyparis obtusa, assembly GCA_027943335.1. Taxonomy (NCBI): domain Eukaryota; kingdom Viridiplantae; phylum Streptophyta; class Pinopsida; order Cupressales; family Cupressaceae; genus Chamaecyparis; species Chamaecyparis obtusa. Next base: position 3,359,993 of record BSBK01002522.1, on the reverse strand, counting down.
ATGATCAAGTTTTGTTTATGTCATGCATAAATTTTTATCAGATTAAAAGGATAAAAGTAGGCAATATCTAATTCACCCCCCCCCTCTCAGTATTACTTTCCCACTTATATTTCCAACAATTGGTATTAGAGCAGAAAGGTTTCTCTTAAGGAAGTCTAACCACTTGAGGAAAAAGATCTTAAAATGGAAGCTTATAAACTAGGGAAGATCATAGAGAATCAAAATATTGAAGTACAACTGGCATTACAACAACTGGAAGTAGCCAGAGGAGAATTGAAGAAATCCTTGAGAAAGAGAAGAGAGATTGCAATTCAACAAAATGAGCCACAATACAAAGAAGAAGACATCTCTGGACTATTTGACAATGGTAACTCTGCCGAGAGTGATAAAGCTATAAAATAACTACTGGAGAAAAATACCATACTTAAAGATGACATCAGAACTCTATGGAGAGAATAAGAAATTCAATTTGTTAGACTTTGTGAATTAGTGGAATAGAAAAAGAAAGCTGAAGATGATAAGGCAATGGCTGAGGAAGACAAAAGACAAATTGCAATTAGGCTAGATGAAAGAATAAGTGACATTCAAAGGTTGACTAATAATCAACTAGACATGGTAAATCAACTACTGATGGTTAATCAGGAATTGGGCAGGAAAGATATGGAAATCAATCAACTAAGGTCTGAAAATGATCAATTGAAACATGATTTGAGAACTAAAAAGGAAATCAATGAAAGGGTGAACAAACCCAATGAAGCTGCAAAATATTTTGAAGAGCAATCAAGATCACCTAGGAGATCTAGTGATAGATTTGGACTCAGACTGAATGAACATTCATCTACTAAAGAAGGAGAATCATCAAAGAATGGAGAACAGGAGATGGGTAAACCAGAGAACACCAAGCCCACATGTCATCACTATGGAAAGCTAGGACATACAGCCAACATATCCAAAAGAAAACATGATCAGTCTGATTCTAAGCCTATGTTTAATGGATATTTTTTTAACTACAAGAAGCATGGACATCAAGCACATGAATGTAGATCTAAGTCTAGCAATTCATCCACCTCACCCAAGTTTCAAGGAAGTTGTTTCAATTGTTAGAAATATGGGCACAAAGCATTTGAATGTAGATCTAGACCAAGGTGGTCATCAAATGAACAAAACCAAGACACTTACAAAGCACAACTATTACAATTGGGATTACAACACTTGGTATAATTGTCATTATTATGGTAAATATGGACACATCGAAGAAAATTGCATGAAGACTCATTTTAGAGGCAAATCTAAAAGCTGGATGAATGGTGTTGGCCTTTAAACTTGTTCCCACATGGTGCTAGGTTTACACTATGATTGACAAACTGGTTAGTCTTCACTCCAAAGTCTGACAGGGAAAAAGTGCCAATTGATGAGGACCAAGGGCATCCTCCTTCTGCTTTGAGTTCCACATCACTCAAGCAAGTATTGCCTCATCTGCACACTCATGACTCTTCTTGATGACTGAAAGGCCTACAGATGTATTATTATGGAATAGTTACCAGACTCCTATAGGTATCTTGTACCCCAATGAAACCAAATCTGATGCAATAACCTGCTTGCATGCAATGAGTCTGAAAACCAAAGACCTATACTAATAGCAAGAAAGGGAAAGGGTGGAGCTGAATGGAAATGATTTTAAATGGATAGAAGGGACCCCTGAGATACCCTAAGTCTCTCATAGACTAGTGCCTTATCGAATGGGCCACAAAGTCAAATACCCTACTGCAAGAAACAACTATGAAACAAGGAAATAATATACTCAATGTGTTGATGCCTAACATCAATCACACACTATGACCAAACCTCAACTTAACACCCACCTATGCATTCAAGCATGCTATTATCCATCAAAAGATTTTGACCCTCCCCTTAGAAGAGACCTATGAATAGACAATACATTAACCAGCATCCACTGGAAGACAAGCATGACCTATCCTTGATTAGCTCATACATACATGAATACTAACCCTGAACTAGTTATCTCTGTGAAGACAACTCCATTTGCAAACACTTGGGCAATACAAGCAAACAAATCAAACACCCTTGATGTATGACTAATGGACTCAAAATTCAAATGGAGATAGTCTGGTAACAGTAAAAATATATTAAATCCTCATTACATAACACAAGTTTGTTACAAGATGCATTGTATTCTCTCAACTAGAAAGAGAAAGAGGAACACTCTATATGCAGAGAGAAGGAGAAATTTGGAGGATAGAACCCTTCCTGGAACTGACAAAATTTAGAACCCTTTACACAATCAAAATTTCTGCAATTTATACCATTAGCTGCCTTGGAAACCCATAACAGGTTGCAACAAGCTATAGACAGCTAAGGTATAGGTTACAACAGCTAAACCAATTGGAAATGGTCAAAAAAAATATTGTAGGGGCATGAAAGTTAGGCAACCCAAAGAGAAAAAATCTTAGACCGATATTAAGATCAAGCCATAAGACTAGGACATTGCCATAAAAACTAGTCTAATCAACCACCTATAAACACATTTCGAGCCAAGATTACAATCATTCCTTTACAGTACAAATTCCTACAAAAACATTTGAAAATGAGCACCAACAGCTAGCCGGTCAGCCTTTAAATCACAGTCGTTGGTCTCATGCTTTCCTGTCAAATCGGGCGGCCCATAAGTAAATCTAGTTTACATTTAGGCCTGGTCGCATGATCACAAGACACTTTATTCACCCCTACAATCATGTGACTGCAATCACTTAGCCACGGTCAATAGTCGATCACAAACCCTTTTGCAAAGTCTTCAACCATATCACCCTTAGCGACCAATCAAACTCAAGCATGAAACAAGACTAGCACTATGGGCCCACTTTAGAACCCCGCAACCACGATGTCCGGTGGTTAGTCACATGATCACATAGCCCAAAAATGGGCTATTAGAACATGTCACAACCCGCACTATAACTGCCAACATAACCGCCACCGCAACCAGCCATCGTGACACCCTTGTCGCATGATCACAAGCTGTGGAAATGGCCCTTGCGATCATGTGACAAGGCCATAAGTCCCCACATCACCACCTATCGACTAATGGAATACTACCACCTCAGCATCTAAAAGACACCCCATCACCTGCTACCGGGCCCCAGGGACATGTGGCAACCGGTTGCATGATCGCATAGCCAAAAAATGGGCTATGTGATCATGCGACAGCCAATCACAGGCTACCACAACACCAACAGCGCAGTCACCACCGAAGAGACCCCACCTACAAAAAGCTTTGAAAAATTTGAGCCCACCATCACGCGACCGTGCGACTAAGGCAAACTTAACCGCTAGCCAAGTCACCAAATGTTAGCCGCTAACTGCCAAACATTTAGACATCACGTGACTAATAGTCGCCAAGTCGCTAAAGGTTAGGCACCTAACTGCCAAAAATAAGAGATTGCACGACAACATAATTGCTAGGTCACCGAATAAGAGATGTAACTGCCAGGAGATCTGGAGAATCAATGACACAACCAAGCAAGGACTGGGCCCCACCATCCATCGCACTTGCGCACATAGAAAATGCCAGTCAAACAGAAAACTATGAGGTCGAAAACACACAAGATTTTTGACACAATGAAAGACCAAAAACACATAGGGTTTCTGACGCCAAAAGATAAGCGCACAAAAGTAGGAAGCACAAGGTCAAAAACACACAAGATTTTCACATAGACCGAAAACATCGTGGATTTTCAGAAACACTATAGGTTTTCAACATTGAGATAGATTCTAAAAATATTTTCCTACAGACCTTAGAATTTGAATAACTTTCAAGATTTTGCAATTCAGCATGTGCAATTTGGACTGGAGCAAGGTGAAATGCTGGAGAACACAGGGCTGAGGGCACTTCAAGAAAACTTGCAAGGAAATAGGCCATTTTCATAAGATTTTGCAATGACAGAAAAATGGACTAATAGTGGCTCTAGTTGGGGATGCATGGCTTTTGCAGGCATGGCAAGGATTCAGAATCACTGTGAGAGCAGACCACCAACTGGACAAAACAAGGAACCTCAAAAAATGTAGGGAATAGGAAGGAAAAGCACACAGCAGAAAGGGAAGAATATTTACAAAATTTACAACATTAGAACTTTACAAGGTGGCCCCGGGCCACCCAAAGAAAATCAGAAACCCTCCTGCATCAAAGGTTTGATTTTCGTCCACATATGCAACCAGCCACCTGAAAATTTTATGACCACCTTACTGCAAGCATATGTGAATATTCATGGGCTGAAGAATGAAACTATGCTAGTCACTACCCATGTTCTTCTAGTCACAACCGTCATACTCACATTCATATTCCAAGAAGTAGGGAACATCATTTACTTCTCCCTGCCGACTAGAAGCAAAAATTTGATCTAGTAATACATCAGAGAATATAGCATATTGATTACCATGCATTACATCAGAGTTACCTGGCTGAAAAGGACTTGAACCCTCTGATTTATCTTTATGCATTGCTTCAGCCACTAATCAACTTGGTTCCTCTATGATGTCTTCATGAATTGGATCATGAACCAAGTGAAGGTATTCTTCACTATCATATCTGGAAAAAGAAGGAAAAGAACATGAACAAAAGATTTGTTCATCACTGCAATCTTGATGATAGGAAAACACACTATCATGTCCTTCTACCTCTTCTTTTGCAGGGTCATTACATGAGGGGATCTCTGATGAACATGAATCATCAAAAATATGAGCAACCTAGTTGCTATCTAGTCATGTGGAGGTAGCAAAAGAATCAGAGGCACACATGTCAGAGTCAAAACCTATTGACTCATGCTCTTAGTCAAAATCAATGTGTGTTGAATGTGAGAACTTAGAGTCATCCCTCCCTGCATACCTGAGATATTCACAAGATAGGAGATCTGAAATTTGTTCACTATGAAGTGAACAACTATCCTCAAGAACATCATCCTCTACCATACAATCATCAGCAATACCTTCATCTATCCAATCCTCTTCTTCATCTGATTGACTGCATAAACTTTCTGCCCCAAACTAAGAAAGAGCATCACTCTCATGATTGCAAGAAAGAGTGTCAGCACTAGACACATCTCCTTCATAAGTTCCATCACTCTCAATATCAACACTAATGACAAAAGCCCCAAGTGCATCCTCAAGTTCAAGACTACCATCACCAAGTACCCAATCCCTAATACATCCATAATGCTCTTCCCACAATGCATCTAACCAACTGGTTGACTCAGGAAAACAAAGCTCTAGGAATAAACCAATGAAATCAGATTTAGGAAACTCAACATCCCCAGGAAGTTCATCATATACTTCACAAAATCTATCATAGAACAAGGGTATGGATAAATCCCCTCTACTTCCCACTTTTAATCTTACTAATCTTATGCAATCCCTAAGGATGCACTCCTCAAGGAAAGCCAGCTCCTTATTCAACTTATCCATTATACTTCTTGTTGGTTGTTCCCTTTGATCTTTGAAACTTGTAGATTTATACTTTGATGTACAACTATAGTGAAACTTTGACTCTATCACCACTCCAAAGTCTACAAGGAAGAGGGCCAATTAACAAGGATTAAGGAGATCCTCCTACACTTTGAGCCTCAATGCTCAGGTGGGTGTACCCTTGACTCACTTCTTCAAAGGAGTCTCTAAACAATATATAACTATACTCTTTACTATCTAATTAAAATATTTATCATTTAATTGTGTGTGTGATTGTTGATGATGGACTACTTCCAGAGAATGGATCAGTGCCTTATCCAAGGGCAGAGAGTCACTTAATAACCTATATCACCCTAAAACCTTAACTCAAACACATATAGATTCAGAGTAAGTGCTTTTCCTATTACTCCCCTCACTCACATATCAGGACATCAAATCCTTATCTTTCCATGAACTCACTGGACTCACCTTAAAGACTTTAATCCTAACTTTGTTAGGAACTCAAAGATAACCCCAAAATACTCTTTGTTTACCATATGCTAACCCACTTTGTGCAATCAACATATATGAGCTCAAGAGAAAAATAAAAAGACATACACCAATATGAGATTAGAATCCAGAAATATTCTCAATAAGACTTGCAAAATCAATACATTACCAAATGACAAAATGCACAAAGGAAACAAATGCTAAATCTAGGCTCTCTTTGTTCAAATTTTCACTATCAACAATCTGGGACCAAAACCAAAAGAATTGGAACCCTTGCAAACTCGAAAAGTCTGCAACTTATACCCCCCTAGTCATCTTGGAAATTTGCAACAAGCTACGGATGACTAGGGGTAGGGTTTCAACCACCCAACCTACTAGAAACAATCATGAATTTAATTTAGGGGTGGGAAACACCTCCAATCCAGGAAAGAGGAAATCTTGAATTGATCCTTAATTATGAAAGTCTTCTCTACAAGTACAAAGGATCACAAAACTAGGCTCAAAATGACACCCTGCAAAATGCCTTGAGCCGCAACTGCAACGTACATTCTCTGCAAATGAGCACTAGACATCCTGGACCACACTGCAAATGGAAAACCAATCTCTTCTCACCAAACAGGGTTGTTTCTGCATTGAATTCCATAAAAATGGTACCCTCTATCGCTGGAAACTCTCAAAAATTCAAATTTGAATCTCAACGATTATTTCTTTGGTCCCTGCAAAGAAATGATGGCCAAAATCAAAACCTTTACCAACTTTAAAATGTAGCCATCCGATCAATCTCCCTTCGTAGGCTTTATGTCTTTCCTTAAAAGTGCTCCCAGTCAGACTTAGTGAATTGGTGACAAAGAACCTTTGCCAATTCATGAAATACTTCACTCCTTCGCTAAATAATTTAGCAACTTCCTGACTACCATTCACCAATTCACCAAACAAACTAGCGAATCACCTTTTTATTGCGCGAACATGCGAACACATTGAATTTTGTCGACACCGTCATATCTTTATCCACTCCGCCAAACCTCAGACCCCACCTGGGCCTGCCCAATGCCACATGTCACACCACCATTCACTGTATCTTCCGAGTCACCTGACATAGGACCCACCACCCGTCAACCCTTTTGAACACTGCAAGATCGGATGGTTGTCGCATGATCACAAGGGGAAAGAATATTCCTTGCGATCACACGCCGACTGTAGATCTTAAATCTTTGACACTGGGCCCCACTTTATCTGGCGAACTGGTGACCGAAGAACTTTTTCCAGTTCGTGAAATACTATATATCATCACCAAATCATTACATGAACCAGTGACAAGAAGGAAATTTGTCAGGCCACTAAATACTTTATCACAACCACCAAAAGCACCAAAAAATTTCAACCGAACCCACACAGGAAGATCAATGGCCGTCGCAAGATCTTAAGCCTCTGACACACTCGATGAGATTATACACCACTCATCGATTCACTGACAGGATCAGGACCCATTGACACATCTGGAAACCAGGTCCCATTGACAACAAGCCATTGTGCAAATACATGGATGAATAAAATAGCACCAACTATGCACACGTGTCAATGGACCCACCTACCTTCCCTATGAAAATCAATGACTGTCGCTATACCACTACATTAAAGGTTGAGTATGTTTTATTAATGGTATAATGATAGCCACAAGATTAAACTGAACTTTAATCTTCCTGAATGCCAAGAAGATCGGTCCCACCACACATATCTGCCAATGGGCCCCAAGCGCCATATGTCAACTAGTCGCATGGTCGCATGTCAAAAATTTTTGACATGCGATCATGCGACAACCAATCATTTTGAGACCCCTTGAAATACCGAGCCCACCACCCATCGCACTTGTATAGCTAGGGAATGCCATCAAATAGGGCAGAAGTGCAAGGGCGAAAACACACAAGGTTTTCAATGAAAGAGGATCGAAAACACACAAAGTTTCTAGCAATGAAAGATAAGCACACAAAATTTGGAAGGCACAAGGTTGAAAACAATGAAGGTTTTCACATAGACCGAAAATATCATGGACTTTCAAAAATACTGTGGGTTTTTGACACTGTGGCAAATTTTAAAATTTATTTCCCACAGACCTTAAAACTTGAATAACTTTCTAGATTTGACAATTCAGCACATGTGATTTGGGCTAGAGCAAGGTGACACATTGAAGAACATAGGGCTAAGGGCACTTCAAGAAAATTTGCAAGAAAATAGGCCATTTCCATAAGATTTTTCTATGACTAAAAAATAGACTAACAGTGGCTCTAGTTGGGGATGCATGGCTCTTGCAGGCATGGCAAGGATTTAGAATTACTGGGAGAGCAGACCATCCCACTGGATAAAATTGTAGACAGCAAGGAACAAGTAGGGCAAGACAAGCAACCGGATGAAAAATTGAAAGACCAGGGCAAAACAGGGTAGGGGCAAGCAACCTATATATAGAGATCTACAAAATGTACAACCCTAACTACTGTTCATGGAAAATAGAGTACTTTAAATGAAGTACTACTTCAAGAATTGCCCATGAACTGGAAACTCTTGAATATCACCATTAAAATCCTTGATGATGTAAGAATCTTGGCCCCATTTCTCATGAATCAGATATGACCCTAACCAGATGGGATCAAATTTACCATGCTTCCCATTATCCTCCAATCTGGCATTCCAAACTAACACCAAATCACCAGGTTCAAACTTCCTGTCAACAGTCCTTTTATCATATAAATTCTTAACCTGCAACTACAATTTGGTATTCCTTGCAACTGATTCTCTTCTAGTTTCATCCAACCTAATGAGGTCCTCAATTCTCAACTGCATTTCATCATCAATGTCATCATCATTTAACTGCACAAACTTGTACATCTCCAATAAGTTATTCTAAGGCATTCTAGCATGAATTCTGTATACTAAGTCAAATGGTGCACAACCAATTGCCCTCTTCATAGTTACCCTATCAGCCCATAAAGCTAATGGCAGATTTGAATTTCATGCCCTCCTATTTTTCTCAAGAATTCTCTTCAAGATCTTAATCAGACTCTCATTAGTAGATTCTGCCTAACCATTTCCTTGTGGATGATAAGGTGAGGAATTAGAAATCTGGATTCCCAAACCTTTGCAAAAGTCTATATATTCGGCAGACCTGAAGCACATAGCATTATCACTCACTATCCTCTCAGGGCACCCAAACCTTGTAATAATATTATTCATCAGAAAGTCAATGACCACCCTGCTAGTTGCATTCCTTGTAGGTATAGCTTCTACCCACTTTGTAAAGTAATCAGTGGCAACTAAGCTCCATGAATGTCCTCCACTTGACTTGTTTGGTATCTCCCCTATGAAATCAATTCCCCATTTTTGGAAAGGAGCCTGAACTTCTACTGGCTTTAATGGTACATTACCTGAAAACTTAAGCTTACCAGAGAACCTTTGACAAGCATCACATCTCCTTACCAACCGTTCTGCATCCTTGAAGATTATGGGCCACCAAAATCCTACTCTCAAGATCTTATGAGTAGTTGTTTTACCCATATAATGTCCACCACAAACTCCCTCATGCATCTCCTTCAACAATACATTAGCTTGATTCTCATCTACACATTTCAACAGTATGCAATCCAAATTTTTTCTATACAACTTACATTTCACAATTACATACTTGATGGCCTGTAACTTCAATATCCTCTTTTGATTATCATTCATACTATCTAGACACCTTATGTTTCTCAAATAGTAAATAATATCCTGATACCAAATACAATCATCCATATCACATGTATAATCAATTTCAAAATGATTTACCTGGTTTGCATCTAGATTGGATTGAGCCATCAGTTTTGCCAATCCTTGACCTCTAACCAACTTAGTGATTTGGATCTCAACATTGAATTCCTGGATCCTATTGATCCATTTGCACCTTCTTCCAGACACCTCTTGCTGTGAGAAAATATCCTTCACAGCCGCACTTGGCACAAAAGCAATCACAACTGCTCCCATCAAGTAACACCTAAAAGCTTTGATTGCTTTCACAAGTGCATAAGCCTATTTCTCATTTATGTCATACTTTAATTCTGCAGCCTTCAAAGACTTACTGAAAAAATGCAATAGGCTACTCAAAACCATCCTTATTCTTTTGTAACAAAACTGTAGCAATAGTATGAAAAGATGAAAAGGATAAGATATACATTGGGACATTATAATCAGGTGCCATAAGCACTGGTGCATCTTTGATAGCCTACTTGATATTCTTGAAGGCCTCATTAGGCTCACCCTCCCAATTGATTATAGATCCCTTCTTCAACATCTTGGAAATAGGTCTAGTAACCTCTACAAAGTTTGTCACAAACCTCCTTAGAAAATTGACCTGACCAAAGATGGACTAAATCCCTTTAAAATTTTTTGGTCTCTAAATTTTATCAATGGCTGCTACCCTCTCAGGGTCAATTCTCACTCCTTGCTTCCCAACTAAGTGGCCAAGCAACTTACCTTCTGTGACACCAAAAGCACATTTCCTTGAGTTCAAAGAAATGCCAAATTCCAAGGCCCTCACAAATATTTTTTTCTAAATGAGCACAATGGTCCTCTTCCCTCTTGGAATAGGTATTTAAATCATCCTGATACACAACAAGGAAAGCATTAATAAAATCTGAAAAGGCAACATCCATTTCCCTCTGAAAAGTAGCACCAGCATTTGTGAGACCAAAAGGCATTCTCACATAAACATATGTTCAACAAGGTGTTGTAAAGGCTATCTTGAATTGTTCTGATTCCTTGACAGTGACCTGATTATAACTAGAGAAACCATCCATCATTGACATCAATTCTGATCTGGTTACCCTCTGCAACATAGCCTCCATATTGGGCAAACAATAATTATCTTTCAATGAGCTGATGTTCAAATTCTTGAAGTCCACACAAAGCCTGATGTCACCATTCTTTTTTCTTATAGGAACAAGGTTTGACACCCAAGAAGAATGCCTTATAGGCTTGATAATGACAGCATCTCTCAACTTCATTAATTCTTCTTGCATTTTGGGTGCCAATGTAGGATTAATAGGCCTTTATTTTTGCCAGAAAGGTTTAGCATCTTCTTTCAATGGAATAACATGCTAAAATAAATCCTCTCTATAAACCTTTAGGTCATCATATGACCATGCAAAAACATGCTTGAATTTCCTCAATAATTCAATCAAAGGTCTCCTTACCTTTTGAGATATATCTCTACCAATGTATACTTTCTTAGGTGCCTCATGTGATCCAAAATTTATCTCCTCGAGATCAGCATGATCTTCTCCTTTGATATTCTTTTGAACTCTATCTTGGTTGTCAAATACAATCTCCAAAACAACAAGCCCCTTGGGCACCTTGTTAGTTCTAAGCTGAATGACCTCATTGCCTAAGACAACCTCCCTTTCTCCTACTGACTCAACCAAGGCTGAACAATCAAATTCTTGACCATGATACTGATCCTTGCAATCCATAAACTTCAAAATATCATTATCATCATCAAAAAATTGCCAATTCTCAATATTATCTAGTATACTAGGCCTATCTTGAATTTCAACTTTAGAGATACCAGAGAATGTGACATCATTGGGATTGATTGTAATATTGGCTAACAAGTCAGCCACCTTGTTGTTATTCCTATCCTTCCACTCAATATTGAAGGCATCAAAATGTTCAATCAAATCCCAAACTGTATTCCTATATTGTCTCAACCTTCTATTCTTGGAAGCATACACTGACTTGACATGGGACACCACCAACTCAGAATCACCAATAACATTTAGACATTTAATACCATGCTTTTGTGCCAACCTCAATCCTAACAACAAGGCCTCATATTCTGCTATATTGTTGGTACAAAAGAAATTCAATGTGAAAGAGAACTTTTAGGTGTTTCCATCAGGAGAAATAAGTAAAATACCTGCTCCTGCACCATCTTTGCAATTTGCACCATCAAAGTACATTACCCACAAATTACTCTTCAAAAAATCAGCACCTACTTCAACAGAGATAGGTGACAAAACATGTTCATTTTCAAATACAGGGATCTCTGCCGTAAAAGCATTAACATCAGTATCCACAAAACATGTAGTTTCATTATCTATGTTTATCTCAATCATGTGGCATACTCTTGGCTCTTGTTCAATCCTGAAAAACTGATCATCAATCTTGAAAGTTGCATAGGACAAATCACACTGTAAACTTCCACCCATGGCAACACTCCACCTTCTAGACAGCAACATCCCATAATGAGGAGGGATATCCACCACTAAAACACTCATTGTTAGCTCTTTCTCTAGATATGTTGCCAACCTATATGGCATTACATTGATAGTCCCAATAATTGGTCCCTCCCTCTGATCCATTGCACAACACCTGCCCTGCACTGTATCAACTTTAAGGCCCAACCTCTCCATGATTTTGAAAGACATGATAGTATTAGAGGCACCACTATCAATCATACAATTTCTTAACTTCATCCCATTCACAAGAACACTTAAGAAGAATGGGTCAATATTTTCAAGGCTGGCATTGATAGAACTATCCAAATATATTAGAGGAATTTGAGACACAATTCGCTGAGCAGCAACATCCTTCAAAGCTTCATCCTAAGATCCATTGCATGAAGTATCATTTTTGTGAGTATTACCAACCCATGCAATAGCTTTATCTTTATGTTTAGGGATCCTCAACAATTCTGACAATGGAACCTTAACTGTAACTTGTGACAATACAAATAACATTTCAACAGGGGTAGAAGCAGGAATCTTAATCTGCATCGCCTTAATGTCCTTTTGCTTATCTGACACATTAGGTGTACTGACCACCCTCACTTTTTCAATCCTAGCCATTGTGTTAACTGGCTTCTCAATCTCACTAGAGACCTTTTCAATTCCAACTCCCTTAGGCTCACCATACTTACCTTTTACATTCTTGGATTTCACCATGTGATCAACCTTTGATTTGTTCTCATTAGGTTCTCTAGAGTTGGTACCCTTTATAAACATTCCTGCAGCTTTCTCATTTGTATTCCTTGCCACCATGCCTCTAGTTTACACCTGGGCAATCATTTTCATAGTAATCCTATCCATCTCTTCCTTAGAAGGTCTTCTCAAATTTAATAACTTAGGAGAAGAATTCATGTTACATGTTTTCTTATCAATGCATTCACCATCAGAAAAAACCTATTGATGAAAAAGGGCCTGATTATGTCTCTTCACATTTACATCTACCTCTTCATCAAAATCAAAATCATCTTCATATCCTAGATATGAAAAAACCATGTTGCATCCAACAGCATCTTGTTCTTCTTCTTGTTCTATCTCCTCATTGCCACAATCTTGATTTGCAGCCATAGATTGTGCAACCACACAATGCTCTACAAAATGAAGGGACTGGCATGCAACACACCAAGATATGTTCTCCATGACATTTATTGAAGCCTTATGCAGATGGTCAGGGACACCTCTGTCATTGTTTCCTCTTGCAGCACGGATACTAGGCTTGCCATCCTTCCATTGGGTGTTGTAGGGGTAGTTCTGCAGTCTATTTTGTTTATTGAAATTGTTGTTGAATTAAGGCCATTCATTGGTAGGAGCACTGATATTCCTATTTGCAGGTGCCTTCAAATCCTTCAATGCATTAAGCACCTTATCCAATTTATCTTCTTCTTGCCTCCTAGATCCAACATTCTTATCATTTTCTTTCTTATATTTCTTGTCCCCAGACAACTTTGGGTCATCTCTCTTTCCACCCAATTTTCCTGATATTTTCATGTTGTTCTCAATATTGAAAGAAATCCTAAAAGCATCCCTAAGAGTTCTTGGTTTTTTATCCCTCAATAAATATCCCATCTTCCCATCAAATGCATTGAAGTATGTAGTTAGACAAACATTTTCATCTAACCGCATAACTTGGAACAATTTATGCATACCCTTCTAAAATCTCATGTTGAATTCAGTTGCAGAATCATTCTAATTTTTCCTTATAGTGTTGAAATCATTCAACATGAAACTAGCATTAGGCCTATCACCATACTACTCCTTGAAACATTTCTCAAAAGAGTCCCAAGTATCAATACATCTATCAGGAAGTCTCTTAAACCAATCTCTAGCATCCTCTATTAGAGATTGAACAAATAGTTTCATGACTACATCCTCATGCTCTACCTCATAATCATTAAGCATATCAACAAATAACCTAAGATGCTCTTCACAACTAATAGCATTATTACTAGCAAACTTAGGTACCTTATCTCTAATATCATTTGAAAAAGCATTTGGATAGCCAGGAATTCCATCAAAACTTATTTGCCTATAGCCTTCTAGTTGCATAGGTCTTCTTTGAAAGCTCAAAGTAGTGTTAACCCTAGGATCAACATTAGCATCTATATTTATTTGTGCATTTGACTGCTGCCTAGGATCTGCACCTATCCTAGCAGATGAAGAAGGAAATTAACTAGTAGCATTACTAAGTGGAATAGCAGTAGTCATAGATGACATACCTAGTTGAGTAGCAGATGGGCCAAGAGTATTAGCTGAAGAAGCCCTCAAAAATTGGATCTTCCTTTTCTTTTCTGCAATGGAAGCATCAACCTCAGCTCTCTCTAGTTCTCTTGCAAGGTCCTCATCTTCTTTTCTCCTTCTCTCCATTTCAGTGTCCTTATTTGAATCAGGTGGTGGGATCTCTGGTATTTTCACTAATTTTCTTTCTTGGTCACCCACCATCTTCTGCTTTCCTTTTCATCATTAATGATAATAGCAGGTGTAGTGATCGTATGCCCATCTTTATCTTTAGGCAAAGGGACATAACTTTGCACTTGTCTAACCACAGGGCTCTCCCTATCAAATTCATGATCCTAAAGCAAGCACTCTTGCTCACTCCTCAAGGCATCAAGATCACCAAAAACATCATGCTACAGAGTTCTAGGAGTAGAAGCAAGCATTTTGTTTCTCTCCTTCATTTCATTTATTTTTCTAAGAAGAGACTACCTCTCTATCAAAGAATTCACCTATTCAGCCTCTCTCTCCTCCTGTAATCTTTTATGTATGACATCCTACTCTACCAACTGCAACCTCACTGCATTCAAGTCATCAAGATCCACCATAATGTCATCAGAACCAAATGACACATCCATATCAGGAAGATTTTGATATGGGAAGTGAACTTGCCTATGTCTCATTGGTTCTCTTCCAAAATGATCTTCATCAAGATCCAGGTCAACCTCTAAACCCATATCTCTACTTTGTTCATTCTGACCTGTAAGCAATGGACCTCTATCCTAAAATGCAACCTCAGGGGTATCATAGAATCTCTCTTCAGAGTGACCACCATTTGATCTAGAAACTCTATCTTGTGAACCATCCTCACTTGAGGATACATGTGGTACTCTAGCTCTAGCATTTCTTTGTTCCTTCATGGGAGCACTAGTAGACTCACCATTCCTTCTAATCCAACTCTTCTTTTCTTGTCTAGGTAGCTGCTCCAAAGTGACCTCTAGATTCTTTCTAATAAAAGACCTAGTATTTCTCCTCTTATCCATGATTTATCAATATGCAGCACTGGTTCTAACTTTTGAGTCACCACCCACCTAGATGGGAAATCTTTGAAACATAATAGGAAAACAAGAACACACTTACAACCTTCCTCTCTAGACTCTCACCAGTAGAATCATTGTCTTGTTGATGGCCTAGATGAGCAGGTCTATCTAGTCAATAAGATTTTGAATACTTCAATATGACTGCAACCAGAGACCTAACATATGCATATCTTCATAATCATTCTCCCCAGCAGAGTCACCATTTTGTTGGTTGTTCCCTTTGATCTTCAAAACTTGTAGATTTATACTTTGATGTACAACTATAATGAAACTTTGACTCTATCACCACTCCAAAGTCTACAAGCAAGAGGGCCAATTATCAAGGATCAAGGAGATCCTCCTAGACTTTGAGCCTCAATGCTTAGGCAGGTGTACCCTTGACTCACTTCTTCAAAGGAGTCTCTAAACAATATATAACTATACCCTTTACTATCTAATTAAAATATTTATTATTTATTTGTGTGTGTGATTGTTGATGATGGACTGCTTCCAGATAATGGATCAGTGCCTTATCCCAGGGCAGAGAGTCACTTAACAACCTATATCACCCTAAAACCTTAACTCAAACACATATAGATTCAGAGTAAGTGCTTTGCCTATTACTCCCCTCACTCACATATCAGGACATCAAATCCTTATCTTGCCATGAACTCACTAGACTCACCTTAAAGACTTTAATCCTAACTTTGTTAGGAACTCAAAGATAACCCCAAAATACTCTTTGTTTACCATATGCTAACCCACTTTGTGCAATCAACATATATGAGCTCAAGAGCAAAACAAAAAGACATACACCAATATGAGATTGGAATCCAAAAATATTCTCACTAAGACTTGCAAAATCAATAAATTACCAAATGACAAAATGCACAAAGGAAACAAATGCTAAATCCAGGCTCTCCTTGTTCAAATTTTCACTATCAACAATCTGGGACCAAAACCAAAAGAATTGGAACCCCTACAAACTCAAAAAGTCTACAACTTATACCCCCCTAGTCATCTTGGAAATTTGCAACAAGCTATGGGTGACTAGGGGTAGGGTTTCAACCACCCAACCTACTAGAAACAATCATGAATTTAATTCAAGGGTGGGAAACACCTCCAATCTAGGAAAGAGGAAATCCTGAACTGAGCATTAATTATGAAAGTCTTCTCTGCAAGTACAAAAGATCACAAAACCAAGCTCAAAAGGACACCTTGCAACATGCCTTGAGCCACAACTACAACATACATGCTCTGAAAATGAGCACTAGACATCCTGGACCACACTGCAAATGGCAAACCAATCGCTTCTCACCGAACACGGTTTTTTCTGCATTGAATTCAAATTTGAATCTCAACGGTTCTTTCTTTGGCACCTGCAGAGAAACAACGGCCAATATCAAAACCTTTACCAACTTTAAAACATAGCCATCCGATCAATATCCCTTCGTGGGCTTTATGTCTTTCCTTAAAAGTGGTCCTAGTCAGACTTAGCGAATTGGCGTCAAAGAACCTTCACCAATTCACGAAATACTTTGCTCCTTCGCTAAATAATTTAGCGACTTCCTGACTACCGTTCGTCAATTCACTAAACAAACTAGCTAATCACCTTTTTATTGCGCGAACGTGCAAACACATTGAATTTTGTCAGCACCACCAGATCTTTATCCACTCCACCAAACCTCAGACCCCACCTGGGCCCGCCTGATGCCACATGTCACACCACCATTCACTCTATCCACTGAGTCACCTGACACAGGACCCACCCGTCAACCCTTTTAAACACTGCAAGATCAGATGGTTGTCACATGATCTCAAGGGGAAAGAATATTCCTTACAATCACACGTCAATCGTAGATCTTAAATCTTTGACACCGGGCCCTGCTTTATCTAGCGAACTGGTGATCGAAGAACTTTCACCAGTTCGTGAAATACTATATCTCATCACCAAATCATTACATGAACCAGCAACAAGAAGGAAATTTGTCAAGCCACTAAATACTTTATCACAACCGCCAAAAGCACTGAGAAATTTCAACCAGGCCCACACAGGAAGATCAACGGTTGTCACAAGATCTTAAGCCTCTGACACACTCAATGAGATTATACGCCACTCATCGATTCACTGATAGGATCAGGACCCACTGACACATTTAGAAACCAGGTCCCACTGACAACAAGCCATTGTGCAAATACATGGATGAATAAAATAGCACCAACTATGCACATGTGTCAACGGACCCACCTACCTTCCCTATGAAAATCAATGGCTATTGCTATACCACTGCATTAAAGGTTGAGCATGTTTCATTAATGGTATAATGATAGCCACAAGATTAAACTAAACTTTAATCTGCCTGAATGCCAAGAAGATCGGTCCCACCACACATATCCACCAATGGGCCCCAAGTGCCAGATGTCAACCGGTCGCATGGTCGCATGTCATAAATTTTTGACATGCGATCATGTGATAACCAATCATTTTGAGACCTCTTGAAATATCAGGCCCACCACCCATCGCACTTGCGCAGCTAGGGAATGCCATCAAACAGGGCAGAAGTGTGAGGGTGAAAACACAGAGGGTTTTCGACAAAAGAGGATCGAAAACACACAAAGTTTCCGGCAATGAAAGATAAGCACACAAAAGCTGGAAGGCACAAGGTCAAAAATAATGAAGGTTTTCACATAGACCGAAAACATCATGGACTTTCAAAAATACTGTGGGTTTTCGACATTGTGGCAGATTTTAATATTTGTTTCCCGCAAACCTTAAAACTTGAATAACTTTCTGGATTTGGCGATTCAGCACATGTGATTTGGGCTAGAGCAAGGTGACACATTGAAGAACACAGGGCTAGGGCACTTCAAGAAAATTTGCAAGAAAATAGGCCATTTCCATAAGATTTTTCTATGACTGAAAAATGGACTAACAAGTCCTACCTAGGGTTTCATGGTTAATCCTTTACCCTATGAACTCAACATAGATGAAGCTACTACTGCAATCATAGCCCTCTTAGCGGAAGAAATTGATAATAAGGAACCTTACTTTGGAACATTTGAAGAAGCCAAATCCAAGATCTCTTTGGGATTATTGGCTGCCACACAGAGAGGAAAAGAAAGAAGATAGTGAAAAATCTGGAAAACTGTGTCAAGGAATCTGAGAAGGATGCACCACTAGAGTTGACCCAAGGATTGGGAGAAGATGAATAGAGTGCAACTAGTAGTAATGAGAAAGAAGAAGAAGAAGAAGAAGAGAAGAAACTAGTAATTGTTGAGTCCCCACCAAAGAGAAGAGTGTTGAAATGTAAATTGTCAGAGACACCATCACTAAGGCCTTGAACTAGAAGAACTGCTGCCAAGACTCCTAAGATGCCTCATGCATCTGCTAAGAGAAAATCTACTCAACCTAAGTCAGTGTTGACTAATGCTATGAAGAAGCCGAGAAGGAAACTTGTTCTAACACAAGATGATGATGAAGAAACCGAAAGTGATGAAGGAATAAAGGGGAAGGTTACACAACAGGGTGCACATCAACTCATTGTTGATGAATTATGTCTTAAGATTACTAGCACTACAGTAGTGGATGAGGTGAAAAGATTAAAGTTTGGAAAAATGAGCATTAGAGATAAAGAGAAAGTTGAGGATGCTATTCTTGAAATGTTATGCATTTTCAAGATGCTGCCAATTGAAATTGAAAACAAAATTCCAAAAGAATTATGCAACAGGGTTGCATAGAAATGGGAGTATGCTCTGCAAACATAGAAGGAAATAAGGGAGAGTACATTAGCACAAGTTGAATCCACTCTCACCTCAACTGACATCAAACAGATAATTGAGCAATACAAAGGCAAGTTTGATCCTAAACTTAGAGCCTATCTAATTCATCAACACAAGGTTGAAGATGTTGTACAAGAAAGTATTAAAATTTGGAAGATACTATTTGGATTGTTTCCTACCAAGGATGAAAGAAAGGATGCTACTACTTCAACAATTGTTGAACCTGAAACCAAGAAAAATAAAATGGAGACCGGTACCCCTAAGGAAGTGAAAACACAGGATACATCTGAAGTTCACATTGTTGACATACCTGAGCAAAGCCCCATTAAGAATTCATTCTTAACTAAGGATGATTTAAAGAACATGAAAGCAACTGACACACCCTTGCCAGGTAGTAACATTGTACTGTTACAAGTCATGGATTATCCCACAATCAAGAGCACACAATCTGTTGATGACAATCCTACTCTACCTAAAGTTGCTACTATTGACAAGTTAGTCGGTACAAGCCCTACCAAGGATCCTATCAAGTTGGTACCACTAACTCAATCTCCATCTGTCGAGGAAGAAGACAAAGTAGAAGACAAAATTCAATGTCCTCAACACAGCAAAGAAGAACAAGGAATAAAATTAGATGAAGAAGCTGTTATTCCTCATGCCGAGGATAAGGGGAAAGGAGAAGAAAATATCAAGGGAAAATTCATTGAAGAACAAGAGCCAAAGGAGCAAGAGGCAATAAAATCTCTTGTATAGATGTCGAGTGGAAGCACCCCACCGAGAGCACAAAAGGAGAAAGATGAGGTAACAATTGATGAAGTCATTGTTATTCCTAAATGGGATACAGATAACCTTTCTTATGAGAAACTACAGATAATGAAAGATTTGTTGACAAGGAAAAGCAGGCAAGCAGAACTCCGAAGGGAGCATCAGCAAAAATAGGTTCTTCATGAAATAAAATATATATTTAATGAAGTATATGACTTATCAGATGTAAATAGTTTCATTCCCGTATTGGAACAACTTGTACACATTGTTCAGAAAGTCAATAATGAAGTTATTTGTGCAAGTGATAAGTTATTTGAATGGTCAGAATGGAGGTTTGAGACAAAAATGCTAGAGAAGATATCTACTAAGATAGCAGTGAAATAGGTTGAGCTATCCAATTTGGTAAAGGAGACCGAGGGATTAGCTGTGAATGGACAGTCTCTATTGGCCAAAATATGTAATGTTGAACTATTCACTGATGAGAATCAATGATTACTTGATACTCTCAAAAAAGAGATCAAAGCTACAAGTCAGTCCCTAACCTTGGATGCAGACACCAGTGCTGCACATTATGTCAAAATCATGCAGACACAAGGTAAGTTAGCCGAGCTGATGACTAATGATGGCAAGATTCATTCTCACCTACTTTCTATTCAAACTATTTTGACACCTCATCTGGAGGCTACACAGAGGAAGTTAGCGAAGGCTAAAGAATTGATCTAGAGTGATCCACATTTTTCCACAGTTGAGAGCCTCATTAGTTTAGCTGCCGATTTAGAAGTGCAGATAGAAGTCTTAAATATTGCTTCAACTGCTTGGACAACTGCACTCTACATGATCATGGTGCTCCATAAACCTTTTCTAGAGCAATTTTGTGAGCTACCTACTGATGAAGAAATTCATCATGTTGAAAACAAGGGGGAAATCATCATGACATGAGTACGGACAAGGATAGAACAGGGATAGGTAAAAAAATTTTTGAATGTATATATATATATATATATATATATATATATATATATATATATATATATATATATATATATATATATATATATATATATATCAGGGGGAGTATTAGGCTAGTACAAACATACTTTTGTAATTGTAAATAAAAATGTCATGACAAAGTGTTTTTGCCACTAATGTCAAAGTGGGAGATTGTAGATCTCTATAGTTTTGTTGACCATTACTGTTTCACACTTAGTCATATATCTAGTCAATGATGGTCGGTCATCACTATGACCGAGTCATTTTGTAAAGGCCGAGTTATATATTGTATACTTACCAAGCAGTAGTAATGTCGAGTAAAGTCATGGTCACTATGTATTTGTAATATGCTGAGTATAGTTGTTGCCAAGTTACATATGTCAATGATTATTGTGTGATAGAGAAGTTTAACTAATGTCGATTACAGTTAATGCCGAGTGCTAGGAATAACTTTTGCCGAGTTAGCCAAGAATGACATACAAGTTTGGAATGGCACAACGATCGAGGTAAACCATTTTTGGTGATAATGATTTTTTTTATTTTGTCTATTGAGGTAATTGTGGAGGTAATTACTCATCCATTTTATTATCATTGATCCCTATGTAATACCTAGAACCAATTAGAAAATTATATAGTTTAGGCGGTAATAGAAATAGATCTGAAACGTAGATCTTGAAATGGTAAAACATTTTTGTTATTATATAAGGGCAAGATCTAAACCAAGAGAAGTGTGTGAATCAGAGAGATAAGAGATACTGAGATCGAATGAGTATGAGAGAATGATCAAAGAGATATATTCAGAATAGTTAAGTATTCAGACAGAGTCCAGTGACCGAGCTAAGCAGTGAAAGGATAGAATCAAGAAAGATCAGATAGAAGAGATCAAAATATAAAGTAAAGAGGAGATCTATAATCTGCATACAAGTGCAAACCGAAAGATCAGGTACTGAGATATTTTGACAAGTGAATAAGGGTAAATCTCTTAACTGAGTAGTCTTAACAGACTTTATGTAAATCTCTTTACTAAGTACTTACTTTGTTGTAAGTTTATAAATCCTTTAACAAGGTAGGCTATATAATTCTTTTAGCTTTTGATAGAGCAGACCTTTCACAGGGTAGATCATGAATTGATCACATTTTGTAAGCCTTAATAGGAAAAAATTATTACTGCAGTAGTGAAGATTTGCGGGTGTCATCCCCACCCAAGTTTTACATTTCAAGGGTTTCTGGGTTACCAAAATCATGGTGTTATGAGTGATTTCTTGTATGCTTCTCTATATATTTAGTTTCTTACAATGATCAAGTTTTGTTTATGTCATGCATAAAGTTTTATCAGATTAAAAGGATAAAAGTAGGCAATATCTGATTCACCACCCCCCCTCTCTTAGTATTACTTTCCCACTTATATTTCCAACTGGATATGATAGATGAGGATAAGGAATACATTGAGTAAATTTTTGATGAGTCTATGACTTCATGTTATTGACTTGATTATGTTTCATTCGTCTATGATGAGGAAAAGAGTTGAAAGACACAAAACAATGTTGTTGGTTTATGAAGCATTTTAGTATACAGCGATAGAGTGTAGTGTATACCAAGCACAGTATTAACCAAGCTTGTGTTCATCGACGCATTTCTTTGTTAACTGAGAAGAACCAAAATGAACTAAATTATTAGTTTAGCTGATAAGATTGATGAGCTAGAAAATGTCTGAATTTGAGGTAACAAATAAAGTTTGTTACACAGATCGACGACTGACAAAATTTAGGAAAGATCTAAAGGATGAGAATCAAACTTGTTATTGACACAAGTGCTGAGGTATGTTTAAGAGACAAAATCAATGACAATGATTAAGTGGCAAAATTTGATGGAGTAGAAGAAAATGGTTTACATGTCTATATAAGAGACTGGAGATTTCACATTGAGTGTGATGCTGGAAGAGAAGGAAACTGTGGAATCATCGCGTGAACAAGTTTTCATGCATTCTGATCATACTGGTTAAGAAGAACCCTAT
The DNA here is from genome assembly GCA_027943335.1 of Chamaecyparis obtusa. NCBI lineage: Eukaryota > Viridiplantae > Streptophyta > Pinopsida > Cupressales > Cupressaceae > Chamaecyparis > Chamaecyparis obtusa. Next base: position 3,336,885 of record BSBK01002522.1, on the reverse strand, counting down.
TGCAGAGCATTATCGAGTGACAGAGAGTGATTACTGACGAATAGTAAGTTGAATAGTGTTTGAAACATAATTCATTTATTGATCAAAAATATTTGAATGAGCTAAACATTGATTTTTAATTTGCAATTGAAGTTGTATTAAGTCAGATTACCTACTGTTACATATTTAACCATTGTACACAGTCAAATCTTTTAACCGAGTGGACTAAGAAAGTCTTATTATGTATCATTCATAGAATGAGCATTTTTATCATGTCAACCCCAGAGTGACTGCTGGTTGGATGATAATGGTTGGTCTTAAATCCTCTAACAAGGTCACACCTAACAATGTGCTTGTAACCTTTAATAGGGTTGGGTCTTCACCGACCTCACTTCAGAAGAGTGAATATTCTGGGTTGTCGGTCCCAAGTGGTTTTCCCCTTCATAGGGTTTCCATGTTAAACCTCTTGTGTTATGTGTTGATTGTGATGTTTTTTTTTATGTCATATTTACATGCTACGCATTTGATTTGATCAATTATTCTAACAATCATAAGATGCCTACCCCATGATTTTAGTCCTTTAAATTGATTTCCCACTCCTAGAATGAGAGGAATCCAAATATATCGAACTACATGCAACATTTTCAAAAAATGCTCATGTTGTCGTGACAATTTTTAGCATCTTTTACATTTATGATGCAACCTATTTTGTAGGACCTCTATCCCACTTAGTTCAATTAACTAACTTCTTTAAAGCCAGTTTAGATATCTCCCATACATTTCTCAAGATTAAGGCACATTTAGGATTCACTTCCCAACCTTTAGGAATCTCCCTAAGGACTAACATGAAAGAAAACTAACTAAGCTAGATTGGATAGTACTAATTACTAATCCATCTAGACACACACTTGAAAGACCTTCTAAGGTCCAAATTAAACACAATTTTGACTTGGAAAAGGTCATATACAAGCCAAAATTAATAAGGACTAAGAAGCTAGCCCAGGTGCTCCTGCACCATCCTCCCCAAGTGAAAGCTTTCAATCCATCGTTGGATTGAGAAAGTTCAAATCAATACCCAACTTGTTAAACTCTGATTCCTTGATCGATGTTGCATCTACATCTATTTTCCCTTACCATTTGACTAAATATTCCTTATACTCTTTGGTTCTAGTCTTCTTATAAACTTTGGAATCCAATATAAAATCTACCTTCTTGACTGGTGTAGATGGTAAATGAAGTTCATCTACATCTTGAATGACTTCAGTTAAGATTTTTTTAGGATCAGGGGTTGGTCCTTTATAAGGAACCAGGTCTGCAACATTGAAGACAGGGGACATGCCACTATCTTCCAGTAATTACACCTCTAGGCATTGGCTCCATATTTTGCTAATATAGGATAGGGGTCAATCCTTCTTGTTGTCATATTTTTGCACATTTTGGAAGCCTAATTACTAGATGAGCTACTCTACCCTAGTTTGTGTTATTAGTGGTCTTGTTTAATATTTGTGTTCATTTCATTGCAAAGTACATGGAAAGGGAAAAGAAATGAATTGCATCTACATCTATACATACATTTATCTATGGCATTTATATTGTTTAGAAAGCAAAGAACTAAAAGAAAAGCATCTATCTAGGTTCACACAGGCTATGAGCATAGTCGTTATCAGATTTGAATGGATGAGTGCAGATATACATAAAGAAATGTTTAATATTGGGGTACCAGACATTGCCTGGTATTGAAGTTTGAAGCCTGGTCTAGTCCAGAAGCTCCTGAGATCCAGAACCTGCAAAAAGAGGATAGGGGATTTGGGTTAGATCCAATGGATCTAAACAATGGCTGGTATCACAATACTATGAATGCATACATACACTCAGCCATGCACCTCTAACAAAAGCTATGCTTAGGGCATATGCATGAGAACCATCCAATGAACCAAAAAGAGGCATCATGTTTTCACTAACGTGTTTGTTTCATGTGCAAATATAGGGAAGCTTATCCAACAATGATTTCCATGAATGATCTGGGCCCTTGATGCAGATCATGATAGGGAAACCTCATGATCTCCATCATGACCACATCAAGGGCCAAGGGCACACATAGTATGTATAGATGAAGAGTATCTAGATGATTCAATATTAATGAGGATCAATCAAGCAGCATGGCATGATAAAGCAAATACTGGTATCAAAGTGCAAATAGAATTGTATGTGTTGTGACATTGTGCATGATATTATGATAAGCCAGGAAGGGGACACCATGGCATCAAAAAGAACAAAGCTAATGACAGAGTACATAGATCTATGAAAGAGACAAGGCACTCTGCTACATAGATGTTCACAGGGCATGACAAGAGGCATTCATCATCAACATGTTGAGGGTACACAAATTCCATATGTTCAGAGAAAATACAACATAAGGTGTTTCAAGGCTAAGCCCAATGCATTAATATTACATTATAATGTACTTAAAATCTGCATTCTATACATATGTTGTGGCATGATTATGTTAATATGCATTGTGGAACAAATACATGGGGTTTCATTTATGAATCAGTGATTGTTCTTTCTAAGATAGCATGTCATCATAAGGCATAATAATGTACAGTAGCTCAAATGAAGAGTGTTAGTCCATTTTCCTATCATTGAAAAACCTTTTGAAAATGGCCTATTTTCTTGCAAATTCTCTTGATGTGTCCTACCCTGTGTTCTTTGTGTTGTCACCCTACCTTGGTCCAAACTACGTCTCCTGAATCGCCAAACCCAGAAAGAGTTTCAATTTCTAAGGTCTATTGGAAATTTTTAAAATCTGCCTAACTGTCGAAAACCCACAATATTTTCTGAAAGTTCATGATGTTTTCGGTCTGTGTATTTTTGACCTGCATTGTTTTCAACCCTATGCTTCCTACTTTGTGCGATTATCTATTGACATGTCGAAAACATTGTGTGTTTTCGATCCTTTGGTGTTGTGAAAGCTTTGTGTGTTTTCCACCACCCAGTTCCCTATTTGCTGGTGTTTTCTCTAACTGCGCAGGTGCGATGATGGTGGGCCCGAGTTGATAGGTGGCTCCTCCTGATTGGCTATCGCATGGCCGCATGTCAGACTTCTCTGACATGTGATCATGCAATCGCCTGCCACCTATCTGTCTAGGTCTGGTTATTCTTGTTGACTATCCTGCCTGGCAGTTTATTCTTCATTCAGCGACCTGGCGACTAGTAGTTATCAGTTGATCTCCCATTTCTAGCGGTTAGGCGGCTGACATCCAGCGACTCAGTGACTATAGTCGCATGATCTTTGAAAGGTTGGTGGTTATCTGCTAACCTCCAATGACTTGGCTAGCGATTAGTTGCGTAGTCGCTCAATGCTCGGCGGTTGGTTCGGGGGGGGGCCCAGTTCTTTTCATTGCCTGGTGTCGGAGATTGCAGATCTATGGTCGATGTATGATCTCAAGGAATATTCTTAGCCTTTGAGATCATGTGCCATCCATCAGATTTTATTCATTGGCCGGCAGGTGCTGAGGTGGCATCGCAGTTGCGAAGTTAGGTGGGGTCGTTGTCAGAGGGGTCTGTGGTGAGGATGGATCTAACGGTTGGCATAAGTTCTCATGGGATTTTTCAGAGCCATGAGATCTTATGCTAGCAATTCATTTTCAAAAGGCTTGCAGTGCATGGGTCCTGTGGCAGGTGACTCGGTGGTTGCAGTGAATGCGGATGTGACGTGTGGCTTCAGGGCAGACCCGGGTGCAGTCTAGTGTTTGGCGGAGTTATAAAATCTGGCGGTGCTGACAAAGTTTAATGTGGTCGTGCATTCACGAGAGGAAAAGAGGATTTTCTAGTTGGTCTGGGGATTGCGCGAATGTTAGTCGGGAAGTCGCTAAGTGTTTAGCAAAGACATGAAATGTTTGGCAAATTGGTGAAGGTCCTTTGTCGCCAATTTGCTAAGTCTAGTGGGGCGGTATTCGGTGAATGGCGTGGCGACAGGTGGCATCAGGCATCGTAGTTGCGAAGTTGTGTGGTGGTAGTTTTGGCTTGCGGGTGGTGATGTTCTCTCCATGCGGTCATGGTTGTGGTAGCGGTCTGCGGGTTGCTGCATGATCGCATAGCCTGTCTCCAGGCTATGCGATCATGCAACAAGGTGCCATGTGTCCATCGCGGTTGCAGAGTTATGGTGGTAATGTTGCCAGGGACTTTTCCTGTGGGGTTTCTGACCGTTGGCTGTGCTTTGGAGACCGTAGTCGCATGATTGCAAAGGTTAGTTTGGTGCCTTGCGATCATGCGACCAAGCATTATTTGAGACCTGTTTCCTATGGCGGTGAGAGATATGACAGCGCGACTGTGCCACTAAAGTTGAGTGTTAAGTTACCAAGCCCGTGAAGTATAGAGATCTACGGTGGGGGCATAAAGCTGGTCATGGTTTGAATGTGGGCCGTTGTTTCTCTATAGGCACCAAGAAAGGGATGTAGCCATTGGGATTTAAATTCAAATTTGTTAGAGAGTTTTCTGTGATAGGAAGTACCTAGTTTTAATGATTTTGGGCAGATTTCTTGCTGGTTTGATGGCGGTAGGTTGTTGCGATGTGGTCCAAGGTTCTTATGGTCATTTATAGAGGTGATTTTGTACTTGGAGGAGTATCATTTTGTGCTCAAAGAGCTATTTGCAGGTGGCTGATTTGACTGATTTTTGTGGCATTCATGGTGTACTATGCTGAGCTCGCAGATTCTCATGATTGTTGATCTGCTAGAGATTTGTTTTCTCCAGGTTGCTTATGCTTCCTGCCCCTTCAGTAAATTTTGTGGCTATTTGAATTGGTTGGGTAGTTGAAACCCTATGCCCTAGCTATCTGTAGCTTGTTGCATTCTCTCTGAGAATTCCAAGGCAGCTAGGGGTATATGTAGTCAAATTTTTGACTGTGTAAGGGTTTTGAATTTGGTCAGTTCTAGTGAAAGATTCTGCTCTACAGATTTTCTCCTTCTCTCTACATATAGGGTGTTCTTCTTTCCATTGTTGGTTCTGAGAATATAATACATGCTGCACTAGATTTGTCTTGTGTATGAGGACTCAATTTATTCTTACTATCACTAAGCTATCTCCATTTGAATTCTGAATGCATTAATCATACATCAAGGGTGTCTAGTTTTTCTTCTTAGATTGCCTAAGTGTTTGCAAGTGGAGTTATCTTCGCAGAGGTAACTGGTTCAGGGTTAGTGTTTATGCATGTATGAGCTGAAATTTTAAAGATAGGTCATGCTTATCTTCCAGTGGACACTGGTTAATGTATTGTCTGATTTATAGGTCTCTTCTAAGTGGAGGGTTAAAATACTTTGAATAGATAATAACATGCTTGAATGCATAGGTGGGTGTTAAGTTGAGGTTTGGTCATGGTGTGTGATTGATGTTAGGCATCAACACATTGAATCTATTTCTTTCTTGTTTCATAGCTATCTCTTGCAGTAGGGTATTTGACTCTATGGCCCATTGGATAGGGCACTGGTCTATCAGAGATTTAGGGCATCTTAGGGGATCTTTCAATCATCTTTCAAATCATTCCATTCAGTCCCACCCTTTCCCTTTCTTGTTGTTAGGATAGGTGTCTGAATTTCAATCTCATTCCATGCAAGTAGGGCTATTGCATGAGACTTTCTATCATTGGGGTACAGGATACCTATAGGAGATTGACTGCTATTCCACATTAATCTGTCTGCAGGCCTTTGGTTTTGTCATGAGGTGTCTTGAATGTGCAGACAAGGCAATACCCACCTGAGTGAATGTGGAGCTCGAAGCAAAAGGAGGATGTTCTTTATCCTGATCAATTGATTTGTTTTCCTTGTCAAGCTTGAGTGCCTAACTAGTGTTCTAAGCCCAACTATTTGATTCAAGCTTTGTCCTACAAGGAAAAGAGCCAACAAAATGGTGACTCTGCTAGGGAGAACATGAAGAAAGCTTGTTAAGATTTGCAGTGTGTTACCTGGATTTGCTGATTGATTTACATGTCGCTTTGTTGTGGGAGTGCTCAGAGTCTATTGAAGTTTCAAGGTGGATCAGTAAGTTTGTGTCCTCTGAAAAGAGGTGGTGACTCTATGCTAAAGAACCTGAGTTGTGCAGTTGTGTTGGGACTGCACTTAGTTGAGAAGAAGGCAGCAGCATTCAGGAGGTGTTCCAGGTATTTCTCCCTTTTCTAAGTGTGTAGTGGTTTGAAAGGAGTTCTTAAATTAAGTTTCAAGAATTTCAATGGTAAATGGTTTTACTCTTTTGAAAAGATTTGTTAAGTCATAGGTGTGAATGGAAATTCTTGCTTAAGAGGTTACCCGACTGTGAATTTTGTTGGTATACCTGGTTACCCAAACTCCATTCCCCTAAATGTTATAAAAGTTTTACCAAAGTTCAATGGGGAAGGGTTTGAGTCTGCCTATCAACATGTTAGAAATTTTTCAGATTTGATGTGTGACTATGGTGTTGAGCATGAAGATGTGATAATGAGATTATTCATGCGGTCACTGATAGGAGATGCAAGGGATTGGCTCTCTTGTTTGCCTGATAATGACATCTCTTCATGGAATGATTTAGTTGCAAGTTTCTTAGTCTGATTTTCTGAAAGGGTGAATGACTTTGACATGCTTAAGGCCCTTGTGGATATACAAATGGAGGAAGATGAGTTGGTTCCTAGTTTCAATGCTAGATTTATCAAGACATGGAAAAATATCCCTGGGAAGTAGCCAAGTGATGATATCTGTTTGATCATCTACTTGAATGCTTTTGATAAGAATTTGAATTTTGACTTAAGGAATAAGGAACCACTAACTTTGTATGAGGCTTTTCAGTTTGCAATGGATATTGAATCTAATTGGAGATATCATGTTGTAAGAAGACCACATGTTGCTGCTAATTTTGATTCTCATTCTTAGAATGTGGTAGATAGTAGGAAAAGGGATGCACTGAAAGGTTTAGAGCCATATCAACATATTCTTGTCCCTATTAGTGATGTGCCTCAATTTTCTAGGCAGGATATGATCCATGATCATGTAAAGGGAAGTAACTTATAGCCATATCTTGCATCACTTGAAGAAGAAGATTGCATTGTAACTGAAGCTTATATGGATGATGAACTTATTGCTGATGTATATCCAGCTGAAACTCAATATGATGAATGATTGTGTGCATGGCACTTGCAACAAATTGAGGAACTGGAGTTAGCTCTTGCCATTAATGGTAAGAAACTTGAAGAACTAGAGATGTGTAGAGCCATGGACAGAGAGCTTGCTCAGTCCAGTGAGTGTGTACCTTTAGATTATGACAATGAACTGGATAGCTGTCTATTAGAGGAGGGTTATGCTGAAAGTGTATCAAATGAAGGTATGATTAGTAATGTTTATAATCATTCTTTTGCTGATGATGAATGTTCATCTAATGAAGTGGGTAGTTCTAGTTTGAATGATGATAGTCGGGTAGCATTTTTGCATGAATTAAATGAAGATAGGTGGTATAAATGTGAGTATGATTCTTTTGATACCAATCATGAGTCTACAAGTGTGATGAATTTGAACCAGCCAGGGTTTGTTGATAAACATCACTCAAGTTATGAATCTGAAGGTAAGTTTCTTTTTGAAGATAAGAACATGTATGGAGATGTTAGTATGATCCCACCTTTAGATTTATATGTGCCAGTGATTGAAGGTTTTTCAGTGGAGACCTATGGAGATATGGAAGGAAATCAAGATTTTGTTTCAGCTAGATAAGGAAGAACTAGATTGTAAAGTGAATATAAATACTACTTATCCGGTTGATTCAAATGTCAGGTTTGCATTGGAAAGTGAAGAGGAAATGGGAAGTGATTTTCCTCTTGAAATGTGTTTTTCAGATTTGGAAACAGTGAGGTGTTGTGATGTTTTGAAAATGCACTGCACTATGTTTCCAGAGCTATTTCAGCCAGAATATCTCTGTTTCCAACAAGATTGGGCTAGTGATGAAAAGGATGTCTGTGATAGTTTTCTAGTTTCCAATGAGCTTGAGGACATGCCTTGCTATGAAATTTTTTCTTTTCATAGTTTCTGTAGTAAGTATTTGTAGGGTGCTGATTATGTTTCTGAGTTGGATGAATGTGAGTATGAGGATTTTAGTTTTGAATTGAGTTCAAGTGCTGAACTTGGTGATAAAGATGATGTTAATTCTTAGCTGGTAAGTGTACTCACATTTCATGGTGATCAGCCTTACATTAGCTTGCAAGATGTAATGGGAAGAGGTTACAAAGTTTTGCTGCAAGCTAATTTTACTCTTGATTTTGGGGAGTGTATGTGTGAGGTAGTCTGGTATGACAAGATAGATTTTGATCCTCATACACTGGGCAAAGATGAATACACTTATTACATTCTTGTGGATGCCTATCAAGATTTTTCATGAGTTTGACCATGCACATGAAAGGAAAAATTCTAGGGTCATCTCTATGCAGGGGGATGAGGACCAAGTGTTTGATAGAGGTAAATGATTGGCGTGGTTTAGCAGTTTTAGTTGTGTAAATATATTCAGTTGTTTCCCTTCAGTAGTAGTGTTAGTCGGAATAAAGAGCCAACAAAGAGGTTCAGCATATCATGATGCCACAATAGAGATACTTGATGCCAATATAATATAATATCAACAGAGCATTGACACAAGGACTTTCAAGTAAATGAAGCAATATCGATGGGCTTTCAATCAAAGTACAAATAGTGATCATTGATGCTTTCAACCCCAGCATAATAGCAAATGAAAACAATTACAGTGTGTATCATGGCATGATACAAGACCAAGAACATGGTGGGCTCATGTCTTCAAACATTCATACATATGGAGGAGCAACATTAAGCCAGGAAGCTTTTGAGACACTACAAATTCAATACACCAAATGAGAGAAACGAAGTAATAAAACCAATGCAGAAATGGTTCTTCGGCTCTAGGTTTCAGAACTCAAGCAACAATAGGTACAATAATATGGTGACAGTGTAGTGGTTTAAGCATAACCTAAGCCTCGATGATGGTGAAGGGCATATCATCTAATGCAGCTCACAATATGAACCAAGATATCAATAATACAACAGCATCATATGCCCATCCAAATAGCAAAGTAAGGTACACAACATGTACTTTGGGGTTCCAAAAAGATTAAATACAATGATAAATCGATGTGCCTGAACCCATGAGTGTCTTATGGTTTGTGAGAGATGCAATATATACAACAGTAATACCATTACCATGCTTGGGTAATAGTGCCCATAATAGAGTAACATGGTTTGTGCAATCAAAATAGAGGTGAAATGCCAATACAAATGTCGTGCCACAACATCATAGTAAATTGAATCAACAGTGCCCTAGCTTTATAGCTTTCAGGTTTCTATGTTACAGCAAGATCATGATACAACAATGATACATCTGCACCAATGCCTAGTTTTCGGGCTATGTACAGAAGAAAAATAAGCATCAACATCATGTAACATCATATATCACGCCCACAGCCTGGCATGGTGAGGAGACATTATGCAGTCATGCCTTAACCATTTCACGGGTCCTTAAACATCAACAATAGACTAGTATCATGATGCTCTAATGTACTCTCAGGTCGTGTTCAATGCAATGAGGTGTATGATGTCATGTACCATGGTAGTGCCCTAATTATACAAGAAACAAAATATATGCCTACATCCAAATACTATCAGTGCCACACACTTTCAAATACAACAGTGGTAATCAAGTAATGCAAATCGAATGCAGAGATTGAATGGTAAGCAATCATTGATGCCCTAATTTTATGAGCTAACACTAGGGCATCAATGCCACAATATCTTCAAAGCACGGGCTGTATAAACAACAAAATCAACAGTGCCCTAGATTTACAGAACCCATGCCCTCAAATGTAGCATGGTGCCCTCTTTTCTTCCAGTTAATGAGAGTCAACAAACAATATAGGAGCCATGTTTGAATGCAACCAATGTATGTCAAAAATCAAAAGAGACCAGTGTCATTCCCTAGCTCATGGCTCATCGGACACCTAGCATTCACACATTTCTTTCAAATATGAGAAATGACGGTGATCAATGCATATAGACTGAGATGCCATGAAACCATAACAGTTCCTTCAATATACAGAGAAATGGATACAAAACATAAGAGAACCATGTGAAGCCGAGATGCATGACAATAAACAAGAAATTCAAAGTATAGTGCTATGAAGAGATTTCATAAAACCCCAGCATATGAAGTCTACAGCAAGGGAAAAAAGAAATACTATTGCCATATGAAAATGGAATTTGTTCAAGAGCTTACCTGCAATGATTATGCTGAAATTGAATTTGTTGTTTCTAATCTGAGAGGGGAAGTTGCCAATTGAGAACTGCAGTAAGTTTAGAATGTGCCAGGTGCCAAGTGGGAGCTGTAATGATAGTTTTCGGGCATTATTTGATGATTTTATTGTTTCCTCCCCTTTTTAGGGTTGATTATATTGTCGATGCCTCAAGACTTTGGGTTATATGTGATTTATTCATTGTATGGTTATCCTCCCATTATTGGGGAGTTGATTTTACATCTTTTTTATATAACCTATAGTTTTTCTTAGGGGTTGAAAATTTGATTTTAATGCTATTATTTTTAAAGATGTGCTTCCCTTTTGGTTGAGGCTTTCCTTTAAAAATATAATTGTATCTATTAGAGGTCTTAGTGGATAGTTCTAAATGTTAAGTCATGACCATCTTTTATTGTAAGATATTGACAAGTGGTTTTTTTTTTATAAACCCTTGTTAGATATTGGTTATAAGGCATGACTTAGTGGGTGTAATGGTCATCTTTGACTATTCATTTTTAGGCCCCCACTTTCCTCACCGCATAGGAATCTAGGAATCTGACATTTAGACCATGATGCTACCTCATGGGTCCGTATTTTGAATTTTCTATTCTTAGGAGGTAGTGGAGTTGAATGCAAATTCTTAGGTTTTTTTTTTATACCTCTCACTTTTAGTGATTGAGGTTAGCTCTTCACTTTTTCTCTCTGATATGAGTGTTGTAGCTCTGAGAGACACAATTGTACCATTTTCTTTCCATCAATAAGAATTAATCCTTCTGTTCTCCTACATTTTCAGGTTTTGTTATTGAAATCTTATGCTAAGATTATTGTGATATTTTCATGTCCTTAATCTGAATTTTGAATTCAAGTGTTCATTTAGGAAATTGTCTTAGCTCAGTGATGTGATTTGTGTACAATTAGAAATATCAGAATTGTGAAGTTGTTCTTCCTTTCTGAATTCCAAGTACCTTATCTCATTGAGGGTTAGGAATGTAGGATTGAGTTGTGGTTAAGATTTGAAGTGCTGATAAAGTAAACTTATCATCAATTGTAGTTTCTTTTAAAATTTTGGTGGATCACCTTTCATTTCAAGTATCAGTTGTTTCTTTTCAAGCATTTTCTATCCCTTTCCCCTCAAGTTTAGAATAGTTCAATGATCCAAAGGGGGAAGTCGGCCCTTAATCCAGAGGTCTATTCTCAGTGAAGCATCCCACATCCTAAGAATAGTCCCATGTTTCATGAGATTGCTAAGTTCTATACTTAGCCATACTCAGGTGCAATCCTTAGTGACAACAGTTTTTGGCATGCCCAGTGGGACATAGTCTCAGTGAGTCTAATTTCCTAGAGAGTTTATTGCAAGTTATTGTTTGGTATGAGTAATGATAGTATTTTGAAGTCATACCTGGCAACTCTAATGGTGCTTTATGTAGATTAGTTTCTAAGCTTATGAGTGGGATTCCAACTAGGTAGAGTAAGGATCCTTTTGTGTATACAGAATTGCCACCTGTTAAAAAGAGGCCCAAAGCATCCCAAGCTCATCCATCAAAAACCCCTAAGTCTACTCCTAAACCTACTCATAATCCTACAAGCATTTCACCAATCCATTTAATACACATGTTGTTACCTGTGCAAGCAGCACCAGCAATTCAAATACCAGTAACCCAAGCACTGGTTACTCAAGTTCCAGTATTTCAAGCTCCCTGAAACCCTTTAATGGCTCAGCCTCGACAACACCCTTTTGTGGCTTTCAATCAAGGCAGCCCTCTAAATTTGTAGTAGCATGATGATATACCTATCTTAGCCCTCAAAAGTTTGCCCATCTTTATGGGAGAAGATCAAACTTCAACCATTGAACATATAAGAGATGTGGCATCTCTTTGTGCTCTTCATAATATCACTCAAGATGATGTTGCTATGAGATTTTTGATAGCCTCATTGAAAGGAAAAGCTTTGCAATGGTTCATAAGTTTTCCAGTTGCTTCCATAGATGATTGGGATGGGTTGGGTCAAGTCTTGACCAATTAGTTTGAAGATAAATCAAACCATCTTTCATTAGTTGAGCACTTAACTACTATTAAAAGAGCACCTCAAGAATACATGATGGATTTCAATTTCAGATTTCAAAGAACATGGCATAGAATACTAGCCACAGTTAGGCCATCCAACCAACATGCTTTCCTATATTATTTAAGAGCCCTGAATAGTGATATTGTTGTTATGATCTAGTCAATGGGTGGGAATAACCTTCTAGAAGCATATGATCTTGCCATAAGGGTTGAAAATAGTCTAATCTAGGCTAGGAAGATAGCTCCAAGACCCCCAATGCCTATTTTTCTAGAGTTACACCCTGTCCCAGAGTCAATTCCAACTCTAGCGTATATCCTGCCTCTCCTGATTCCTGCTCAACAAGCTATCAGCCTAGTTGCAAGTCAATCCTAGGATCTGGATGAGATTAAGAAAACATTGCATACGTTCTCTAATGAGCTATTTACTATAAGTAAGAAGCTTCAATCACAACCTTCCCTGCAATCCTACCAACCCTACTAACAACCTCTCCAACAATCTTCTCAATAGCCTTATCAGCCGCCCTTTCAGAATCATTATCAGCAGAACAAGCCCCAATACTAGCAAGGCCAACAAAATCAAACAAGAAGTTACAACCAAAAAGCTAGCCATCCTTACAATCCTAACACTCCTAGTACTTCTAAGGAGTTGGTTCCTGTGGCTCAAAATAATATGGTACAAAATTACCAATGGGGATGCCCATGCAATCAGTAACATGTTCAAGGAATGTTTCCAATGGGTTATGCTCAGGCCCTCATGGTATAGAATAACATGACCATGCCACAGGAGGTGGTTCAAGGACCAAAAATGCAGTAGTGTCCAGTTGCCACCACAAGTGAAGTTCAGGCACCTAAGGCAGCATTGGTGAACTTTCAGAAGGAAGATTTTTGTGGGGTGAATTTTTCAGTGAATGACAACTCAACCTATGTTCTAGTTGCATCCAATACAAGATCCAAGAAGAAAGATTTAGAAGCAGAGAAAGTGGCCTCTACTAGTTAGCAGGGCCTTGTTGTGAACTCACAACCCAAAGCAGTTCAAGCTCCAGTCCTAAACTAGTCTAAGGAAGCTAAAGAACCAGTCAAGGTAGGTACACAGCTGGTATCTACACAAACAGAGACTAGTGCACCAAAACAACAACCCAAAGTGAATTTGGGATCTTTTAATATAGTGGAGAAAATAAGGAAAACCTCTATCAATGTGCCTTTAATGGACACTTTGGCAATTCCTGGACAAAAGGAGTTGATACTGAATGAATTGGCTAAGATTTCACCAAATCAAGGAGTTGTTTTGGAACAACCTAAAGTCCTGGTAGCTGAAACATCTCAGATGGATCAGAAAAAAGAAGTTAGCTCATAGCCCGCTATTGTCTCACAGGTTAAACCTCCTCCTTTCTATATAACTCTTATTATTGGGGATCATTTAGTTCATAATTGCATGATAGATTCAGGGGAAAGTAGTTATGTGATATCTAAGCAGCTAGCAGATCTACTAGAGTTACCTTATGAGCCAATAAACAAGCCTATTGTTTAGTTGGATTGGTCATCAGTTAATACCTTGGGAGTCATAAAAGGCCTGAGTCTCACTCTTCATGAATGCCCCAATTTCTACATTCCCTAGGATGTCTATTCCATAGATTTTCTCCCTCATTTTTCTATTTGTCTAAGTAGAGAGTTCATTGCTAGGTTGGGGGGATATCTCTCAATTGATTGGTCCCATCTATACTTCAGAACTAGATATAGAACTAGGGTTAGAATTAAGTCTAAAGCTTTTGCAAAGACCCATGCTGAGCCATATACCCCAAGCCCTATAAATACCAATTTGATGTATCATGAACAACATCCAAGTGATTCTGAATCTGACCAGTGCTAGAAACATCCCTGATATTGCCTTAGATGAGTGGGTTGAAAGAGATTTATAGGAAGATGACCCTTTTAGAAACATGGAGGTTTCTCGTATTGGAATGTTCATCATTCATGAAGAAGGTGTTGTGATACTAGATCTAATGAAAAAGGAAGAAAAGCCTTCTGCTAGTCAGAATGATGATTTGTAGCAGCTATTCTTTGATGGTGCCAGAAGTAAGGTTGGTTCAGGAGGAGGAGCTATCCTAATTTCTCTAGAAGGACAAAGGTATTACTTTGTAGTTCATTTTTCTTTCATCTGTACTAACAACATAGAAAAGTATGAGGCATTGATTCATGGTTTAGAATGGGCTAGACAAAGAGGAATCAAATGCCTAGAAGTTATAGGTGATAGTGAGTTAGTGGTCAATAAAATTCATGGCACTAACCTCACAAAGAATGATACACTTAAAATGTATAAGCATAGGTTTTGGGATTTAATAGAAGATTTTCATGCTTTTAATCTAGTTGTTGTTCCAAGAAATCAGAACAAACAGGTAGACAAGCTGGCTACTATGGGAGTAGAATATGACATTCCGAGAGGTGTCTTAGATCCTAATTCTCAACATGTGAAGGTCCTGATAAGACCATCCATACCAGACAATCAAGTAAGCTGGCAAGTATTTGAAAATGATGAGAAGATTTTCAATTTTTTAATTGAAGAAGTTGAGTTCTCCAGAGTGAATGAGAGAAAACATGCTCAACAGTATGGTGACCAGATGTTACAGTTGAAGAGCAATAGAATACCTAAGGGGCTAGTCACACTTGAGTCTGTATTTAATTTTGATGATCAACTCAGAGGTGACAAGCCTAGTATGACAGTTAAGGAGGAACACTATCAGTCTATGGAGGTCCTCAAAGGTAAATTTATTAAGCTGGGAAAGGTATGCACTCAGCCTGAAACACAAGCCTTTGTTTCATTATTCTAGGAGTTGAGTGATGTCTTTTCTTGGGAATATTATGACCTAGAGGGATTTGATCCCCATTTGGCCCAACACACTATTGAATTAGAACCCCAAGCCAAGCCAGTAAGACAGAAACAAAGGCCCATCAATCCTAAGATAGAGGTCCTGATGAAGGCAGAATTGAAAAAGATGATTGAAGCCAATATTATTTTTCCTATTAAACACACTTCCTGGGTCTCAAACTTAGTGACAGTTAGGAAGAAGAATGGTGAAATATGGCTGTGTGTAGATTTTAGAGACCTTAATAGGGCTTCACTCAAGGATCATCACCCATTGCTATCTATGGAGTAGATTTTACAATATGTTTCAAGATCTGACCATTTTTCTTTGTTAGATGGCTTTTCTGGTTATAACCAGGTTCTAGTTAGAGAAGAAGATCAATACAAGATAGCATTCACCACTAAATGGGGCACCATGGCATACAGGAGGATGCCATTTGGGTTGTCCAATGTTGGTGCCACATACCAGAAGGCCATGGAGATGGCATTTGCTGGCCTGATGAACAAGTTTGTTCTGGTATATCTGGATGATATAACTATCTTCTCAAAAGATACAAAAGACCACCTAATTCATCTAAGGCATATTTTTGAAACATGCAAAGAGTTTGGAGTCTCATTGAATCCCAAAAAGTTCATTTTTGATATACATGAGGGTAGACTACTAGGACACATTGTTTCCAAGCAGGGAACAACTATTGATCCTGAGAGGGTGAAGGCCATTCTAGCTCTTCCCCTGCCAACTCACAAGAAAGGATTATAGAGTTTCTTGGGAAGAATCAACTTTTTGAGGAGGTTTATTCCAAACGTTGCTGCACTCTTGAAGCCTATGACTAAGATGCTAAAAAAGAATGCAACATTCCATTGGACCAGTGAGGGAAAAAGGTGTTTTGAAGAAGTCAAGGAAGCAATTGCATCTGTTCCTACTTTGGTAAACCCTGACTTTTCTAAAGATTTTATATTGTATGCTTTTGGAGGTAAAGATAGAATCTCTACAATGTTAGTCTAGAAAAATGCTGAGAAACAGGAACATCCAGTAGCTTTCTATAGTCAAGGCCTAGATGGTTATGAGCTAAATTATTTTCCTATAGAAAAGCATGTATTGGCAATTGTGATGGTTGCTCACCTTTGCATAAAGGTTTTCTTGTTGAACAAGGACTTGAGTCATAAGAGGGTTGGTTGGGTCACCAAGGTCATGGAGTATGATGTTCAGATCAAGGTGACCAAGCTGGGTAGAGGGAAAGGACTATGTGAACAGCTTAATGAAAAAATAGTAGATCCAGACCAGCAAGAAGAAGAAGTTGTTCTAATGAATCAAGATGCTAGATAGAGCACAAGCTAAACAACAGAGATGAAGTGTTACCTCTCTATAGGTTAGTGTCCTCAAGGCCTCAGAAGGAGTAAAAGAAGGTACTTTAGACTCTAGGCTATCTCTTTTTTTGTTATTAATGATGTTCTATATATAAGGGATCATACTGGTGTTCTACTAAGTTGTGTTGAAACTGATCAAGTAAGTAAAGTATTAGAAGAGTTTCATGATGGAGGCTCTGGTGGACACTTTGCTACCAGAACCACTACTCTTAAGGTAATGAGAGCTGGGTACTACTGGCCTAGCTTGTACAAGGATGCTTTTGATTAGGTAAGAAGGTGCAAGAACTGTGCCCTATTTGCTGGAAAGCAAAAGTTGGCAGCCCTTCCCCTTCATCCTGTCAAGGTAGAACAACCTTTCTCAAAGTGGGGACTGAACTTTATTGGCCCTATCAACCCACCATCCAGTGCTGGACACAAGTGGATACTTACTACCACAGATTACTTCACCAAGTGGACAGAAGCTGTAGTATTGAAAGAGGCCAATGAGACCTCCATTTTGAACTTCTATCAGGATATTGTATCTAGGTTTGGCACTCTAGAGATAATGCCATGGCTTTCCTGGGAACTAGAATTTCAGAGTGGGCACTTAGGCATAAAATCTTTCTGAGTACCTCTTCAAATTATTACCCTCAGGGTAATGGCCAAGCAGAGTCAACAAATAAAAACTTGCTAAGAATAATCAGAAGGACTATAGAAGGAAACCAGAGAGACTAGCATAGCAAGTTAAAGTTGGCCTTATGGGTAGACAAAATAACACCTAAGAGGGCTACTAGCAACTCACCTTACACATTGGTATATGGAAAGGAGGCCAGAATTCCCCTATCTACTGAGCTACCTACCCTGAGTCTGATTAAAGAAATTGATCTTATGGAGGAAGATGTTATGCAGGTCAAGATGGCAGAGCTTATTGAACTTGAAGAAACAAGAAAACTAGCATTGGAGAACCTAGAGACTCATCATGCTTAGATGAAGATGAGTTTTGACAAGAAGGCCACACCTAAAGTCTTTAAAGAAGGGGATCTAGTCCTCACGTGGGATGAAGCAAAACATAAACCAGGGAAGCATACTAAGTTTGATGCCATCTGGACTGGGCCTTTTATGGTAATTGGATGCAAAGCTCATAATGCTTTTCAACTGGCTAGCATGGATGGAGAGGAGCTCCCCATTCCAGTGAATGGGATTCACCTCAAGGCTTTCTTTTGAGGTTCTTTCTACCCTATGTTTTAGTAGTGTTAGAAGTTTTTGGCTTTCTATTTTCCCTAAGTGCCTAGCACAAGTTGTTTCTAGTTCAGTTTGCTTTCAGTTTTCAGTTGTTCTTAGTTGGCTTGGTTAGTAGTAAGCTTGAGTAGTTGCCAGACAGTTAGTTTTAGTTTTGGTTGAAGAAGGAATTTGTTTTGGTTGGAATCTGAAAAGTTGTTGTTAGTGACTCTGTGCCTAACGGATCTTAAAGGCAGCTAGTCAGGATGCTTAGTAGGAAAGCACTCCATAGAGGTCGAAAAAATATTGTCATATTTTTGCACATTTTGGAAGCTTAATTACTAGATGAGCTATTGTACCCTAGTTTGTGTTATTAGTGGTCTTGTTTAATATTTGCGTTCATTTCATTGCAAAGTACATGAAAAGGGAAAAGAAATGAATTGCATCTACATCTACACATACATCTATCTGTGGCATTTATACTATTCAGAAAGCAAAGAACTAAAAGAAAATCATCTATCTAGGCTCACACAGGATGTGAGCATAGCCGTTATCAGATTTGAACAGATGAGTGCAGATATACATAAAGAAATGTTTAATATGGGGGTACCAAACATTGCCTGGTATTGAAGTTTGAAGTCTGGTCCAGTCCAGAAGCTCCTGAGATCCAGAACCTACAAAAAGAGGAGAGGGGATTTGGGTTAGATCCAATGGATCTAAACAATGGCTGGTATAACAATACTATGAATGCATACATACACTCAGCCATGCACCTCTAACAAAAGCTATGCTCAGGGCATGTGCATGAGAACCATCCAAGGAACCAAAAAGAGGCATCATGTTTTCACTGACGTGTTTGTTTCATGTGAAGATAGAGAGAAGCTGATCCAAGGTGCACAGTGCCATGTGGGAGCTGTAATGACAATTTTTGGGCATTATTTGATGATTTTATTGTTTCCTACCCTTTTTAGGGTTGAGTATATTGTCGATGCCTCAAGACATTGGTTTATATGTGATTTATTCATTGTATGGTTATCCTCCCATTATTGGGGAGTTGATTTTACATCTTTTTTATATAACCTATAGTTTTTCTTAGGGTTGAAAATTTCATTTTAATGCTATTATTTTTAAATATGTGCTTCCCTTTTGGTTGAGGCTTTCCTTTAAAAATATAATTGTATCTATTAGAGGTCTTAGTGGATAGTTCTAAATGTTAAGTCATGACCATCTTTTATTGTAAGATATTGACAAGTGGTTTTTTTTTATAAACCCTTGTTAGATATCAGTTATAAGGCATGACTTAGTGGGTGTAATGGTCATCTTTGATTGTTCATTTTTAGGCCCCCACTTTCCTTACCCCCTAGGAATCTTGGAATCTAACATTTAGACCATGATGCCACCTCATGGGTCCATATTTTGACTTTTCTATTCTTAGGAGGTAGTGGAGTTGAATGCAGATTCTTAGGCTTCTATTTTTATACCTCTCACTTTTGGTGATTGAGGTTAGCTCTTCACTTTTTCTCTCTGATATGAGTGTTGTAGCTCTGAGAGACACAATTGTACCATTTTCTTTCTAGCAATAAGAATTAATCCTTCTGTTCTCCTACATTTTTGGGTTTTGTTATTGAAATCTTATGCTAAGATTATTGTGATATTTTCATGTCCTTAATCTACATTTGGAATTCAAGTGTTCATTTAGGAAATTCTCTTAGCTCAGTGATGTGATTTGTGTACAATTAGAAATATTAGAATTGTGAAGTTGTTCTTCCTTTCTGAATTCCAAGTACCTTGTCTCATTGATGGTTAGGAAAGTAGGATTGAGTTGTGGTTTAGATGTGGAGTGCTGATAAAGTAAACTTATCATCAATTGTAGTTTCTTTTAAAATTTTGATGGATCACCTTTCATTTCAAGTATCAGTTGTTTCTTTTCAAGCATTTTCTATCCCTTTCCCCTCAAGTTTAGAATAGTTCAGTGATCCAAAGGGGGAAGCCAACCCTTAATCCAGAGGTCTATTCTTAGTGAAGCATCCCACATCCTAAGAATAGTCCCATGTTTCACAAGATTTCTAAGTTCTATACTTAGCCATACTTAGGTGCAATCCTTAGTGACAACATTTCTCATCTACAATTTGTGAGGGACTCTTTTTTGTAACCTAGCTTTATTAAGATGCACCATTACTAAATCTCCAACCTTGAAGTGGACTTCCCTTCTACCCTCATCAACCTTACTCTTGTGTTGCATAGTGTTGTCAGCTAGTGCTTTCCAGACTGTATCATGAATCTCTTTCATAGCATAAGCAAAATATTCAACATACTCACCTTAACTCCATCCTTCAAGTCTCTAAGTTCATAGATTCCTCTAGGGTGTATGCCATAAACAATTTCAAAGGGACTCTTACCTTTGGTCCTATTCATAGTTTCACTGTATGCATACTCATCCTGCCCAATGATTTGATCCCTTTGTTGACCATATTCCTTAGTCAAGCATCTTAGAAGATTTCCAAGACTTCTATTGACCACCTCGGTTTGACCATCTATCTGAGGATGGTATGTAGATCCAAAGGACAGATTGGTTCCTAGTCTTTACCAAAGAGTCTTCCAAAAGTGACTCATGAACTTGGTATCTCTGTCTGATACTAGTATGCTCAAAGGCAATCCATGTATCCTAACTATCTCTTTAAAGAATAGAGAAGATATTTGTCTGGCATCATTGGTTGTCTTGCATGGCATAAAATGAGCCATCTTACTGAACCTGTCTACTATCACATAGACACTATCCATTAATTGGTAACCCAGCTACAAATTCCATGCTCAAGCATTTCAATGTCCTAGTGGGAATAGGTAGTGGTTGATATAGGCTAGAATTAGAAGTTCCTTTGGCCTTTTGATAAACAATACAACTCTCAACATACTTTCTAATATCAATGTTAATTCTTGTCCAAAATTAGAATCTTTGAACAAGTTCTTGTGTCTTAGTGATCCCAAAATGACCACTCAATGCACCATTGTGCTTTTCTTGAATCAAATTCTCCCTTATAGACCCTTTAGGGACACATAGATGACTTCCCTTAAATAAGAGGTTACTTTGCAAAGTATATTCAGCATATTTACTATGGAAGTGATTCTTCTGTTCTACACATACCTTATAAATGTCTACAAATTCTTCATCATCAGCATATAGATCCTTGAAGTTATCTATCCCCATGCTCTTCAATTATATCTCCTAGATGGTGAGAGCTCTTCTACTTAAGGCATCTGTCACCTTGTTTTGTACTCCCTTCTTGTGTTTGATGTTGAATGTGTATGCTTGTAGGTATTCAACCCACTTCATGTGCTTATGATTGAGTTTCTCTTCAGAGTTCAAGAAACTTAGAGCTTGGTTGTCTGAATAGACTATGAATTATTTTGGAAGTAAATAATGCCTCCATTTCCTTAAGGCCTGAACTAGAGCATACATCTCAAGGTCATAAGAAGAATATTTCTTCTTAGCTTCACTCAACTTCTCTGAATGGAAAGCCATTGGTCTCCCCTCTTGGCTTAAGATAGGCCCAATAGACACATTTCATGCATCACATTCTATGGTGAATAGTTTCTCAAAGCTTGGAAAAACCAAAATAGGTTGAGTAGAAATATTTTTCTTCAACAATTCAAAACTTTTATTATCTTTTTCATTCCACAAAACTTAGTCTTCATTCCTCCTTTAATGGTGTCCAACATAGGATCACAAATAGCATTGAATTGTCTAATAAACTTTCTATAATATTGAGCAAGGCCATGAAAAATTCTTACCTCTATTTTTTCCTTGGATTAGGCTAATTTAGGATGGCTTCCACCTTTCTAGAGTCCATTTTTCAATTCCCATGAGACAGTACAAAGCCAAGTTACACTAACTCCTACCTCATGAATTCACATTTCTCTAAATTTATCATCAACCTTTCATCATGAAGCCTCTTGATAACAATCTCTAGGTGTTGGAGATGTTCATCCTTTGTCTTACTATAAATTAGTATATCATCAGGATATACCACTAAAAATTTTCCAATGTAGTCCTTAATAACTTCATTCATGAGCCTCATGAATGTAGAGGGATCATTAGACAGTCCACATGGCATGACAAGCCATTCATACAAACCCTCATTGGTTTTGAATTCTATTTTCCACTCATCTCCCTCATGTATCCTAATTTGGTGATAACTACTCTTTAAGTCTATCTTGGTAAAGTACTTGGCTTCTCCTAGACAATCCATTAGGTCTTCTATCCTAGGGTAGGGAGCCTGTACCTAATGGTTATCCTATTTATGGCCCTTGAATTAGTACATAGTCTCCAAGTTCCTCCCTTTTTAGGTGCTAGGAAAGTGGGTACATCATATGGGCTAATGCTCTTTCTTATAAGACCTTGGCTTAAGAGTTCTTGGATTTATCTATCAATTTCCTCATTTTGTTGAGGGGTCATCTTATAAGCTACCTTATTTGGAAGGGTAGCTCTTGGTATGAAGTCTATCCTATGGCTCACAGCTCTTTTATGGGGTAATGTTGATGGTTTTCCATCACTTACAATGCCTTCATAGGTTTGCAACATATTTTGTATCTCCTTAGGTAGCTCTGGCTTCATGGCTACCTTGTCATCACTTACCTCTCTTGGCCTTAACACTTATGCAAAACCAACTCCTTATCCTTCTTCAAGAGTTTCTAAGAACTCCTTCTCACTCACCATGAGAAAATTTGGACTTGCTAACTTCATCTATGTATCCTCTAACAGTGAATAAATTTTGAATGTCACATTATCAAGTGACATGCATCCATAGGAAATACATCTACCTATGATCAAGTGACATGCATCCATAGGAAATACATCACATAGAACCTTGTCCTTATATCTCCTAGCTGAGAATTCAACCCAAGCCTACTCATTCACTAAGACATGTGTCCTTTATTAAGCCATGTGACCTTGTAAGGATTAGTATGGGCTATCCTTTCCATTTTTAATTTTCTGACTACTTCCTCTGACTTAATGTTGTCAATAGACCTTGAGTCTATGATGACTCTACATAACTTACCCATCATCTCACACTTGATCCCAAATAGGGACCTCCTCTGACTTGGCTCTTCCTTGACTAGTTCTTTAATCAGTGTTCTCCTCATCATGAGGTTCTCACCTTCCTCTGATACCAAGGGTACCTCAGGGGGTTTGACTCTTGTATTTGTCTCCTCTTGAACAAAACTATCTCTCTTGTCACCTCCTTGAGAAGTACTACCCTTATCTGGACACCTATAGGCAGGTTGTCCCATTTGGTTACAATGGTAACACTTCATGTTGGCAAAATAGTTGCCTCTTCCTTGTCCACCACTTCTTCCTCTATAGCTATAGCTCCTTCCTCTACTACCTCTACTAGATCCTCCTTGTTGTTCAATATATTTAACTTCTCCTTGAGTCCTTGGCTCTGAACTCCTTCCACCATATCCACTTCTTTTCCCTCTACTATCTCTTCCTCTACCTCTACCTCTTGAAGTGCTAGAGTCTTATTTCTTTCTCAACTTCTCCTCTACCTTGACAGCAAGATGATGACATTTTTTAATGGTTTCTGGAGTCAAGAGACTCATCTCATCCTGAATATTCTATTTGAGCCCATTAAGGTATCTTTCTACCTTTACCTTCTCATCCTCTACAACTCGAGATCTCATACAAAGTCTTTCAAACTCTTCAGTATTGGAGTTCACATCCAAGTCCTTTTTCCTAAGACCTTTTCTTTTCTTATGGAGTTGGATTTCATAGTCCTCTAGCACATATACATCCCTGATTTTGGCTACCATTTCCTTCCATGTAGCAATTGGTTTCTTACCTTCTTTCTCTCTCTCATCTTGTAGAAACTTCCACCAAGTGATTGTAGGGCCTCTTAATCTACTCTTTGCCACTCTTACCTTTTGAGCCTCTGTGATTCCATCACACTCAAAGTGGTTCTCTAGTCCTTCTATTTGATCTAGGACTACCTCTGGTTCCATTTTCCCATTGAAGATTAGAATGCCTTCTAATGCTTTCCTACTCAAGGCTTTCAATGCCTTCAAGAATGGTTCCTCATCCAGAATTGGATCTAGTTCAAGGACTTCATCCTCCAAAAGGATCTCCTTTTTCTTCCCATCTACTTTGTCTTTGGCTTCCTTAGCCTTCTCATCTACTTCTTCTACCTTTAGTTCCAATTGCTCCAATCTTTCCCTCAATAACCTATTTTCCTCTTCTTGGTCTTCCACTTTCTTTGCTAACTCAGCGTTAGTCACCATTGTATTATCTTCTACTACCTCAAGTGATATATTATCTCCTACTAACTTATCAGGTTGCAACATTAACCACAAGCCTGATCAAACAAGCTCTGATACCAATCTAGTGTATGTTCTCCTTGGTGTGCTCACATAAGTGCAATTAGGAACTTTCTTGTCCCTTCCAAAGGATCCTACTCTCTTCTAGGATCTTACTAGTCTTAGATGACCAACCTAAAACCTTTTCCAACTCTATTCTAAGAGTTAATCTCCTTGTGCTTAACCTTGAAGGACATCCACCTTTTAGTTTTGTCTCAATGCTTTCAAACACCTAGAAGAATCTAAGTGCATTTCTCTCACAAATATCCAATGTGGCTGTAGGGGTACCAAATACCTTGAAAAAATTCATTTTTTTCCTTTTGGATCCATTTTGATGGATCTCAAATCTCTTTTCAATCAAGTTCAAGAACTAGTCTTATAGAGGCCTAATTAGGCCTAGTTTCCTTGTAGCCCTTGACAGGGTCTTTTCCTAATTTCTTGTCAAATCTTTCCAAATAACTTTCTAAAAAAACTTTACATCCAAGTACCCTTTTGGAAATTATAAAAGATTCTAGAGGATTTAGGGGTCTATGGCCTCCGTACACATGCTTCCTACAAAGTAGGGCTAATAGGGCTAATAGGCTTGATTTCTAGGACTTTACTGAATTCTTGCTTGAAACCCAATCAAAAGGATTGACCAATCCTCAATCTCACCAACATACACTAAAATATTCATGTACTATGAGGAACCATGCTTGGCCCAAATAGTATTCCTTTCCCCTACATGCAAACACTCATTTCTCCACTGTCACACCTCTAACTGGGCACAGTAGTGTCACCTAGGGAATGACTATAAAATTAGGAGCTTGAATTTTTAGGACTCCTACCTTCCTATTCCTACTATACATTGGCTCCCCTAAAATATTTATCCAACTTTAGGAAGATCCTGTGGTTAGATTTCATGGGGGAGCCATAAAAGCACAAAGAGGCCTGGATTGAACCAGTAGACTCTCTAAACTCTAATTAATTTATTGAAGACACTAAACTAGCTCTAAACTACTTGGACAAATAGAGAAAAAGTCTTGTATTTAACCTATGTACATCTAAAGCTAAGTCAAATATTTCAATCCAAATGAACACAGTGTCACACAAGAATGCTCGGCTATCCTCAAAAACCATAGTTGCAGAGCTTCTATTCAAATCAAAAACTTACATTCTCTAACTTCTACCTCAGGAAATGAACCACAAGGTATCAGAAGATGCCTGTCCCATGATTTTAGGCCTTTCCATTGATTTCCCATAACTAGAATGAGGGGAATCCAAAGATGTCGAACTACATGCAACATTTGCAAAAATTGCTCATGTTGTCATGACAAATTTTAGCATCTTTTACATTTATTGTGAAACCTATTTTCTAGGACCTCTATCCCACTTAGTTCAATGAACTAACTTATTTAAAGCCATTTTGAGCATCTCCCATACATTTCTCAAGATTAAGACAGATTTAGGATTCACTTCCCAACATTTATGAATCTCCCTAAGGACTAACATGAAAGAAAACTAAATAAGCTAGATTGGATATTACTAATTACTAATCCATCTAGACACACACTTGCAAGACCTTCTAAGTTCCAAATTAAACACACTTCTGACTTGGAAAAGGTGAGATACAAGACAAATTTACTAAGGACTAGGAGGCTAGCCTAGGTGCTCTTGCACCAAATGTCCTCTTTAATGTTTCGACAAAGAAGAAAATGAAAGAGATGTGGGATAAGTTATCTTCATTATATCAGATGGCTTCAACATCGAACAAGGTATTCATAATGAAAAATTTTTACAATCTAAAAATGAAAGAAGGGGGAGTTATGTTGAATCACCTTAGTGAGTTCAAGACCTTACTTTCTCAATTGATTTCAGTAGGCATAACATTAGATGATGAAATGAAAGCTATTTTGTTTCTATGTTCTTTGCTAAATAGCTAGAAAGGGGTGGTAATGGTAGTTATCACTTCGGTGGCTGCCAAAAAAAAACTACAATTTGATGAGGTTGTTGCTACACTTCTCAATGAAGACATGTGTAGGAAGAATTGTGAGTCTTTCTTAGGTGATACATTAACAATGGTTAGCACTAGCAATCAGGGCAGGGGTCAAGAAAGTAGTAGATAAAACAACCATGGAATATCTCAATCGACACATTAGTCACAATCTAGAGGCAAAAATGGTACATGTCAGTTTTATGGTAAACTAGGACATACAAAGAAGAAATGTTGGAAATACAAAAAGACTAAAGATAAAGTGATAAATGATGGAGTAAATACTATACCTATTAAGGATGATGGTGTATTGGTTCTTGCTGCTAGTGACACAAATGCAAGTTCATGGGTTCTAGCTTCCGAAGCCTCTTTCCATGCTACTCCATGTCGCACTTTCCTTTAAAAATTATCAAGAGGGTATTTTTGGTAAAGTTCTTCTTGGAGATAACAAAGAATGTGATATTGTAGGAAAGGGTGATGTTTTGTTATTGTTGAAAAATGGTAAACAATGGATTCTAAAGGATGTTAGACATGTTCCTACACTTAAAACAAATCTGATTTCTATTAGCCAACTTTATGCTCAAGGTTGCAATGTTAGTTTCTCTTTGGATACCTATAAAGTAACCAAAAGGGTGTTGGTTTTGGAAAAGGGGAAGAAATTAGGTAGTTTATATGTTTTAGAATACAATAATGAAGTGGGAGTTGCTATGGCTACTATGGAAAACAATGTTGAACTTTGTAAAAAGAGACTCAGTCATATGAGTAAAAGGGCTCTTGAAGTTATACTTCAAGGAGATCAACTTTTGGGTCTTAAATCAATTGATTTGGAGATATGTGAACATTGTCTTTATGGTAAACAAAATCGAACAGTTTTATGAAGATGGGTCAGGAGAAGAAATCTTCTCCATTAGAGCTCATTTATTCTGATGTTTTTGGTTCTACGGAGGTAACTTCTATTGGTGGTGTAAATTATTACATTACTTTTCTTGATGATTGCACTCGTAAAGTTTGGATTTATATGTTGAATAATAAATCAGAGGTATTTACAAAATTTAAAATTTTCAAGGCAAAGGTTGAAAATCAGATTGGCAAGAAAATTAAATGTCTACTAATGGAAAATGGTGGTGAGTTTTCTCTTCAGAATTTGATAATTTTTGTGCAGATCATGACATTCTTCATATTAAAATAGTCCCTTATACACCATGAGAAAATGGTGCAGCTAAAAGGTTGAATCAAACTATTTTGGAAACATCTCGATGCATGCTCTCTAATGCTAGTTTGGGGAAATAAATCTAGGCAAAGGCATGTAATACAATGGTTTATATAATCAATTGGGCTCCTTCATCTCCATTTAACTTTGACATTCTGAAAGAGAGGTAGTCTGATAAAATAATTTTATTCAATCATTTGTGTGTGTTTGGGTGTGATGCTTATGTGCACATTTCAAAAGAGCAAAGAAAAAATTAGATTTTAAATTGAAGAGGTGCATATTTTTGGAGTATGGTGAGGATCAATTTGGTTTTCTTCTTTGGGATTCAATCACCAAGAAAGTGATTCGTAGTTGGGATGTTGTATTTAATGAGAAGTCTTTCTTAGGTTTGCAAAATCAGAACTCCACTTCGGATGATTTTATTAAATTTGATTTGTTTGACAATGGAAATCCTATGTAGAGAATTTCATGAGTCATCTTTCACCCATCTATAGTTATCCCTTCAAAAATTGTTGGACACTCCTCTTCTACCAAATCTCTACACTGTCCAATGCCCATGCAGCCCCATCTCATAACTACAAATCCCATTATTACTTCCAACACCATTTCCCTACCTATGCAACCTAGAAATTCATCTATTGGTGGAGTGACAGAGTAGGAGGCTCTGTTCCCAATTACTCCACCTCACACTCCTATTTCATACGTAGCTCCCATGCCCTTTGCCTTCTCACGTGCATCCCAGACTCTATCCCACTTGGACTCTTCTATCCCACACGTGGAGCATCCTTTCTCTCCTTCACGTGAATCCATACTACCTCTATCCACTATAGAAGAGACTTCCAAATCTTCAAATGCTCCAAGTCTCCACCTACCGTGGCTTACTCCCCACATGACTTTTCCTGTACCTTGCTCACACATTGTTGGGAATGTTACGGGCATTGGTATCTTTGAACTGCAAGATGGACATGACCATAATACACGCAATGAGTAGGGGAATAGTGAACTAAATGACCCTAACATTGGATCAGGCACTCAGTTACATAGATCTACAAGAGAACAAAAACGTCCAAGAAAATTCGATGATTATGAACTATTATTTTCTTTGTGTTCATATCAAGAGGAGCCTCAAAATTTTAAGCAAGCCTATAAGGATGTAAATTATGTACATTGGCTTGATGCTATGAAAGATGAATTGGAATTTCTATGAGAAAATGACACTTGGGATTTTATTTCTCCTCCATTAAATCAGAAAATTTTGAAAAATAAATGGGTCTACCGGTTAAAAGAAGAAGCTAGAGGATGAAAAAGATATCAGGCCAGATTGGTAGTGAAAGGATTTTCTCAACAAAAGGCCATCGATTTTAATGAAATTTTTTCTCCAGTTGTAAAAATACAAACAATACATTTGGTTCTGGGTATGGAATCTTTCTGGGATCTCCAGCATGAGAAACTCAATGTTAAAACAACATTTCTTCATGATGATATTAAAGATGAGCTATACATGGAGCAGCCTGAAGGCTTCATTAAAAAGGGCAACAAACACTTATGTTGTAGACTAAAATAGATTTTATATGGGCTTAAGCAAGCCCAAAGGTAGTGGTATCTAAAATTTGACAGTTTCATGACTCAACAAAATTTTATTCGTTGTGAATTAGATCCATGTGTTTACTAAAAATGCCATCCTATTGGTGAGTTTATAATTTTATTACTTTATATTGACAATATGCCGGTCATCAAAATAAGTGTGTAGATCATTAGTGAATTAAAGAGGCATTTGGCTCTCCATTTTGCAATGAAAGATTTAGGTGCAGTGAAGTGGATTCTTTGGATGGATATAATTAGAAATATTGAGAAACATGAAATTAGATTATCTCAAGAGAAATATATTTTGAAAATTTTGGACAGATTTAATATGTCAAATGCTAAGTCAGTTTCTACTCCATTGGCTGATCATTTCCGATTGTCCTCCAAGATGTGTCCTTCAATTTTGGAAGATGAAAATGAAATAGACAATGTTCTGTATTCATCTGCAATTTTTAGCCTTATGTATGCAATGGTCTGCACTCATTCAGATATTGCTCATGCAGTGGTAGTTGGGAGAAAATTTATGAGTAATCTAGGAAAGACTCATTGGCAAGTAGTTCAGTGGATTCTCTGGCATTTGAAAGGTACTTCTGCTTATGTTTTATGTTTTACTGGGAAGGAAATTCAACTTCATGGTTATGTTGATTTTGATATGGGTGGAGATTTAGATGAAAGAAAATATACTATTGGTTATGTGTTTACTTTTTCTGGGGCAGCGATTAGCTGGGCCTCTCATAAGCAATAGGTAGTTTCTCTCTCCTCTACCAAGGTAGAATATGTTACTCTAACTGAGGGAGCGAAAGATATGATATGGCTATAGTAATTGTTAGGAGAGTTGGAGTATAAAAAATTTGGTTTCACTCTATTTTGTGATAGTAATAATGCCATTCACTTGGCTAAAAATTCTTCTTCCTACAATGGCACGAAGCACATCGAAATCTGCTATAATTTCATTTGTCATGCTCTAGAGGAAGGAACATTCCAGTTAGATAAAATCCACACTAAAGTGAATCCGACGGACATTTTAACAAAGGTTGTATCTTGGGAGAAGTTTGAATTTTGTAGAGCTTCTCTCGGCATTGTGACGACATAGCCATAAGATCCAAGTAGGGGATATCTCTATGTAGCTCTTATTGCAGGAACGATTGGACTTCAAGTGGGAGATTATAACGGCTTTGCTTCTGTAATGGTTGTCAGAGACAGTGAAGACCAATCCTTCTTCTCTGGTCTGCAACCACCAGATTCCAAAACTATTTCATATTCCCAATGTTGCAATGCCAAATACATTTATTGAGCTGCTGCAATGTAATGAGACATTAAATAATAATAAACTGTAATCCTCTACTTGAAGAGTGGGCATATTCCAACAATGGATGAACCACTGTAAATTCTATTGACTCTTATTCTATGCTTGGTTTTGTACTTCTATTCTATTTTTAAAAGAATTTCTTTCAATATGGAAATTTAATTTCAACACTTGGATCAATTTAATGGAGTGTTGGTCTAGATGATATGGCAATCGGGGTTTAGGGATGGACTGCATTTAATAAAATGGGATTAACGATGCACAATCATTGAAAATGAAGTGTCCACGATACATAAACTATTGACTTTTGTGAATAATTCACTTTGACATCTATCCTAAAATACTTCTAGACTTGTATAGATATATGATGCGACAGACGTGGCATGCAGATTTCATTTAATTCATGAAGAAAAGAAACCAAAATAAAAATTTAACCATACGACTTGCTAGTTGAGTTGCCATAAATTTATTTCTTCTCGATCTGAATGGAATTAATTCAAAATTTTGTCTCATGTAATCTATCTTGCCATTCTCACCATCAAAAAAATTGTCAAGTGGAAATTCTTAACATATGGGCCATTGGAATGGACCCTGTGATTAGGAGTAGGTCTTAAACTATTTCGACAAATTATCATTTTCCATATGAAACCTTTGCATTTTGATACAAAATTTGTGATATTCAAATTTTGTCAAAATATTATTTAAAATTTATATAATTTTTTTAATTGAACAAAGTAAAACTTACAAAGAATTTAAGTTTTTATTAGTTAATTGAAAAACATGACATCTTACAAGATTAATCAATCACATGATCACATGATCTATTAGATATGATTGAACAACCATCACTGATTCTAATAGTGAAAAGATTGAGTGTTTATATATATAATTTATAGGTTAACATATTTTGAAGTGTTTAAGAAGTTTATATTCTAACCTCATATTTTTGGATAATTTGGAAGTATATATTTAAGTCATGAAACCCTTTTCTTATGTTTTTATAAGAACTATATCTAGTTTTGAAGGTCATGATAAGAATTTTTGAAGCAAAGATGGTCACCCTCTCCAAATTTATTTCAGAGGTATGCACAAGTTTGTGACCATGTTCTTGGTATTGTACAAAAGGAATTCAAAAAGCATGGTGATTGTTAAGTAGGAGATATTTTTCACAGCAAGACAAATTATGATATTGCTATCAGAATTCAATTGTATAGTTTTCAAGTCAAACTCATCGGTTTATCTTTCATGCCTAAATGGACTTAACCTTGTAAGAAACTTCATAACTAAGCTTGCTTGAATTGGAGTAGTACTAGAATGATGATATTGTAGAAAGGCTTAATGCTTCACCTATGTAAGTTTAACCTAGATGCAATAAGTCTTAAGTATTCCATATATTATCCTATAACAACATTACAAACATGGTAATGTTAGAGATGTAAGTTTGAACAATCATAAATAATTATTGAATTTCCTCACACAAAACTAAGGATATTTATTTGGATCCCTTTTAAAAAAATTATAAACCAAAAAATTGTCTTATCAATTATACAATAGAGCTTATCGAGAGGTGTGTATGTTGTCTTTAAAATATAATTGATTATGGAGAAAACCATTTAACAAGTTATACAAAAGACGCACACCTCACGATGCCCCTTTTTCTCTCATATTTAATTTACAAAATAGTTGGCTCAGTGGCCGGTTCCTTTAAAATTAAATTAGAACATTTCTCTAAGAAAATATTATTAAAAAATTTAACACTTTTTCGAAGTAGTAGTTCAAAGAGCCGTGTCAACAAATATTAGACTAGCAACCGCACCTTAGTGTGCAATGGGTACACTATAGAAGTATGGAAGGTCCACAAATACTTTGTTCCTTTGTCTATCTCTACCTCATCTTCTCTATGTACTTCCTTATCTCTCTATCAATCTATCTCACCATCTATATCTCTTTCTATCTCTTCCTCTCTATGAATCTCTTTCTATCTCCCAAGATCTCTTTGTAACTTTACCTCTCAATCTATCTCTATCCTCGGTCTATTTTTCTCCCATTCTCTCACTCTATATTTATCTATATCTCTATCTTCGTATCCCCCTCCATATCTAGAAACATCTCCATCTCTATAGCCATCCATCTTTATCCATCACTCCCTTCATATATCTGTAAATCTCTACATCTCTCTCTCTCTCTCTCTCTCTCTCTCTCTCTATATATATATATATATATATATATATATATATATATATATATATATATATATATATCCAACCCTCTATCATTCTCTCTTCTTTATATATATGTATCTTCCATCCCCACTCTCTCCCTCTATCTCTCCCTCTCCTCTCCATATCCCTCTTCTTCTCAATCTCCATTTTTGTACCTCTCTCTATCTCATTACTCTCTCTTGTGCTCTTCCCTCTACACCTCTCCCTCTTTCTATCCCAATCTCTCAGTATCTCCCCTCCCCCTTCTCTCCATCTCTCTCTCTCTCTCTCTCTCTCTCTCTCTCTCTCTCTCTCTCTCTCTCTTTTCCCATCTTGCTCTATATGTCTCTCTCCATCTCTATCGCATTATTTCTCATCTCTCCTATATATCTCTCTTTCTATTTGTAAACAAGAATTTCATAAAGCCATTATCTAAGATAAGAAATGGATATGGCATATGAACTACTGATATTGCTTTATTAGCATAAGTTGACACATAAGGGAAGTTTCAAGGAAGGTTAATAAATCCTTTATCAATATACGATGGTTGGGGATAAAATTTTAAATGCCTCATTTTAAATTTTAAATTTCTAACAACAATTTATGTTTAATAGTCAAAGTTCCAATAATGTGAGGATTGTCAAAACCTCCTCAAAGTTATATGAGTTATGTTCATTACTTTCTATTTTTTAGCTATTATAAAATTATAATTTTATGATACTTATCCTCTTTTTTTTTAAATAATTTACATATTATAGTTTAGAAAGAAAAGTTTTGCATATAAATAGTTAGATTAAAAACAATATAAATAGAAGTAAGAGATAAATTCAGCTATTCTTACACAGAGTAATTTAATAATAAATATTAATTTTAATTTATATTTATTTATTAGTTTTTAATATGAATGAGATATTAAATTATTATTCATTCTTTAACAACTAAATTAACACATAAATTCAAAAAATAGTCATTTAACTTTTGTATTTAAATTATCTTTTTTTAATTTTGTATTCGAATGAAATATCATAATATTTTCTCGTAAAAAAACAATAATGAAACTTTACACTATCATTTAATTTAATTTTTTTTTTTAAAGAAAAAAATACACTAAATTTTTCATGATTTAAATAATCCCAACTGTACACCAGAATAAGTCGGCAGCGGCTAAGCAGCCACGAAAATTGTTAACCATATGAAGGGGAAACACTTAGTCTTTTTTAAAAAAATTACAAAAAATTATATAAAAAAATGATTTTTGTGGCTGAATAGAATTAATATTTATTCAAAACTATTTTAAAGTTACTTTCTCATACATCAATGAAAGGAGTAATATAATCTTATAGTTTAATCCATTTAAAATTTATCTGATCTATTTCTATATACAGATTGATGATTTTATAAAGGTTCATCTCTGGGCTAGACGTACATCAATGGGGGACCAATTGGACAAGGCTAACAGTATGATTTTGAGAAACTCATGTACTGACTAGAAACTCCGTTGTGACTGTCGCGAAAAATGTTTGAATAGTCCGGTTCTTTGGAAATATGGGAAACTAGGGTGCTATCTGGACAAAACCTTTTTCTTCAATTCTTTCGATGTATTTCTTTTCTATATAGCCTTCCCACTGCTTGCTTTCCGCAACGCGAGAGTAAAGCTTGTGTATTTTCATTTCAACCCCAACGAAGTTTATATTTTGTTCGGAAGCTCGATTCTACTCTTTCATGACAATGGGTGAGCTTATGATCTTTGGTCTTGGCTGGATTTGTTTTGTAAGAATGGAATGAAATTTGTGTTGAATTTGTCTGTGTGTCTTATTGTTTGTGTGCAGGTTCTACTGGAAAGACCAAGATCGGCTTCAATGGTAATCACTTGTTTGCAATCTTGTTATTGTAATCAGAACATGGAAAGTCTCAAATCACCTGGGAAATAGTTTTTGAATTGTGCATACAAGTATGTTTATGAAATCTGTGTCTGTGTTTTTAACATAAACATTCTTGGATTATTAGACTTAGTGATATTTTTCAACGATTTCGATGTAAAAATTCGTTTATTTTATTTTTCAAATTTTTTATTTATTTTCGAAGTAGACAGCCTCAAATACACTTGGATCATGGAGGGAGGGAAAGTATTCCTATGCTCGAAATATGAATACTTTCGTTGTATGAAAGTTTTTAACAATAAGATAAACTAAGACTAAAAAATTAGACATGCAAGCATATTTTATCAAACATTCAAATATGTTGTATGTGCATAGAAAATGAAACCACACAACAAATTCTACTTCTCTATTTTTCATATATTACTTTTTTCCTACTCATCTAATATCTCATAACCTTAATCTACAAAGAGCTTGTGAAATTACATAGGAATTTATAGAAATCACAAATAGAGTAATTGATTATGATTTTGCATAGTGTTTAGCTATTAAAGATACGTGCCTAAAGAAGATCATTTCTTAGGCATATAGAACCTTGATGCCAGACATGGATTCACCAAGAAGGGAACGTTGTGTAATAATCTGTATATAAGGGAGATGTCAAGTCACTTGCAGATATGCATGAAACATCAAAAATCTACAATGACCCTCGGTCACAATAATAAAATCTCGAGGGGATAAAATAAAACATGTATGTAAAATTTTGTTTTATAAACAAAGGGACACACCATAAAGCCATAAGATTAGGAGCAAAAATGTAAACTCTTGATAAGGGA
Source organism: Chamaecyparis obtusa (assembly GCA_027943335.1). Lineage (NCBI taxonomy): Eukaryota > Viridiplantae > Streptophyta > Pinopsida > Cupressales > Cupressaceae > Chamaecyparis > Chamaecyparis obtusa. The sequence continues at coordinate 3,301,778 of BSBK01002522.1, read as the reverse complement.
AAGAAATAAAAATCATTGAAAAGGCAATAAAAATAAGACACCTAAAAATTCTAAATTTGAGTTCATATCGCAAACAAAAAAAAATAGAAGGGTTGACAATTTTTCGATGGGAAAATCATTTTTAGGGAGAAAGGCTGACAATTTTTAGGTGGGAAAATATTTTTTTAGGGAGTAAAGCTCCCACAAATAGCCTATTGACTAAATTAAAGTTATTAAATACATAATTTAATATAATATATTAGATTTTACATATAATATAATTATATTTATTATATATAAATCTTATTAGTGGAATAAAGTATATAAAAAAGATATTATATTTATTTCTTATTTTAATTAATAAATTATTAATATTAAATTATAATTAAAATATGATTAAATTATTATATTTCATTATATTCTTATTGTTATATTTTTATATTTAATATTCTATTAAACTTTTTATAAAAGCTAAATTAACTTTTAGTACAAAATTATTACAACTATATTATTGTTATTATATATTATATTCTTATATTTCTATTAAACTTTGAGAAAAGAAAAGAAAATCTATGTTATTATATTGTTATATTTATATTTCATATTTGTTCTTAGTAAAAAGTGGATTTTATATAATGACACTTTTAATCTTCCATAATTAATTATATTATTTCTAGTCTATTATTGTGCTACTATTTTATTAGGCTAAGTGCACTAAGATGGTGTGCAAAAAAGTGGCCACCTCCTTAAAAATCCAAAACTTTTCATAACACGATCGAGTTATTCAAATTTTGAAAAAACTAGGCTTGGCAAAGCCAAGCCTTTGCCAAGCCACAAAAAATAAAATTAAAAAACTTAAGTTTTTCAAAACCCGATCGCACAAAAAAGGCTTTACAAAACCCGATCGTGTTTTGACTATCATTAACTTTTTTTTAAAACTCGTGTTTGACTTTTCTTTTTCATGCCAAAACTGAGTTTGATGAGAGAGGAGGAAGGGAAAATGCCAAAACCCAAGTGGGTTCTTCTTGTTATTGGATTTTGTTGCTAAATTGATCATTTTGCAAGCATGCCATGTCGTCAAATAGGTAAGAATTTATTTTGTTTTGTTTTTTGGTTTCAATTTCAATTGAGTAGGGTTTGTAGAAGTGATTTAGGATTTTTTTAATTAATTTGATGTTAGATTTAGAAAATAATCCCCAACCACGAAAGAGACAACAAAGACCTCTTAGAACACATGAAAATCTTGATAATGTTGGATATGAGCAACAAGAGAACCCTCAAAATGTAACCTCACAACAAGAAAACCCTTAGAGAAACCCAAATCCTTCACCAAACCCAAATCCAAACCCTTTGCATCCTCCAATAGGTCGCGTTGATGACACACAAGAGGACCTTATCAATCACCTTCAACAAAAAAGTGCCCAAATATCCATATTGTTTAAAAGGTTAAGGTCCTCTAATTTTCAGCACCACTCATCCCTCGCCAGTTCCTTAGAAAGAATGGCCAATAGTGCGAATGAGGTGTATATGGAGGTTACAACATGGGGTTCATGGAGGGATAGATGTCATGCATTTTATGCTGATGGGTTGTCATATGATCAAGTGAATAAAAGAGGAAACTTGAAGAAGACATATATGTGCTCGTTTCACTAATCCTATTAGTAGTTACTCCCTAGAAGTAACTAAAAATTAGTTTCTCATACATTGGTGTGTTCATAATAGGACGAGAGTTGCATTTTGGGATAGGTGCTATGTGGTCTTTGACCAAGCACCCTATAATAATTGGGACGTTCCTTTATATTTTTTGAGAAAGCTATATTGTGAGTTTATCCTCGGTGAGAATCTGAATTACTTTGACATTTGGTAGTTCTAAGATAGAGGGAGAGGCTCTACCTAGGTTAGAGCTAGGGCACATAGGGTGGTAGAGCCACAACATAGGAGATGTCAAGCTGAAACACTCATAGTTCATGTTGCATTCCCGGTAGTAGTGAAGGAGTCTATGTATCTATAGACCCTTTAGGAAGCTACATCATTGAATGATGTCATTATTGAGCATGCCACATGGTTAGTCAACAAAGAGGGTAGATCAGCACCCGAACCACCTCCATCATCATCAGATGCTCCATTTGGCTCAACCCAACCCATTGAGCATATGTGCCCTAGCTATCATGGTATATGTTTTGGGGTAGATACCGACATAAATAAGGATGGTTTCGCATCCCATTCATGTACACATTGTGGGAGTAGATACTAGGCATTCGCTATTGAGGATGTAGCCCTCAAAAATGAGCTATTGATGATGGTATTTTCTAAGTGAAAGACATAGGTATGTTTATTTGTGTTTTGACATGTTATTAATTAATAACCTAAATCTTATAAAAGTGAATAAATTTTTATTTAGAGAGAAAATTAAATTGATATATGAATAATAATTGCAGGGTCCAATAGGTGATACTATGAGCAGACCACAAAGTGTTCATTTGACTAGACGTACACAGGTAGCTTCGACACCTGAGGTATAGTTTTTAAATATTCATAAAAATAGAATAATTTCTTGGTGTCAATATATCTTTTCTTAATGTGTATATTTATTTAATATTTTATAGGGCTTCGAGGGTTCAGATATCCAAATTTGATGATGTGAAGCTTTTTGCGATTGATTGTGGCTTAGAGAGCTGTGTGGTATCATATTTTTCACACCTCTTGTTTATATTTTTAATTGAACTAATGTGCTATCATATTCATTTCTCTTATGTTAATTTTGTTTCTGCTAGGGTACCCCACTTGACTCCAAGACACTGGGACGAAAAAAAAAATCCTTGAGGACACCCAAAGTACAAAAGGTAATTTAGTACATTTTAAATTTATTTGTTGAAATGTATTATGATTAAAGATGTACATGTATACCGGTGAATGCACATTTCTTATTTTTTCTATATACATAAATAGTTGGGTTTCACAGAATTAATCAATGCATTAGATGTCATTGATGTTTAGGAGTGGGAAGAGGTAACATTTTTATATTCACTTTCAATTGCATTCTTTTTTGTTCAGAATCTCTTAGAAATCATTCCTCTATGACTATAATATATGTTATGGTTTTCATATAGGAAATGGTCATAGTGGCCTCATCAACGATGATGCCTCCTAAGACTGTAGGAGAGCTATTATATATATATATATATATATATATATATATATATTAACTTGTGTTAATTGTCTTTAACCTATTACAAGTCCCCTCGTTACTTCCTATAGATTCTTTACCATTCCATTTTGTTAGGATTCCTCTCCCACAAAGGATCCCATCAACATTACTACATAGCCCAAGTGTAGAAAAAATAGATGAGGTAATCAACAATTCAACTACCAACAAATTATAGTTCAATATTTAGTTATTTTGATAGTATTTGGAGATAATATATCTATTTAACATTTGATTTTTTCTTGTGCAGACATCTGGTGACTCAAGTACTAGACTTCGAAGAGACTCAATTTTGATGATCCAACACAGTCATACATATTGATAGATATATATAGATGTAGTTGTGGTCATTAAATGACATTTATATATATTCGACATTTGTATTATATATATGAAGGTTGACATAGCATATATCATCTTTTTGTAACTCTATTATTGATTTGGAAGTTATGCCAGTTTTGAAAATGTACACGATTATTGTTCATTTTGATATATATGAAATTTGAAATCTGATCCAATTTGTTCATTTGTGCATACCTTTGTACTTCAAAACTTATTTATTTTTGTAATTAATCAAACATGTTTGTTCATTATTTAATATTTAATAGAATTGAAACATGTTTATCAAAGTCATTATGGCATGGATAATGTAATCAAAGTCATATGTGACTTGATTTGATGTAATAAGGCATGAAAAACCAAAATTTGTAATGATTTCAAGTCTATTGTGTCAAATTGTCCTAATTGACCAAATAAGGGTCATTAGAAGATGCATATTAATGGGTGGTTTATGTGGTTGTTTTTTCTTGTGGATTGGTTCATGGAATACATGTATATTAATTTCAACTAACATATTTTTCTACAGGAAGGATCATTGAATGGACGGTTGATGCAGAGGGCAAGCTGCTTAAACCACTTCCAACCTAGGTTGAGTCCTTTCACCAATAGGCTCCTCACAAGACACCTATTACCAAATATCTCCAACCAAGATTGGACTTATTTAGATCCTTCTCCTATGACTCCTTTCAACACAAAACACAACCCATGTGATGAGTTCCCTCATCTACACTTGCATATCCACAACCTAGATTCCCTTTCATGCACTTTACCCTTTGCAAAATAGGATCTACATTTCCACAAGACCACTATAGGAAAATTACATGTCCCAAACACTTCTTATGTTCCAACTACACCATTCATACCCTTTGTTATAGTATTTGAAACTCCAAACCATTAATTCCTTAGTTAGGCCTAGTAGAGACCTAATGCTTTTAGCCCTCCTAATTGGGTAAATTGAGTTCAAAACAAAATTATTCCAAAGAGCTCCAAATTTTTTTATTTTTTTATTCAAATACCCTTTTTAGAGGCCTATAAGATTTCAAATTTATTGCTACAAATTCCACCAATTGAGCACTTTACAAGTAGAAGCCCTAGATTTTAGGCTTTTAGGCTTAATTCGATGTATTTACAAAGGAATAGTATCACATCCACTTGTTCCAATCAAGAAAATTCTTTCAAAGGCTCATCCTTGATCCTAATACTCATGAACCATCACTATTTTGGGCATGTCCTTGCATACAACCTCATCGCACTTTAATTTCATTCACAATTTGACTAGTCACATAGGGATGCCTAGTCTCTAATTGCCTCCAAATACCTGGAAGCCCTTGTGTGCCATGTACAATACCACCTGAAACTTAAGGTACACTTTTAAACCCTCAATTTCACCAAAGAAGAGAATTTTCCCATTGTGAAATTAAGGGGAATTGCCCATTTATTGTTGAAACCCTGGTTATGAGGATTTAGTGACCTGCAACTACAAAATTTAATAGATCTTCCTACTTACAGCACTTCAAGACCTCAAATCAAAACTAAAATAAATAGAATTCATTCCAAGAACTCCAAATGTATGATTTGGGACCTAATGAATCTATACAAGTCCATATAGATCTTTGTAAGAGTGGATTTACACAAAAAACTAAAACTTTTGGCACACAAACTCCATGTATTTCTTCATTAACTCCATGATTACATTTGAAAATGGTCTTATAGGCATGTAATAATATTTTTCCACCCAAATCAACCAAGCTAACTACTATTCAAATTAGTTAGCCATTGAAACATAACATTTTGCAAAAAGTTGAAAAGTTGCAACTTTTCAACTTTTGCAATTTTGCAAATTTTTGACAATTTGGCCTTATTAGAAGCCTTGACCATTCATAAGTGATTCATGTACCCTCAAACATGAAACATGAACTCAAGTTATGCATATCTCTCCCTCCCTTTCCTTGCCCCCAACCCTTTCGTTCTCCATCTTTGTATTCCTCTATCTCTATCTCCTTGTCACTCTACCTCTCCCTCTTTTTATCTGTATCCCTCCACTAACTCCACATCCCACTTAGTCAACATAACATGAGTTAGTTGGTGATAGTGTCTGATCATATTTAAATGGAAAACCTCAAAAGTAAAGTCAATGGCTGAAAGTTGATTCGGTCATTGCAAGACTATTACAACCAAATAGTCCATCCGATTTTACATCATTTGAAAGCACTCATGTCAGCCAAAGTTGATTAGATATTTTATGCACCTGTTTGTAGAAAGGAAACATGAATAATTTTAAATTTAAAGAGATGGGACTTGGGTTGTCGGTTGCAAGACAATTTCATCTATTAATTTTATATGTAGCTTAGAAATTGCATCATCTTGTCCCAAAGTAAGGCACTCATTCTTCTGAAATGTGTCACCTAGGGCAAGCATTTTGTTAGTAAATAGATTTTGTCTTTATTTCTATCTTCTTTAAGACTATTACTCTATCACCCTTTCAAAGACAAACTTCTACTAACAGCTGGGTAAGTGTTGAGTATAAGTCACTTCCCTCTGAATTTTAATCTAGGTACAACTCCCTAAACAGATTTTCAATGAATTTCTCTAATTGAATTTCTCAATTTAGCTTTTAACCTAAAAGGTTAAAGGCTACTATATCATTCTTCAGATGACTTGCACTTTTCACAACTTTTCAAAAGGAAAACCAGATATACGAAAATAGAAAATCATAGTTTTCTACCTTCTATACCTATTTGAGATAGTATAATGATAGAATGAATCAAAGGAATATGAATCTGAATGCAATCACTGATATCCTCAAGATACTGACAAAGATCTATTGCAAAAATAAGGAATGAATAAAATATCACCACAGGACATATATTCACTGACTTCAAATTAAACAGATCTGAAACAAAGTACGATTGATATATTAACTATTCTTCCAGCACAGGAAAAAAAAACATGGAAAATATATATAAGTTCTTTAATAGCAAACTTGATATATCAGAAATGTCTTTGGACTAAAAGAAACTTTAAAAGAAAAATACCAATTTTCTTCCAAAAATTTCTAACCCTTTCTACTATGCAACTAAACTACTTATAGTTTTTGCAAAATTGAGAGGACTCCCAAAAAACTGACCTCTCAGTTAGAACAGTTTACGAGTAACCAAAGTAAAAGAGGACACATGTCCTTCAGATTTTCCAAACAGTTAAAACATAACTAAATTTCAAGATCAGCCTCCTTATCAATAGCACACTCCTCATCTCCCGTGAGATTCTCTCCTTCAACTATGGCGGATTGTGTCACCTCTCATTGCTTGTATGCCTGAATCAATTCCTTCACGAGCTGCATATGGGGAACCTTCATGTTCACTATCCTTGTCATCGCCACTTCCTTTGTCCACCTAGATTTCTTGATATTCTCGATTGTTGATGGGAATTGATCCACACAAAGATATAACACTGATCCAATCCTGGCCACCTGTGTAAAATCTGAAGGCTTAGGGTTGGCCTTTTCTTCAAGCTTTTTCATGGTATTCTCAAACAATGCAAGAGCTATTTTTGGTCTTGATCTCCATGATTGACTGTATAGGTATGAGAAAAATTTATCACCTTTAGTTCGGTCATCATTGTTTTTTTGCAACTTTCTGATCTCATTTTCACTGTCTTTATTCTCAGCGATAGTAATCCTAATGGTGCTGAGATGCCAACTAATATTCTTTTTGAGAACGAAGAAGGTTGCTTCATCATGTGACTTCACATGCCCATATTTTTCTATTTCCAAGAACTTAGACATGGCTCCAAACCATTTCTCATCTTCTCTCTCCCACACCTGCCTCTATGTTTGTAGTTCTCCTATCAAGGCTTTTGCATCGTGCAAAAATTCTTGAGCATCTTTAAGGTACTTAAGAACACTTTTGACAATTTCACTGATCCATTCGTCTACAGAAGTCACCAAGGCTCGGCCTCTCTACACTTGAATCAATAATTTTTTTCTCTCGGCAGATTCTGGGTCAAAAACCTAAGGAGACTGGACTAATGGAGTGGCATCAAAACTGTAGAAGGTATTGATAAACTGTGACAATCTTACAATCGTCTACTTCAATTCTTTCTTTTCCTTTCCATCTTGCCAAGATGAATTCAACATCTGTTGCACTATTTCCTTGAACAAATTATTCTTACCAGCACGATCTATGGTACCTAATTCCACCTTGGTGATTTCAAAGTCCTTTTCCTTAAGTTCTTGTCCGCCCTCTTTAGGTCTACAAGTCGCCACTTCAGCAGACCATTTTCTAGTCTTCACATCTGTGAACATTCAAGCTGTGCTTTTTACCTTTTTAGTTTTGGGAGTCTTCTAAACATACTTGCTCACTATATCTTTAATGGGCTTGGATACAAGAACCAGATTGCATTTTTTACTCACCATTGATATCAACCATGGGGGTGTAACTCTAGAACTAGTGGGTTACTTAGGTGTCTTTGCTAGTGTACCAATTACCTCCAGCGTGGCATCATCTAAGTCAAAAATATCCTTATCCACTTGTTCATTTTCAAATATGTGAAAACTCATATCTTCTATCTTGTCTCCATCAAGATTAATCATTAAGACATCCTCATGAGCCATGTTTTTCTTAGTCTTTAACCTGGTCTTAGACCTTGTAATCCTCTATGAAGGAGTAGCTAGGTGAGGTTTAGCTATAGCTTTCTTTCTCGTGTTTTTGGCCTGTGTTTTCTCAGTAGATCCTGCATTTTCAATTTGGGTAGATAAATTAGAAACAGAAACAGGGGAATGTAAAGAATTACATGCAACTTCTTTTTCTAATCTAGCTTCTTTCTGCTTCATTCTTTTTTGTGGCCATTCATTAGTCAACTGGATAAAACATAAAGGTCTTTTTTCAATATTATCTTCTTCCTCCTTGGACCAGTCTATAACAGGATCACTTTTCTCAACTAGTTTTTGTAGCTAAGCTCAATCAAATTAGACCCATCATCAGTTACTCCATCTACATTAATTTACAGTCTCATGGATTGAATTTGAGACACACACAACCTACTATGTTCTCTTTCCTCTACTTGTGTTTCATCACAACATTCTTCCCAGAAATCTTCCAGGTGAGGTACATGAAACATATGTGATCTAAGCCCTAGACTGCCACTGGCATATTTCTTGTTATCAAATCCCACCCTTTCAGTATAGTACTTGAAGTCAAAATGGTGAATATCACTTCCAATACTGACAGCGTTAGCGATGGTTTTACATGAAAAATTTACCCGGTGTTATTGGAAAAGCCTTATCCCACTCCTCTTCGGGAAGAAACCTTTTCAAAACTATAGCAAGCTTTCAGAAAATCTCAGCTAGGATAAAACAATCAAACACATACCTAGGTAACCTCAGCGGTTAGTCTTCAAAACCCCCAACCCTGATATATGTAAACCTAGGAAATTGAATATAATAGCTCTCATACTTAGTTACCAGTTCCTGGGCTTTCAAACTAATCATTTTGTTAGTGACACCAACCAACTCAAAACACAATTTACCAATGAATTTTTCATGCACTCTTCTGTAATTTTCAACAACCTTATCCTTTCGTAGAATTGGGTAATACTCATACACACACATATCTACAACCTAGGATTTGTGTGGTAATCCGTGCCATATTCTATTACAAGCTAAACAATACATGAGATAGGAAGACATGAAGAAACCACTACCAATCAATTTTGAGGTGTTGAACTATTCTCTCAGGGAACTAGCAATTAACTCAGCCCAATCTAGGAGTTGTGTTCCTTCTAGGATGATTTCAACATAGAAATACATCCAGTCAGAAAAAAGATAGGCAACTTGAGACCCTCTTACTCTATGCAGCATTACCATTAGGTCACTAATATAAGGGCGGACATGGGTTCTGTTAAATTTCTTAGGCATACATGAACCCCCTCTTTGCAGGTTCAACAAGCAGCTCTTTTCTATAGAGGTATGATTTGCATCCTTATTTTCATTGAATTTTACAATGGACTACGTGTGAGAAAAAGTAGAGAATACCTTTTCTGGGATTTACAGAGCTTGTGTCACTATTTCTGTATTAACTGGCATGAGGATGCTACCATCCTTTTTTATTGACTCAATTTGTGCATCATAACTTTGTATGCATTCAAGAATTAGCTCCAAACACACAACAGCGGGAGGAGAAGTCGCTAGAGAACATAAACCACTTTGTAGAATTTCCAGTGTTGGGGTACCCTCTAAAGAATTCAAAAGACGAGAAGGCAAGTCTTCGAAATCATAGTCTTCTAGGTCAGTATCTGATACTACGGACCATCACATACTAAACTCGTAGTATTCCCAAACATATGAAAAACTAACCTCATACTGCAGAAAATTAATCTTCTATTCACCTTGCAGATTACTAAATTTGTAAATATCACAGGGGGTATCAGCCAAACTCACCTCTTTTCTCTAGAAGCTTTTGATCACAAGAGCTCACCAATCCTTAACTCCACTCACTAGCTTCTTAAAAGAATACTTAAACACTTAAATGAAAAGATATAACTTAAATAGAGTCATAAGAGCTCACGAATTTATTGCAAATTTTTTATGTAGAGCACGGCACGGATTTGACTTGACATTTTGTACATGCAACCATAATTACCACTTAAACAATTCCTGAGGCCATTAAAAATAATGATTATTTTAGAACTCTAAGGTGTACTTAACAAATTCTGACCATAATTAGCATTTAATGCCATTCCCCTATGGGCCCCGCTGCTTAGCTATCATTTAGATTCTCTTCTCTTTCCTAATCTCCTCAGATTCCTCCAAACAAGAAAGAACATAGTTCATGGGAGTTTGACATTGTTCAAATGTGTTCAAGACTGTTCACCATTTACAAACTTCTATTCTAGCTCAATTGATAATTCACATGTCCAGAGATATCACGAACAAAAGACCATTTTGCTTCAATCTTCTTAAGTGCCCACGGCAAGTGTATTTCTTTCTTTATCTACCTATCATGTCTTCATAAAAGATCAAAGTTATGTGAACATCCTTGAATGGGTATGAACATTGTTTAGGGTTGTTCATAGGTGTTCAAGAGTGTTCAAGAAAAACAAAGCTTGTAAAATTCCAAGTAACTGAAGGCACAAACAGGATTTCAAAAAATGGTGAATGGATGTGACGCGTATTGAGCAAAGGAGATATTTGATCAGAAGACAAGGCTATTAACACAAAGACATAATCAAAGAATTAAAGGACTAGACTCAAACTTGGATTAACACATTTGTACCAAGTTGTTCTATTATCAACATCACCATTCATTGATAATTTTTTAGTTGTATTTTGTTTAAGAGTTCAAGATTAAAAATACCACATTGGCGTCAATTGAAAAATGCAAGTGTCATTTATTAGTACTACTTTGGCAATAAATTTTCCTAAGAATATGACAACTAATTTTGTGTAATCTATCCCCAATATAAAATCCCTTTCAAAGAATAAAAATTTTCGATGTCTAATGGTGGGAAATCGGTATTGAGCTCACGAATCTCTTGAAATAGAGAAAATACTATTGATTATAATGTTTTAGTCATCCATGTAAGTCATATTGTCTAATTCACTTATATATGGAGTTGAATATCTACTTCATAATCATTGGCTCATCAACTGGATTGATGGATTCTTGAAAGAATATACAAAATTTGTGACTTTCCTCAACTTTGCACATGAATCATTTCATAAAATTTAGCATACTATAATAAAAATAAATTCATATATCGGTGATAATGCTTTTGTTCACATTTTCATTTTTAAAACACTTGTATATAGTGAGAGTACAATTGAAGATCTTTGCTCAAATTTGATTTACTACCAAATAGAAATGAAAGCTAAAAAAAAAATAGTTATAGAAATAGATTTGATAGCATACTGTTAGTATTAAATCACACCGCAAGAATTTGCAAAGGACTATAATGATGTAAATATTCCAAGTTGAATGGATTATAATTATAGCACTTCTCAAAGACACACTTAATCTCAATTCAAAAAGGTCGTGATCACTTTTTCAAAGCACAAATGCTTCTACTTCTCACATCATGCATCCTCTCCACTATAATTTATAACTCTCATAGATGAGGCTAACCATAGTAACATCATTGATATGGAAAGTTGGAAGTGTAGGAATTTATGTACCTATGTTTCAAGCAAGGAAAAAATGTCAAATTAAAAAATGTTCAAGGTCAAATAATAATTTGTTGTTGTTATTTCACGGAAAATGTTGTGTAAAATTACAATGAAACATAAGACATGACTCTCAATTTCTTATCAACGACAACTTATAAATTAGACTCTCAATTTCTTATCAACTACAACTTATAATTTAGAGCACATAACTATAACAAAAATAAAAATAAATCAATCATTTAAAGTATAATAGAAATAATTTGAAATTCAAAGTAAAAAAATCAGTTTTCTTTTCTCTTCAATCAAAACATTGTTTATTATAAGTAAGCAAGTCATATTAGTAGACCTATTCTATCTTTAGCACAAATTCTTTTTGATTGATTTTTTTTAATTTTACTACACAAGTTCCTTATTGTTGTGGACACACATGGATCTAAATGATTTACTATACATGATATCAAAAACTTCCAACAACCAAAAAAATATAAATGCTACATACTAAACATTAAAATAAAAACAATAAATAAATCTACATTTCTAAATCTATAAAATCAATCACACTAAATCAAAATTCCTATTTCAATATGTCGTTCAACATATCTTTGGCGTACCCATTGCACACCAAGGTGCAATTGCTAGTATATTATTATTTTCCTTGGATCAATTTAATGGATGATAGGACAATCAGACTATAGGGATAGATTGCATTTATAAAATGAGATGAACAATACACAGCCAATGAAAATTGAAGTGTTCACAATCCAGAGACTAGACTTTTATGATTAATTGATTTTGACATCTATCCTAAAATACTTATGGTCAAATATAGATATTTGATTGAAGCAAGTCCAAACTTGTACATCATATCCAACTGCTCGGATCTCATCCCATCTGGAAGTATCCACTCAAATGAATGAAGTAAAGTAGCCAAAACAAAATGATCCATACGACTTGCCAAATTTTTATTTTTGATCCGAATGAGATTATCTCAACATTTTATCCTGTGTAATCCATCTTTCGATTCTCATCGTTAAGAAAATCTCTCAAGCAGATATTTTGAACATGTGGACCATTGAAATGGACCTTGCAATTTGGAATAGGGCTTCAAAATTTCTAAAATTATCATTTGTATTTGTTGTATTTTGATATAAAATTTGTGATCTTAAAATTTTGTAAAAATATAATTTAAATGATATATTTAGAATTTTTTATTGAACAAAGTAAAATCTACAAAAGTATATAAACTATGAATAGACCGCTGAAGAAAATTACAATCTCACAAAAGTAACCAATCGCTATTGATTGAACAATCATTGCAAATTGTATAATTGAAAAAAATGGGGAGTGGATTAACATACTTTTGAAGTATTTAATCAATTTATATTCTAACCTCATAGTTGTGGGTAATTTGAAAGTATTAATTGAAATCACAAAATCCTTTTTCTTTTTTTTTTTAGAAGTGTGTTTTGTTTTGAAGGTTATGATAAGAAATTTTGAAGAAAAGATCTACCCTCTCCAAATAGTTAAGTAATGAACAAGTTTGTGACCATTTTCTACGTATTATCAAGAAGAAATTGACAAAAATATAGTGATTGATGAGTAGGAGATATTTTCTACACCAAGTCAAATTGTGATATTGCTATTAGGATTCAATTGTATACTTTTTAAGTCAAATTCATTAACTTATGTTCCATGTCTAAGTAGACTTAAGCTTGCAGGAAACTACATAGTTAAACTTGCTTGAATTAGTGTAGTATTGAAATAGTGACCTGCTAGAAAGGTTGAATGCTCCACTTGTATGAGCATCATCTGAATACAATAAGTACTAACTATTCTATTTATTATCCTATAGCAACATCACAAATATGATGATGATAAAAATACAAATTCAAAAAATCATAAATAACTATTAAAATGTGTCACCTTAGATTAAACACATTTATTGAAAAACTTAAAAATTTTAATAAACAGAAAATATGGTGCTGTAAGATGTTGCTATTATAGTTTAGACATTGCCTCTAAAATGGAAGTGACCATGGAGCAATCTATTTAACAAAGTTACATAAAAGACACACGACGCGCGACGCATGATACCCCTTTTTGTCCATATATAATTTATTAAATAATTGGCTGCAGGGCGACTTCCTTGAACATACTAATATTATTAAAAAAATCAGCACTTCTTCGAAGTAGTTCAAAGAGCCGCGTCAACAAATATTAAATTTAGTTAACTAGCAGGAAACTCAATAAATGGTGAATCTCGCCTTATGCTGGAAAACCCAACGAAATCAGGGATTTTTCATGTTCTGCAGTTTGTATGGAGATCATTCCACCGCTTTCTTGGTACTCTCTGCTTACCTCGTCTTCACTCTTCTTCTTCTTATTACTATTATGGAGAAGACAGAGGAGGACGGGGCACCCTCTGCCTCCTGGACCTCCTGCTTGGCCTATTCTCGGAAACCTCTTTCTGCTGGGAAAAAGGCCTCACGAATCTCTTTATGCACTCTCTCTGCAATACGGCCCATTGATGACTCTTCGTCTGGGCATGAAAACAACAGTGATCGTTTCTTCTCCTGCCATGGCCAAGGAGGTTCTCAGAACGCACGACAACATTTTGGCCGGCCGGAAGGTGATAGAAGCAACAAAAGTTCTTTCCCATCACAAGTCCTCCCTAATTTGGGCCGAATACGGAGCTCGCTGGCGCAATCTCCGACGCATTTCAACTCTTGAGCTTTTCAGCCCCAAAAGAATGGAAGCTCTGCAACACCTCAGACGAGATCAAGTATTTCGCACCACTCGACTCATTTTCGAGGACAAAGGAAAGGTTGTGGATATTGGGCGGACGGTGTTCTGCACGTCTCTGAATTTGTTGGGCAACATGATCTTCAGTGCTAACGTCTACGATCCGCACGATGCGGCTTCTGCGGGGTTCAAAGATTCCATGTGGGAGTTGATGAAGCTCGGCGGAACGCCCAATTTGTCTGACTTTTTCCCGTTTCTCCGCTTCCTCGACCTGCAGGGCCTGTGTCGTCAGACGGTCAAACCAATGAAGGGTATGTATGATTTTGTGGATTTGTTCATACAGAAAAGACTCGCCCCTGCCAGCGAAAGTGTTGAGAAGACTGACTCAAAGAAGGATTTTCTGGATGTCCTCCTGGATTTCAGAAGCGAAGACTTCACTCTCGTTGATATTCGAGTTCTGATAGCCGTAAGAACTGAAACGACCAATGTTTTTTTTTCGATAATTCATGATATTTTGGCCAGAAGTTTAATTGTGTATCATTTTTCAGGAGTTTTTTGTTGCCGGTACTGAAACGACCAGTACAACAATTGAATGGGCCATGGCAGAATTCATACGCAATCCTCAGAAATTGAATCGAGCCCGACAAGAATTGGATGAAGTAGTGGGTTGCAAGAGAAGAGTGGAAGAATCTGATCTTGATCACCTGCCTTATCTCCACGCAGCCGTGAAGGAAATATTCCGATTGCATCAGACGGTTCCTCTATTGCTTCCCCACAAAGCTGAAAGTTCATGCGAGATCGGGGGTTTCGTGATACCCAAAGACAGCCAGGTGATGGTGAACGCGTGGGCCATTGGGAGGGACCCTCAAATCTGGAGCAATCCGGCAGAATTTGTGCCGGAGAGATTTTTGGAGGGTGAGAATAGCAAGATAGATTACAGAGGACAAAACTTTGAGCTGATTCCATTCGGATCAGGAAGAAGAATTTGCCCAGGGCTTCCATTGGCAAATCGAATGGTAAAGTTTGTCTCGGCTTCTTTACTTCATTCATTTGAGTGGGTCCTTCCAGATGGGATGAGCTGCGAGCAGATGGACATGGCGGACGAGTTTGGACTGACTTTAAAGAAGGCGGTCGAGTTAAAGGCAATCCCTGTACCACGTCTGCCACATCATCTATACTAGCTCTCCGTGATATGTATTAAATTTATCAATAATGTAGATCGTTTTGTTTTATTATCTGGTTTAAGTAGTTTTGCTTAGTTCTTCTTGTTGTATTTGCGTTTTGGACGTAATTTGTGTACTTCGAATTAATAACAATTAGCAATCGCACTTTGGTGTGCAATGGGTACGTTGTAGTTATGTACAAGATTATTGAAAAAATGTTCTTGATAATCATCAATGAATATGTATATGTTAAAATAATCAATAAAATAAAATCTTTTTGGAATCTTCTGAAGTATTCCCTGCTAGGAGCTTAACTATGTTAGGAGTTTACAAAGACATTGATAGGTGCCACTCAGTTATGGGATTTACATCTAGCCCTGTTAGGAGCTTTACCCTATAAGGAGTATCCTTTTTAGAGGACTTCAGACACTACCTAAAGTGCCACCCTGTTAAAGGATATATACAATAAGGTCTGTTAGGATCTACACAGTTAACGAATTTAGATATAAGAAACCTATTAGGGTCTTGTGACCTCGAAATAGAAGCTCCTTTTCTCGATCAGATCCTCTGTAACACATTCATTCTTTCATCAGAAAACTCTAGAATACCCTGGCTTGATCGCACCATCACAATCATGATCTACACACAAATCTTTGATTCCATGATATAAATATTACTTATCAATCCCTAAGCCGCCATCAACCTAAAACTCACCCAACACACTTGAAATCACTTTTCCAATATTTGCACTCAGAGAGATCATGCCAAAACACACATCCCAATATAAAAATCATCTTTACCAAACAGTTCGGCTAGAGGATAGACCCTTACAATTTATTTTACCAAGAACAATCAAACGCATTTTTCCCAACTCCTTCATCTTGATAAAAATATCTACCTTGATCAATGTAATGCCAACAAATCACCATAAATGAATTTAGACACGTCATCATGACAGTTGGAACACACATGAATCATCACAACATAATTAACGATCATTGATAGAAGATCTACCATCTATACCTCACGAACACTGTCTCCTTTTACTGAAACACCTTTTGTAACAACTGAACATGCTTAAATCAGTCATCCAAATTAGTTGCAGTCATAAACATAGTATCGATATATAGTCAAATATTATCCTATGATCACACCGACTAACTCATCATAGATTTGATAAACCAATCCAATCACTCATTTCTAGTCACAAACTATTCTAGCAGTTTCCCTTCCATACTTCAATCAATCATAACTTACACAATCTATACATTCAATAGTTGCAATTATATACTTGATTATCATCTAGATACATTTTCAAGTCTCCCTTAAGAATCGTGACCACTGGAACCACTTAAAACACATTGTTCATGATTTACATAAACTTGGCAACACATTAAGAACACTAGGTCAATACTTGACATCAATGACACACCATAATTGATCATCTCAACACAAAATATATACCATCACATCACTTACCATTACTGCATCAGTTATGCCAACAATTTTTACTCTTCATCATTTGCATTATTAGAAATTGCTCATATCAAAGAAAATAGTAAGCAAGCTATGGTCATTCAAGTAATCCAACTTATTTCCTGGAAGAAGTTTCATGGGTTGTCCATTTTGTATGGGAGAAGAATTCTTCAATTTTCAAACTTTGTATTCATTCTATAATGTATTGATATATTTCTTTAATAAAATAAAAATATCATTTTTTTCTAAATTAAAGCTAGCCGAGTTAGATTGGTTCAACCAAGATACTTTCACCTCTACATTTAATGATTTTATTCTAAGATTAAAATTCAATGAGTTTTTTCACTCAAGTTAAGCATATCTCTCCCTCCCTTTCCTTGCCCCCAACCCTTTCCTTCTCCATCTTTGTATTCCTCTATCTCCATCTCCTTGTCACTCTACCTCTCCCTCTTTCTATTTGTATCCTTCCACTAACTCTGTCTCTCACTATCGTCAACATAACATTAGTTAATTGGTAATAGTCCCTGATCATGTAAATTGATGCATAGTTGATTTAATGTTATCACTTCTTTATGTATAATTCTATTAGTAAAAAATTCATTTTTTAAATACCTTACTAATTCTCTTTAATTATCTTTCCATATGTATTCGACATACTCGTTGCACACTAAGGTACAATTGCTAATTATGCCGAAGGCATTTCATATTGAAATGGACAACCTCAAAAGTAAAATCAATATCTGAAATTTGATTCGATCATTGCAAGACTATTACAACCAAATGGTACATCCGATTTTCCATCCTTTGAAAGCTCTCATGTCAGTCAAAGTTGATTAGATATTTTGTGGACCTGTTTGTAGAAAGGACACATGAATAGTTTAAAAGATGGTTTTTACCAGCATCGACCATGTCTAACACTTTCAAACATGTTAATCCTTGGCTTTCATCTGTCAATTTTTTATGTAGCTTAGAAATTGCATCATCTTGTCCCAGAGTAAGGTACTCATTCTTCTGAAATGTGTCACATAGGGCAAGCATTTGTACCAAGTTATTATTTTATTAACGTCACCATTCATTGATAATGTTTGAGTTGCATTTTGTTTAAGAGTTCAAGATTAAAAATACCACATTGGCGTCAATTGAAAAATGCAAGTGTCACTTATTAGTATTACTCCAGGGCAATAAATTTTCCTAAAATTTTGATAGCTAATTTTGCGTAATCTATCCCCATTTCAAAATCTCTTCCAAAGAGTAAAAATTTCTGATGTCTAATGGTGGGAAATCAGTATTGAGCTCACGAATCTCTTGAAATAGAGAAAATACTATCGATTATAATGTTATAGTCATCCATGTAAGTCATATTTTCTAATTCCATTATATATGGAGTTGAATATCTACTTCATAATCATTGGCTCATCAACTACATTGATGGATTCTTGAAAGGATATACAAAATTTGTGACTGCCCTCAACTTTGCACATGAATCATTTCCTAAAATTCAATATACTATATAAATAAAAATAAATTTATATATTGATGATAATACTCTTGTTTGCATTTTTATTTTCAATACATTTGTATATAGTGAAAGTACAATTGAAGATCTTTGCTCAAATTTGATTTACTACCAAATAGAAATGAAAGCTCAAAAACAACAGTTATAGAAATAGATTTGATAGCAAAATGTTAGTATTAAATCACACCACAACAATCTGAAAAGGACTATAATGATATAAATATCCCAGGCCGAATGGACTATAATTATAGCACTTCTCAAAGATGCACTCAATCTCAATTCAAAAAGGTCATGATCACCTTGTCAGAGCACAAATGATTCTACTTCTCACATCATGCCTCTTGTCCGCTATAATTTGTAACTCTCATAGATGAGGCTAGCCATAGTAACATCATTGATATGGAAAGTTGGAAGCATAGGAATTTATTTACCTATGTTTCAAGTAAGGAAAAAATGTCAAATTAAAAAATGTTCAAGTACATGGTCAAATAATAATTTGTTATTGTTATTTCACATAAAATATTGATTACAATGAAACATAAGACACGACTCTCAATTTCTTATTAGCTACAACTTATAATTTAGAGCACAGAACTATAACAAAAAGAAAAATATTAATCATTGAAAGTATAATAGAAATATTTTGAAATTCAAAGTAAAAAAATCATTTTTTTTTCTTTTCAATCAAAACATTGTTTATTATAAGTAGCAAGTCATATTAGTAGACCTATTCTATCTTTACCCCAAATTATTTTTGATTGATTTTTTTTTAATTTTACTACACAAGTTCCTTATTGTTGTGGATGCACATGGATCTAAATGATTTACTACACATGATATCAAAAACTTCCAACAACCAAAACAATATAAATGCTACATACTAAACATTAAAATAAAAACAATAAATAAATCTACATTTCT
Organism: Chamaecyparis obtusa; assembly: GCA_027943335.1. NCBI lineage: Eukaryota > Viridiplantae > Streptophyta > Pinopsida > Cupressales > Cupressaceae > Chamaecyparis > Chamaecyparis obtusa. The sequence continues at coordinate 3,282,276 of BSBK01002522.1, read as the reverse complement.
AAATCTATAAAATCCATCACACTAAATCAAAATTCCTATTTCAATGTTTCATTCAACATATCTTCGGCTGATGCAAGAGCATCTTGGGTCTTTGGCAATCTTGCATCAACCAAAAACATTTTTTGATTTGTATACCTGTTTGCTGTAGTTTTCTTTATAATATTTGCATTTGATAGTTTCATGGTGTGTGAAGCTTACATCATGTTGGGGACCTATTTGGGAACCTTCTCCTATGAGCACATCAAGTTTGGATGGACTGTTTCAAAGTTACAGCTATTTTCCTTGCCATAAGAACAGTGTTTTCCTGTAGTTTTGGTGCTGATTGTTCATGTTGGTTCTCTTGATCCATAAGGAATCTTATTTTGCGCACTTAAGGGCTTCAAGGGGACCTAAATTAATATCATTCCCCAAGATTGTAGCTTCCAATTCATTATGAGTCAAAAGTTATGGCCTTTTTGGAACAGGACCTATTTTCTGCCAGCTTTCACGTCTCAGCTGTTACTGCAGTTTTGGTGCTGATTGTTCATGTTGGTGACCTTGATCTATAAGGAATTTTCTTTTGAGTATGAGTAGTGCCTGATGTGGACATCAGTTCTTTATTTACCCTAGGTGTCTGATGCAGGAGCATCTTGGGTCTTTGGCAATCTTGCACCAACCAAAAACATTTTCTAATTTTTGTAACTGTTTGCTGTAGTTTTCTTTATAATATTTGCATTTGATAGTTTCATGGTGTGTGAAGCTTACATCATGTTGGGGACCTAGTTGGGAACCTTCTCCTATGAGCACATCAAGTTTGGATGGACTGTTTCAAAGTTACAGCTATTTTCCTTGCCGTCGGAACAGTGTTTTCCTGTAGTTTTGGTGCTGATTGTTCATGTTGGTTCTCTTGATCCATAAGGAATATTATTTTGTGCACTTAAGGGATTCAAGGGGACCTAAATTACTATCATTCCCCAAGATTCCAGCTTCCAATTCATTATGATTAAAAAGTTATGGCCTTTTTGGAATATGACCTATTTTCCGCCAGCTTTCACGTCTGAGCTGTTACTACAGTTTTGATGCTGATTGTTCATGTTGGTGACCCTTGATCTATAAGGAATTTTATTTTTTTCACTTAAGGAATTAAAGTGGACCTAAAGTAATATCATTTCCCAAGAGCGCAAACTCCAATTCATTATGAGTAAAAAGTTATGCCTATTTTGCCTCAGGACCTATTTCCTACTAGTTTTTGGGTGAAACGTGTGGTGTTTCTTCTTGCAATGTTCTGTGTGCTCATATGGGACATTGCGCACTTAAAGGAATGTTCTTGGGTCAAGTTAGGACCTAAATCCAAAGGTGCATCAATTTATATTCATTCTAGCATTAGTTAAATGGTTTAAATCTTGAGACTGGACCTATATTGTAATTAAATGCATGACTGGCTAACCTGTGGCTTAGCTGGCTATATAAGGGGTCTAGATTGATGTAGTAGAGCATCATGGGAGAGATATAAGAAGGATTATCAAGATAAATCATTGGAGAAAAAGATAGGATGCAAGCTGTAATTCTGAATTCATAATTCTCATTGTATAAGGCCGAAACCTGGAAGGCCTCACAACCGAGCATGTTGAAAGAAATAATATAATTCTCTGTTGTTGCTGCCAGTTGATTGTCTCATATCCATTGTGTTTCCATTGATTTCATGTGATATTATATTTCTTCCATTGTGTAACTTTGAGCAAGGGCTTGTTGTGGATTCAAGTGGACTCAATTCTGCTTGATTCTGCTTGTATCTACCCTGCCCCTACGTCATCAGCGTACCCATTGCACACCAAGATTCAATTACTAGTATATTGTTATTTTCCTTGGATCAATTTAATGGATGATATGACAATCAGACTATTGGGATAGGTTGCATTTATAAAATGAGATGAACAATACGCAACCATTGAAAATTAAAGTGTTCACAATCCACAAACTAGACTTTTATGATTAATTCACTTTAACATCTATCCTAAAATACTTAAGGTCAATTATAGAAATTTGATTAAAGCAAGTCCAAACTTGTACGTCATGTCCAACTGCTCAGATCTCATCCCATCTGGAAGTATCCACTCAAATGAATGAAATAAAGTAGCCAAAACAAAATGATCCATACGAGTTGCCAAATTCTTCTTTTTGATCCGAATGAAATTAGCTCAACATTTTGTCCCGTGTGTTCCATCTTTCCATTCTCACCATTAAGAAAATGTCTCAGGCAGATATTTTGAACGTGTGGGCCATTGAAATGGACCTTGCAATTTGGAATAGGCCTTCAAAATTTCAAAAATTATCCTTTGATAAATTATCATTTGTATTTGTTGCATTTTGATATAAAATTTTTGCATTTTGATATAAAATTTGTGATCTTAAAATTTTGTAAAAATATAATTTAAATGATATATTTGGAATTTTTTATTGAACAAAGTAAAATCTACAAAAGTATAAACATTGAATAGACAGCTGAAGAAAATTACAATCTCACAAAAGTAACCAATCGCACATGATTGAACAATCATTGCAAATCGTATAATTGAAAAAAATGGGGAGTAGATTAACATACTTTTGAAGTATTCAATGAGTTTATATTCTAACCTCATAGTTGTGGGTAATTTGGAAGTATGAATTGGCATCACAAAATCTTCTTTTTTTCATGTCTTTATAGAAGTGTTTTTAGTTTTGAAGGTTGTGATAAGAAATTTTGAAGCAAAGATCCACCCTCTCCAAATAGTTAAGCAATGTACAAGTTTGTGACCATTCTCTATGTATTATAGAGAAGAAATTCAAAAAAATATGGTGATTGATGAGTAGGAGATATTTTCTACACCAAGTCAAATTGTGATATTGCTATCAGGATTCAATTGTATACCTTTTTAAGTCAAATTCATTGATTTATGTTCCATGTCTAAGTAGACTTAATCTTGCAAGAAATTACATAGTTAAACTTGTTTGAATTGGTGTAGTATTGAAATAATGACTTGTTAGAAAGGCTCAATGCTCCACTTGTGTGAGCATCAACTAGATACCATAAGTACTAATTAATCTATTTATTATCCTATATCAACATCAAAAATATGGTGATGATAAAAATACAAATTCAAAAAACATAAATAACTATTAAAATATGTCACCTAAGATTAAAAACATATTTATTGAAAAACTTAAAAATTTTAATAAACAGAAAATATGGTGGTGTAAGATGTTGCTATTTTTACGCTATAGGCATTTCCTATTTGGAAACCCTTGGCCTGATTTTCACCATCAACGGCTGGATGTGATGTAGAGTCCAATGACGAACATTGGACACTTCTTGGCCATCCATTCACCTACGAATGTGAGCCACATATTTTGTTCACCTGTCCGCTACTCTATTCTGACATATTTATTTCACATCTGCATCATTTAATTCTTCCATGGCGTGCTAGATTGAAATTCAACAGTCATTGATAGAAAAATATCATGATAAGCAAATTCCATCCCATCACATTAGTGAGTTCAACTGCATTAACCTGTATCACTGTAAATGACCTCAAATTCATTGCCACCTCTTTATCATTTATTGTGCAGTTATTGCATTTTCTCTCGAATGCTCTCTACACCGCCACCTTGCCACCTCTTCTCCTATAAATTAAAAACAACTCTACCAAGTTTTAATTCCTAAATTGAATATCGGAAGGCAAGTCAAAACACAAAACATCTAATCTTATACCTGCATACTGGAAGGGAAGGCACTGGAAGGAAGCTCACGGCACGTAGCAGCAATTACGATACTTTTTCTGCTCTTGAGCTTTGCCCTGAAAAACTATTTGAGTTAATGTTATTTCAATAGATATAAACTATCTCCCTCTATGTGAAAGCATTTTGTGCATTTTGACTTAACATTGTTTTATTATCTATTGATGTAGTCATAATAATTTTTTACTCCTATTTGTTTTATTACCAATATGGACCCTACAAATTTCATGATTGGTTATTTTTACTGTAAATGTAAATCCACTCAAAAGGGTGTTTAGGAAGGCACTTGCAATTTTAAAATGTAGCAGAATTCAATGGCTTAGAAAATGAAACTACCTAAACTATTAAATTTTAGTTGAATACTTTTAGCGTCATCAAACATAAGGGCGAAGGCAACCCATACACTCCTGTGGTTATTAAACATACTCTAGACAAAGAACAATAGTACCTCATGGGTAAGAACAAAATACTGGAACAAATGTAAGCTGATAAGTATTTTTATTTTATAAACATCTATTGAGACATTTTTACTACTCACACGCTATCATGTCCGTGTGATGAATGCAAAGTTTCAAATACTCACCCAGCAAATAATACGATCTGAGTTGATCTATCCTCACAAAAAGATAAGGTAGTTTATGTAGGTTATGAAGCTCACAAAGCAATATGTAAGTCTACGTAGATTATAACCCTTTCAACCCGATGCAAAAATCTACGCAGTTTCAAATCTCACATAGCAATAACACGGTTTCAGTGGGTTTAAATGCTTATGCCACCCCGATAAGGTGATCTACAACTTAAAAGAAAAGTATTGGACGATGTGTCCACCATTGGAATATAAATAAGGCACCTCATAAAAAGAGGACATAATTTACAGCGACATTAAGAAGAATTTAAGGTGCTATATTCAGGTCATGTCCTCAACTGTTAGAAACAAACCACACTCCGGACAACAAACGAATGAGGTGCTCAGGCGTTAAGACATGCCTACATCAAATGATAGGTCCCGGTTCGAGTCCTAGGCTGTCCATAGAATATAAACTCGTACATCTATGATTTTAAGTACATAAAATGTGTCCCACAAGTTTATTTCCAGAAACTCGAAATCAAAGAGAGGAAAAGGGGAAGAAGTGAAATAAAAAATAACAAGCGCGTAGATGAAAAAAAATGCAAACCAAAAAAAAATGGAACTATTTTATAGTAAAAATGAGTTGAGAGTAGCTACCGAGCGCTATGAGGCCCTGCTTTTTACCGGAGCCAGGTGGCCACCCTCTACCCCGCTTCTGTAGAGGAGAAGAATAGCTTCCCCCTAGACCTGAAGATGAGAGCGGCGTCAGAACCAATGCCATGCTTCCATCTGGGCCATACTTCCTTGGCCTCCCTCTCCTTTTCTTTCCTGAAGAATCAGTCCCTCCTCCCATACCAATACTCATACTCATACCTCCCAGAGGTCTATTCATATTTATCTACGACATTAGGGTTGTTGTTGCGCTTCCACTCACAGGCAAAGCTACAGCTGGTGTAGGTGAGTTCAAGTTAGGGTTAGTAGTGCCGCTAGTATTAATATTATTACTTGTAGTTGCGTTGTTGTTGCTGTTGCCGCTGTTAGTGTTACTATTCATGTTGATATTATTCCCAACTGCATTTGGGCTTCTAAGCTCTTTCCTCCAGTACCAACTGGTACCACAGTCTCTCCAACGATGGCGTATTTGGGTATTTGTATGAGATTTTAGCAGTGTTAATAGGGTAGGGCAACAGGTGTATGGTATCTAGGGAATGTATTTATGGAGTTTTGATCTTGTGAAGACAACACAACCGTATACTCGACAATATCTCTTATTTTGAGGACCAACCTTTTTTAATCTACATGGTCCTATTAATACGATCATTACTTGGAGCGCCAAACATAACCTTGGAAGATGGGCTGAGTAAATTTGCGTACCTGTTTACATGGAACGTCACTTGAACAACTAGGGTGACAGGTTTCTTACATGCTGTTAGGGCATTTGAAAATGGAGGGCCCCACCGAGATCAGCTGCAACAAAATGTTTGACGGATTCAACAGACGATACAAGCATTACAGCTCAACATTAGGTTGCCACATGACATTTACTATTTATTTTCCTCTGCAGCAGTATCCCAAAAAGTTGTCGTGAGTCTTATTCTTTCTTCTTTTATGAACTATTTTTTGGTTTTGTAAATCTCTTGTGTCTACCGAGTTTAATTGAGGTTGTTCAATATGTTTTTATTTAGAAGTTTAACTGTGTCTAAAATAAAAAATAGCAATCTAAAACTTAGCTTTTTACGAAATCAAAATGAAATCAACAACCTCCTATAACTTCTAGAACAATATGCAACAAACCTAGAGACAAACATAAAATTAAACTTATTCTATTTCCTTAATTTTCCACATTGATTTCAATACCATCACCAGTCCCCATCTCCTTATTCCAAATGCATTTGTGAGTGTTGATTCCATCATATATGAAGGAGAAAAGGTTATTTTATCTGAGTGCTTCTTATCACATTAATGATGTTAAGCATTTCAAGATAGTGGAATGTATGACGAGGGAGGTGATGTGGGCAGCGGCTATGCAGCTACGAAAATTGTAAACCATAGGAAGGGGAAACACTTAATTTTTTTTTCAAAAGTTGGTAAAATGTTATATAAAAGAAACAATTTTCGTGGCTGGATAGCCACTACCGGTGATGTGAGCCTCCAACCCATGGAGTTCACAAATGCATTTCATGAAGAATGTGTGAGCAGTCATTTGAGCACTAATATGCACTTACTACTGAAACTGGACTGTTATAGGAAGCGGTTGCAGAATTGGATACGCTTTCTCTGTGCACGCGGATTTCATTGTCCATTCTCATTCATTACAAGCACAGGATTTCAACGACATTGGTCAGGAAAAATAAAAAAAGTTAAATGTGGTCCGCGCACCCACACAAAAGTTAAATTCTCATTCTAATACTTCTAACAGGAACAGTTTCAGAATCAGATTATAATGATGTTATACATTAGAAAGTTCAGATTTTGAGAAGAAATTCAACTCTCTTTTTGTCTTTTGAACAGTGGAGAAAAAGGAAAAAACTTACTTAACCCACTGATCGACCATCTGGCATGCGCCTAGAAATCAGAAGACTATTGCTTCACTCACTTGTTATCATGGTAATATATATTTTACATAAATTTAAGAAAAAATACAAAGATTACATTTAATATATTATAGAAATTATATTGTTAATTATATATTTTATACTATATGTACGTCATATACAGAATATTAATAAACAATGGCATGAGAGTTTTTTGAAAAGATTATAAATTTTAAAAATAATATTCTATATAATATTATGCTATGAAATTTATTTAAATTAACATTATTGTTATATTTATATATTATATTACACCTTAAGTTTATTAAATATAAATGTAATTGGATTTTATTGATTTTTATATATAATATTTAATATCGTATATTTTATAATCTATAATATTTCTTATATTGTAAAATAAAATTAAATGAAACTTATATTATTTATTATATTTATATGTTTAGTGTATATATAAATTTATTTTTTATAGGATCTTGGAGATGGAAAATTATAACCAATTTATACAAAAATACGTACAAATATCATTGATTGAGAATGAAGTAATATTTTTGTAAAAGTCATGATCAAGAGATTCTGATATAGATCATTTTAAATTAAGTTTTTTTAATTTCTATAATATTCTATCAATCTTCTTTTTCTATTAATTTAGATTCTTTTCAGTTTTTAATCATAATTTTCTACTATGTATTGAATCTTTTTATGTCTCCACTAACATAGTAATTAAGTATTTGTTTTGATGAAATTGGAAAGAAATTTCTGAAAACTATTGTTTTCAAGAGAAAAGATCAAATGACCCATTTCATATATTCCTCGAGATGCAAAATTATAACCAATTTATACAATAATGTGTACAAATAAACCTTGATTGAAAATCAAGTAATGTTTCTTGTCATATCAACGGATTCCATTATTTTTGTCCTTTTCACATTAGATATTTTTGGTTTCCACAATATTCTACCAATCTCCAATCTGCCTTTTCCACTGTGTTGGTTTCTTTTAAGTCTCTGATTTGCCTTTTCCACTAACATAGTAATCAAGTGCTTATTTTGATGGGATTTGGAATTATACTTTGCAAAAGTTTTTAAGCTACCCCTTTTTTAATAAAAAAATGAAAGGGCCTTGATTGATGTTCGAATGTTATGGGATAATTATAGAAATTGAAATTCATTTCTGGCTTGGTGATTAGAGGCCTATGACAAATGAATTGTGACCTTTTTAGGTGCTACTATAGGTCAATATAATAATGGAGTTGAGATATAGTTTAGGGTGGCAATCCTACATGCTAGGAAATTTAAGCTTCAAAGATAATCTTAATGTGTTTATCATTGTGTATTTTTAAATTTTTTTGTAAAGGGTAGTCTTAAAAAGTATTTTTAAAGGAATGCTATGTATACGGGGAAAAGCATTTGACTTCTTTGAATAGAGCCATGTTCTGGGGTTGATTGAATAAGATAAAAATCAGTTTAAAAGGAATGTTGGATGTTCTCTATATTGTGATTAAGTTAGAGTAGGGATGCCATAGAAATTATAAGTTAAATGTATATGTTTAGATTGATTAAAATGGTTTAAGAAGTATTTTTTTTAGAGTAAATTAATATTTATTTATTAAATTTAAGTTTATTTAGGAATTGTCATTAGTTATTGAGACAAATATTATTTATTAATGTTTATCTTGAATCAATATTTGTAGTTGTGTTGGTTATAGTTGATTTTTATTTATTCTATTTATTTTTTCATCTCATTAAGACATATGTCTCTTTTTTTCTCCTTCATTCTCTATTGCCTTATCTATATAAGTAGGTTTATTTACATTCTATAATCATCTCAATACCATATCATTTTCTGGTGAAATATTTGTCTCTTTGTGTGGAAGCTTCTTGCATTGTGATCGTGGGTGAGGAGGTTGCAAACTCCAAAATTTTTAACATGTTAGTTAATATTCTATTGTCCATTTTTTTGTTAGCTTAATATTCTATTACACCTCATTTATTAAATTTACTAAAGAAAATATAGTGCTCTCTTAGAAAATTAATAATAGGATCGTACTTCATAGAAGCTAATCAAGAGTCACATTTGCCTCAATAATTCTTGATTAATGCTATTTAAGCATCACATCTACACAATTAATTATAAAATAATTATATAATATTAAGAAATCTAAAAAAACAAGACTATAGCAAATTTCAAAAAATTAAAATTTAGTATAAACAATTCTTAAATTTTTAGTACATTTCTTGTTTTTAACTTTTAAGTTTAATTTTGACTTGTAATTATTATATTTAATTTTTGAGAGATATGTAGGTAGAGTTGGGAAAGAGAAAGAGATTAAATAGAAAGAGATATAAAGGAGAGGGGAATAGAGAAATAAATAGCAATTAATGTTAGAGTTTAGAAAACACGATTAGGTTTTTTAATATGATTAAATATTTACCATTCCAATTAGGTTTATGATAATGTATGCTAGCTCCTAACGCATTTACATGAACCACCAAGGAAAAATAGAGAATAATACCAGTTTTAAACACAAATAAATTTAGGGGACAAAAAAAAGTGGAACAAATGAATTTATAATTTAGTGTATTGATTTAAAAACTGTCTATTTGAATTTTAATAAGCTTATATTGTCTTTTTGAATTTTAAATTTTATATATCACTTTTATATAAAATTTATAAATTATTTTCTTTAAAAATTTAGTCTTATTGAAAATTTGTTAGCAAATTTTTATTATAGAGTATTCTACTTTAAAATGATAATCATACCTTAATGGTTTATTTTGTTTACCAATTTTAAAAATTTATTTCTAATATGTTCATTACATAGGATTATTTTTTAAATATGAAACACATGCAATTTATACCAACAATACACTTATACTTACCTTAAATGTTAACTTGTATGTTTGTTGAATAGGACCAGGCAAGCTGATTTCAAAGTCAACAGATTTGACTATACAACTATTAAAGGTGTCATAGTTTATACACATCATACCATCCTTAACAGGTATGTCCACACCTTTAAATTTTAGAAATGACACAATCTATATTCCATTGCACATTGAAATTTAATTTAGATTGTATAATACATTTCCTTGCATTTCTTTTTATTAAGTTATGGCTACAGTTTTTAATTAATAATGAAATGTCCACTAGAAAATTGAATACTAGTCTCATACTCCTTAATTTAATTTGGTACTCCACGACCCAAGCAATTTAAGAATATTAGAATCTATACTACTGCCCAACCAAACTGTACTCCCCCAATAGTAATCTTTAGATATCTAAACACCCAACCATTTGTTATTGTTTAGTTTATCTTTTATTATACACATGAATAATATAATACATGTCCAGCTTAGGTACACATTCCTTGACATTTTCTACTACACGTACCACAATTATTTTTTAAACAATAACTTATTATAATATTTACATTCATTACTCTTAGGAAATTGCAACCAACATGAAAAACTAGGAAATCATTGAAGTCCTAAGTGGAGAGACAACAAACAATGTTAGCAGCCCGTCAACTCCGAATGTAGAAGCCAGTATACTACAAGAATCATGTTGCTCAGTGAATCAACCAATAAATCTTGCAACCAATATTCAATATCTATCTTCAATTTTGTCAACCAATTGTCATGATATTGTGCAGAACTTCAAAGTTGAATGCCAATCCCCTGTAGTGGAAGAAAAAGACATCAATACACTTCAAGATAGTTGTACTGAGTTGGAGGGCCTATGCACCTTCATGAAAGAGTTGTATTATGATCATTATTACACACGTGGTGCAGCACCCTCCATAGTGCAAGCATATGAGTTGTACTTGAACACAAAGTGATCATATGTCCTACCTTCCACTAAGTAGTTTAAGAACAACCATCTATATAGATAATCTAATGTAAATAGACAAGCTTCTATTTTCCACACTATGTAACCTATCTACAGATGTGAATATGATTTTGGGTACAATAAATATATAAATAAATGTCTTGCAAATAAGTTTTCATTGGAAGAATGTTCTTTTTCACATATTTAGTATTATTGAATTGGCTTGTTTACATAGAGAATATGGTACACAATGCATTTTTTTACAAAAACACTTACTAGCATAACATCTTGCACACAATTAATATCGAGTAGAGGAAGAGAAATGAAAGTCAACAACTTAACTACCAACGTGTTGTTTTTATTTGTTTTTAAAGAAAATGAATATAACATGCTCAAACTACTTCACCTGAAATTGTTTTATATTTACCATATACTACATTCTCCACAACCTAACCACCAAATTTAACCACACTTGCAGGCTACTTGGTTCCTTATAGATTGTACTTCACAATGGGAAGTTTAACAATAGGCGCACTTGCTAAGATTCTTGAAGGCACGCTTATTATCGATCCATACTTACAAGTTACATCTATACATCCTATCCAACAAGCACATTCTACATCTACCAAATACCGACTACAACTCTCTGATGGGGGACACACCCATTTCGCCCTACTACCAAAAAATTTCACAAATCTTGTCATTGAACAGGCTTTGGTGAAGGGCTCAATTATTTGCCTCAATAAATATTCTTGCAAGATGTTAGCTAACTTCACGTAAGCCCTTTCTTTAACATTACCATCTAGAATTTTTTCATTTCCAAAGTAAAACTCCCACCTAAATTATCACTCTTTATTCTTTGCAGGGCACTCTTAGTCGAAGACTTTGATATCATCTCAAACAATACAGCTCTAGTTGGAACTCCAATTCCACTCCTTCAAATTCATGACTCCCTTCGTCCTTCAACCTCTGAACATGCCTTGGGATCTTCTTCAAATACAGATTATTTTGTACAAAATATTGCTCCTTTTCAACCACTCCCCATTAAATCATTGACTCCATATCATAGGAATTGGTCCATTGAGGGTCGAGCATTAGGAAAAACACCAATCCATGAATACAAAAATGCTACCCGTGAAGGAAAAGTATTTGGTTTTGAAGTCATAGATAAAGACAAATCTGAAATCCATGTAACTTGTTTTAATGAACTAGTAGATGAGTTCTATGAGGTTGTTCGCCCTGGTTGCCTATACAAGATCTCTGGTGGCCATATAAAAGTTTCAGATACAAAATATAGCAGCTCAACAAACCCTTACGAAATAGTCCTACTAAGCTCATCAATCATAACTCCTTCCTCATGTCTAGACTCTACAATACCCAAGCATAGCTTCCACCTCAAGAGCATAGATTCGCTAGATGGATTCCCTATCGACTCCCTTGTAGATGTCATCGGCATACTTGTATCAATAACTCCTCCATCAACCATTCGCAAAAGAAATGGAACTAAAACAAAGAAATGTACATCAACAATAAAAGACATGTCAGACTATACCATAGATATTACACTATGGGGTAACCACTGCAGAGTAGAAGGCAAACAAATCTTTGATATGTTCACACAACAAAGCCCAATTATAATTTTGGTTAAATCTACACGTCTGATATTGTGGAATGGAAGAAAACTTGATAGCACCTTTTCAACCTCTATTATCATCAATCCAACTTTGCTTGAAGCTTCTGCATTAAAAATATGGTATATAGATTTGGGAAATGACCAACCCTCTATATCCTTGTCAAAAGGCCATAGTTACCCACCCAAATTTTTTGATCCAATAGATATCTCTACTATTGTCAACAAAGAATTTTCCAACACAAATCCTATTTGTGTACAAGCAAAAATCACTAAATTGTATTTGGACAACTTCTACTACCTTTCATGTCCACTAGTAGTGGACAACAAAAAATGTAAGAAAAAGGTTGTTCACTGCTCAACAAACACATTCCGCTGCCCCAAATGTTCTGTTGAACTCTCCAACTGTGCCTACAGCTACATGCTCAAGATGGACTTGCAAGATGCTATAGGGGAATTGTTGAAGGTAACTGCATTTGAAGGACCCTCCATTGATTTGCTCGGAGTACCTGTAGAAGATTTACAGCTCCTATTAGCTGAGCCTGATGCTGCAACACATATATTGGACAATGTTATAAATAGTCAGTTTATCTTTGAACTTACAACAAAAAAAATCCTTTTGGGGGCCAAGATACGCAAAGCATTGTCGGTATAGCTCTGAAGCTTGCTTAAAATTAGCACATGGATCTTATTATGCACAATAACATATCCAAATTTGAAAGGTTCTACTAGAGTGTTATGTATAAAGAGATGTTTTCATACCCTACTATGATAAATGTAATTATCCATTTCTATTTTTTTACGAACCCAAAAAAAAATTACGTTTATAATACAGAATACTAGATGTGCAAGCACTATATTTCCCATGACAAATAAATAAATTATGCAATCTTTATTCTCATTGTTTTCCTACTATGTATGTCTTACTCTCACATCTTTTAACAGGGTTTTTTACTTTAAACTATACTACATATATATGTGTTCTTTCTAAATAAACCAAGACATAAATTTTAATGATGTAAGAAATTAGAATCATTTTACATATAGAAATTTAACAATTAAAGATTTAGTAACATATCAATTCTTTCAAAATACCCAACAATCTAATTTCAAAAACACTAATTGCAGGTCTATAGAACATCTCTCTTATTTGGGTAAATATCTATAAATGGATATACAAAATGATAATGCTCAGGAAAAGAAAAATCGGGCTAACCAAAAGCAATGAGCAAGGTACCAAGCAAAAAAGGACATTAGCAACAAGAAAAAATGAGAAAGTCATCAAACTCTTGTAGGTGAACCATCCATCCCCATAGTACCTTCTTTGGCTATGCCAAACCACCTACAAGAAAGTTTGCCACAAATTTTAAGCACTCCTCACTTCAGTCCACCCACCCAACCATATTCTCACCATTTCTCACAAAACTACTACACAGTGAGAGACAATTTCCATTGCAAATTAGATAACCTTTCCAAAATTTCAACTTGTACAATATGCATGGAAAAATACCCAGGAATCAAAACAAAACAAATAAATGGAACAGCCACTTGTTATAGATGCTCTTCAGAAAGAAATAGAAACCGGTTTTCAAAATGGAATAATATGGACCCTGGTGTACAACCTAAATGTTTACAAATTCTAACTCAAATTGAGGAGATGCTAATTGCAAGGATAAGCCCTATCCTACAAGTTATGCAAGAGGTGGACAACTAAAGTATAGTGGCAACACTATATGTTTTCCTCAAGATATTTCTACGATTGCATCTTTCTTGCCAAGATGAATAGATTCCTTGGACATAATTCTAGTGAACAGAAAAAACATTGGCCATCAGCAATACAACTTCTATGTTAGTAGAAGTCATGTATTTGAAGCATTAAAATATAAAATCTACAATGATCCATATTACAAAGATGTGCAGATAGATGAATCTACACTATCATCTTTGCTATTTCATTCGATTAACATTTCAAACTTGTTAACCTCAACAACTTCAACAAGTGACCCTATTGAATTATCCACCAACGAAAGTGAAGTAACAAAAGAAGACAGATTGGGAGACAATGTACATGCAACTTCGTTTGTTCCAAACGTACCAAATGCGCATAGGGAGATGGAAGAGGTACAATCTTTACTACAGCTAGGTGAAGGCCGACCAACTCAAACCATTCAATGGCCACCCATTTTGGCATCACCAATCAATGAATACACAATAGAAGGATTGTTTGCAATGGCATTCCCTACCTTGTTCCCAAAGGGTGAAGCTGCATTTAAACAAGCACGTATGAAAGATGTCAAGCTACATGAATATGCTCACCATCTCTTGCGCTACCATGATAATAGATTTGGCCAACACCCACAGTTTAGATACTTAATACTAAATATCATTCTACGACATCGAAGCCAAGCCACTTCAGCTATCTTTGTTCATAAAAAACTTGATGGCTCAATGCCTGCAACAATTGCTAACTTGCACCAAAGATTAAAGGACTTGCCCGATGACAAACTTGCTGAGCAATTGATGCAATTTAGATCATCAATACGTGGGACACGGCCATTTTGGAGTCAACACATAGGAGAGCTTATTGACATGGTCATTCAAATTGGATGTCCAACATTGTTCTTTACCCTAAGTGCAGCAGATACAAAATGGCCAGATTTGCACAACACCATGCCATCTACGCCACCAACCAACCCCACTGCAGCAACTAGATGGAGGATACAAAACATCATTCAAAATCCACACCTTGCAGCACTCTACATGCATCACCAATTTACAGCATTTTGGGAGGAGGTATTAGACAAGCTTCTTGGTGCAACATATTATTGGTATAGGTATATCTCTCACTTCCACCCACTCATATTATTTATTTCAACATTTTTTTGCCTAAAATAAAATTATATTAGGTACGAATGGAAACACAGAGGCTCAGCTCATATCCATGGTTTCATCTGGCTACATGAAGCACCAAACATTAGTACATTACAATGGAATGATACTCAATCCATACAAAATGCACTTGACTTCATCAATAAATATGTATATACTTGGAACCCAAAAAATGTCGAGTTGAGAAACCAAAACACTCATTGAAATCCTCTTGATGACCCATGTTTGATGGATACTAGTATGATTAGTTTGGCTGACCCCATAATGGACTACACTGAATTGGTCAACTATGTGCAATGACACACAAAATGTTCTCCCCAAACATGTCTAAGAATGAAAGGCCCTAATGTTGTGTGTCATTATAAAGCCCCTTGGAGTACACAAGAAAATTCTAAACTTTGTATCGTTGATAATGGCCAACCTTCCCACACCCCTTCTCGTAATGATGACCGCCTAAACCTACACAACCCACAAGTACTATCCATTTGGAGGGCAAATGTAAATTTTCAAAATGTCCTCTCCATTGATGTTGTCCTCAAATATATTGCAAAATATGCAGAAAATTCAGAGAGAAAGTCTGAAACATACAATGCCATGTTGTCCCACATTTCAACAAGATTCGACTCTCAAAAACCTGCCCCAATTGCTTTACATAGAATGTTTCTTGAAAACATTGTTGAACATGACATTGGCACCCAAGAAACCTGCCACCTCCTCCTCAAACTACTGCTTTCCTTGTCTAGCAGGATATTTGTTTCTTTAAATGTCAACCAACAAAATATCCAATGTGTACCGTTGGCGCCCAATACAACAACGACATACCCAACCAATATTGAAGCTTACATCTCACGCCCCAGACATTTAGATGCAACATCACTTATTGAAGTCACTCAAAAATGGAAATTTAGGATTTCAAAAAAAACCATTATATGGAAAGAACACCCCACAAAAGCTATTGTTAGAGTCTCTCCACGCTTCATAGCCATCCCTACAAAGGAGGACATTACCTTTGAAGCCTTTTGTTGGAGTGAATTAGTTCTTTACAAGCCATTTCACAGCTTTCAAGTGGATATTAGATCTTCAACACTTGAAATTATTACAACATGGGAGAACTTCAAAAGTAAATACCAACCATGGCATGTACGCAGGACAACTCCAACTACAGTACATGAAAAATGAGGTAAACAACCCAGAAACAGGTTCAAATAATATGCAAGATAATATCCCTAATGAATGGCAAGTCTTAGCCAGATTATATCCAGGTGACCCTATCCACCTAAATGATCTTGACATGCTAGGAAGCCATGAAATTGACTTGAACAATAATTGGGAAAATAGAGAATTCAACCCATCACAAAAAAAATTGGCTTGTACTTTCATACAATCAAATCACCCCATATTTCAAGACCCCCACATTCTTGAACACCCAAAAGAAATGGTGCTGTCTGCACAACAACAAAAAACAAGTTATATTATTCTAGGACATCTAAATGCAACTTCTCAACATCAACCACTAAAGATTATTGTTCAAGGCACAGTAGGTACTGGGAAGTCACACCTTATCAAAAGCATAAAGTCAACATTGGCCAACTCAGCATCACATGGACATTCGCCACTGCTACTACTCGCACCTACAGGTGTAGCTGCATTCAACATACAGGCCACTACAATTCATTCTGCACTCCGGATACCAATCAAAGAAATGTTGCCCCTGCAAGGACAAGCACTTGTAACCTACCAAGAGAGCATGTACTTCATTCAGTATATCATAATAGATGAAATGAGTTTCATTGGTTCTAAGTTACTAGAAAAAATTGATATGAGATTGCGACAAGCATTTCCTACTCAGAGCCACATTCCTTTTGGAGCACACTCTATTATTTTTTTTGGCGATTTGGGGCAACTTCCACCAGTCAAAGACATCCCGATGTATGCTTCAAGCTCCTATGGTGGCACACTATGGCATAGCTTCACAACCATTATTACACTGGAAAAAATATTTCACGAAATTGGAGATACACCAATCCAGATTCAGTTCCACTCACTCCTTTCAAATTTATGAAATGCAACACCTACAACAACTAATTGGGAACTACTAATGTCACAATCAAGTTCAAGACTCAGCTCAGAAGAACAAAATCCTTTTATTTCTTCCATACATCTTTTTTCAACAAATGAAATGGTCTTACTCCATAACAAAAAAATGTTGCAATGTTTAGCAAAGCCAGTGGCCCTCTCCAATGCAGAGCAACTAAAAGGATTACCATGCTCAAACCCAGAAGAAGAAGAACTTCAGTCTAAGCTCCTCTTATGCATTGACCAAGAGGTCATGCTCTGTGCAAATTTATGGGTACAAATAGGACTTGTCAATGGAGCACTTGGACAAGTCAAAGCAATTGTATACAATGAAGGCGAACAACCACCTCAACTTCCTCTATTTGTAGTTGTTCAATTCAAAAATTACATGGGGCCAGCATGGGACAATAACAACCCAAAATACATTCCAGTGCTCCCAATAAGCCGTGGGATCCACCATCAGATACCACTAAAAATGGCATGGGCCTTAACAATACACAAATCACAAGGCCTTACACTTCAAAGAGCAACCATTGACATTGGTAGCACTGATCGGCAAGGGCTAACATTCACAACAATTTCAAGAGTTTGTAACCTTGCAAGCCTCCGCATTCAACTAGTGTTCACATTTGAAAGGTATGCAAGAATCCAGCATAACCCATTTGTCTCTCGCAGGAAGGAAGAAGAGTCTTGATTAATGAGATTATCAAATATTGTTCCATAAAACAACAACAAATTGAATACGAAAAAAAAAGGTGTGTTCGCTAACTAGCTTTTCCATACAATCCTTTACAAAAAAAGGGAACAAATAGGAAAAAAATATTACTAAAGAGAAACCATTTCATGTAGGTTTACCACTATTTGCTCTCACTAAACAAATTGAATCTCCAAATATGCTTAGCAATACTCAGGAATAATGTGGATATTTGAAATTTGTAACAGATTCTCAATTAAAAGTAAATTCAAAAATTATTTTATTGCGATTTGAATGTAAAATTGGATGTGTATTATAAATATATT
The DNA here is from genome assembly GCA_027943335.1 of Chamaecyparis obtusa. Lineage (NCBI taxonomy): Eukaryota > Viridiplantae > Streptophyta > Pinopsida > Cupressales > Cupressaceae > Chamaecyparis > Chamaecyparis obtusa. Next base: position 3,263,957 of record BSBK01002522.1, on the reverse strand, counting down.
AATTATTATATCTTTTCTTCAAATTACAAATAGTAATAAAAAAAGGTAAATGTTAAGTATTCTTTATTACAATTACAATGTCAAATATAAATATATTTTATTATTGGATTATTATTATGCTTATTAGTAATTCTTCAGCTATTTTGCAGAAATGTTGTGACAAAGGACTATTGTAATTGATCACTTCTTTCAGCGTGTCGACATTCATGGAATTCATGAAGAAGAAATCTCTGTAGGATTAATTGCACAAAATTTACTACAAGAAAAAGGACTAATCACATGTCGTCCAATAGCACAAAGAAATTTTTCTCACTTTTATAGAGATCCATATATTTTAGAAATTGAAACTTGTGAGACATGCAATACAATAGAGATGCATCATATTCCGAGCGAAATATGGTTTCAAGCAGCATCAATAGCAACTGAATCTGAATACTCCAATCTCATACAAGGCTTAGGACAATCATTGTTACAAAAATTGTTCCAAGGTCCAAAAAAAACTACACCAAATATGCAAAACCTTTGCTATCATAGTCAACTTTACCGCTTGCATTTTGCATCAAACTCAAACACAATGTGGAACCAACAAGTCGTAGAAAACTGGGGACCGCAGGGAGCTTTTTTGGCTATGCAAATACAAGATCGTATCAAAAATATTGTACGGGAACAAATACCTACATGGACCCAGACAACTTGTACATTCTACCCATGCATTGATCTTATCACATGCAACTGGAGTGTGCTCAGGTGCACACTTGAGCACCTTTACTGGTTCGATGACTATGACCCCATGCTAGAATTACTCATCGACCATAATGTAATCAATTAGAAGTTATATCCATCCTTCAAATTTGTACATTAGATATTGACCATTTTGTCTGATTATATCCAGCCGGTTATTCGCTTCTACTTTTGGGTTGGGGGAAAAAATATCATACTATCTATTGTAAAATGCCTTTCTCTAGCATTAGGGGCTGCTTAGGATCAAATATTTGTTTGCAATTTTATCTAATTTTTGTAAAAGGGTAACGAGCGGAGTTTTTCTTTACTGGTTCTTTTCTCCGGGAGCCCTATTTCAAACCAATTATATAAATAAAAATATTAAAATTTCACAAAAAAAAAAAAAAAATCAATTACAAGTTATACCTTGCTCAATATGACGCAAAACCTTTTGTCAATGCATACTTACAATTTTGAAGACGAATAATATTTACTAAATGCTTACTTATTCTTTATACAATGCTTAATATATTTCCACAAATAAGTTGTACCCAAAGAGGCTAATCTTTCCAATGAAATGTGGTTTGAAAAAAAAAAGGAAAACAAAATACGGTGTACCCATTGCACACCTAGGTGCGATTGCTAGTATAATTTAGACATTGCCTCTAAAATGGAAGTGACCATGTTGTTATTTTAACAAGTTACATAAAAGACGCATGACTCATGTCACACGTCGCATGATACCCCTTTTTCTCCATATATAATTTATTAAATAATTGGCTTAGCTTCCTTCAACATAGGCTTATCAGCTTTCCCTTAGAAAATATTATTAACAAATTTAACACTTTTTTGTAGTAGTTCAAAGAGTCGCGTCAACAAATATTAAATATAGTTAAATTGCTGGAAACTCAATAAATGCAAATGATCACATCACGTCGATCTGGAGCTGCCACTTGGTTCCATGTGGGGAATCTCACCTTGTGCTGGAAAACCCAACGAAATCAGCAATTTTTCATGTTCTGCAATTTGTATGGAGATTCCATAGCTTTCTTGGTACTACCTCTTGTCCCTAATTTGGAGCGAATACGGAGCTCACTGGCACAGGAGAAGACAGAGGAGGACGAATACGGAGCTCACTGGCACAGGAGAAGACAGAGGAGGACAGGGCACTCTCTGCCTCTTGGACCTCCTGCTTGGCCTATTCTCAGAAATCTCTTTCTACTGGGAAAAAGACCTCACGAGTCTCTTTATGCACTCTCTTTGCAATACGGCCCACTGATGTCTCTTCGACTGGGAATGAAAACAACAGTGGTCATCTCTTCTCCTGCCATGGGCATGTAATCAATATCAATGGTCTTTTCAATATTAATGTCTCAAAATGCTTCTTAACATTGCAAAATGATGGAAATTATATAATCTATAGACTATGTTGTTGTTTTCAAAATTGATTACATTCTATGATTTATTATCAAGATGAAAAAGGTTAAAAAGAATATTACAATTAATTCTAAAAACAACAGCATACTCTATGATTAATGATCTATTCTTTATCGATGTCTACTATCTGCCATCCACCTTTCACTGCTTTAGTTGGGGATAAAATGTACTTTCAATAAAAAAAATCAATAACACAGTGATTAGAATTAAATAAAAAGTTAATTGCACAGAATTAAAAGACAGCCTTTTTTTAAGACTTCAGGGTAAAACCATCTCACATAGTTACTAGCAATCACACATTAGTGTGCAATGGGTATGTTGTAGAGGTATGGAAGATCAATTAAGTATTTGTCCTCTTGTCTATCTCTCCCTCTTTATGTATCCCTTTGTATCTCCCTAGATACCTTTCTATCTTAAGCTCTTGATCTATCTCCATCTCTCTATCTATTTTTTTCCCCATCCCCTAACTGTATATTAATCTTTATCACTATATTCCTCTCCCCCTCCATATCTAGACACATCTCCCTGTCTCTACCAATTCATCTCTCTCCATCATCCCCTTCCTATATCTTTAAATCTCAACATGTGCATACTTCTTCACCCATCTCTCCCTCTCCCTCTATCTCTATATTGTTATCTATACATTCCTCTCTCTCTCTCTCTCTCTCTCTCTCTCTCTCTCTCACACACACACACACACACACACACACACACAACATGACCTTGTTTGTAAACATTTTAAATAAAAAATTGTATAGTTAGTTCCATATTATTATTTTAAAAATTCTAATAATTTAGTGTCAGAATTGCTACTACCAAATTTGCTGGACTTATTTTGAAATTAAAGAAAAAATAGGTTTTACAGGGACCCGAAACCCAAAAGATTACACAAGTAGAAAGGCATTAAGATCTCCAAAAAAGAGCAACAAAAATAGACAGGGGGACCAAACACCCTAGACTAGCTATAACAAACAGAATAGTAAACACAAAGAAAACCAAAAAAACCACCCAGTTACTGCCATCCTTTTAAAATATGGAAGGAGTCTTCCATCTTTTTCTCTATCTCAGTCATTTTTTTTCAGATTCTCCTTGAGTTCCAAAATCTCCTTGTTGGACAAGGTAATCTGGCTCATTTTCGCTCTAGTTTTGGACCTTGGGCCTTTTCCCTTAGTGTTAGGAATCTACTTAGCTTCCCATTCCTTCTTTTCTAGCATGTCAACCAATGATCAAAGATTATTGGTTGCGGACTTTATGCCTTCCATCGAATTCTAGAGAAATTTTTCCAACCTTATAGATTTAAATTAAGACAACATTATAGATTTAAGCTTCTTCATATCCAATAAAGTATAAATCTATAATTTGGGTATTGATTGAGGAGATTTGATATTTGTACTTCTTGAATATTCACAGGAAAAATCAAGAATTTCCACTGTCTTATGCCCAAATGAAATTTAACAAAATCAACATCTTCTTCGTCTATTTCTCCCTTCATATTCTCAGAGTCTCATCAATGTAAGTGTACACTTTTCCTATTTTTTAATCTCCATTGGTGACACCCTCCTCTTAGAAAGACAAAACCTTTCTTCTCTTACAAATGTGAATAATTTCACGTTCCACCAAACCAAACCTACCTTCTCTCATCCTACTTTGATTGATTCCCTTTCATTGTTTCTCATTTTCATTTCAATTTGCTTCCATGGAATCATCTTCTTCTATCGTTGTCAGTCAACCAAAGTTTGAATCTCAAGGAATTTCTCTAGCCTCCAAATTGTTCATCTTGCTTTAGCTGGACTTCTTCCTTTATTCCATGTTTCCCTTTGCAATCCAATACAATGACATCTACTTCAACCACAAATCTTTGCATACCAGCTAATGAGACATCTACTAATTGATCAGAAGAAATAAACAAATATAATAAAAAAATAATATTACATATTCCAAAAATAAAAGTAAATCTAACTGAAAAATAAATTTATAGATACATTAAATATATAAAGATCACAAATACTATAAGTTTCATAAATAATATTAATTGAATATAAATATAATGTATAATTGGTTTTAATTTATATTATAAGAAAGTACTATAGATTATAAAGTATATCATATTAAATATAATATCATCTTAAAAATAAATTTTATAATTTATAATTATTAAATATTATATATGATAATCAATATAGTTCAATTATATTCATATAATTTAATAAACTTTATTTATAATTTATTTAACATATAAATATAACTATAATACTAATTTAAATGAATTTCATGGCATAATTTATATTCTATGGAATATTATTTTTTTAATCTATAATCTTAAAAAGCTTTTGCATTATTGTTTATTAATATTGCTATTACTATTGTTATTCTCGTTTAGATGGAAAACAAATTTACACAATTAAACTTAGAAAAACAATAGCATTCTAATGGATTGTGGAAATCTTATAGCTCTAATATTACTATTATTTATTAATATTTTATGTAGAGGAAAACAATCAAATTTTGCAATAAAATTTGCCAAAGTAAATGTATCCACAGTTTCATGCAGGGACCACACTACTCAAGTTAAAGAGTTGAACTTTTATGTTAATTTCTAGTGAACAAAGATTATCCCGTTTGACTAGAATATTGTGGAGTTTTTAATATTTATAATTTTCTTTTGAGTTTATTATCTATTAGTTTTAAGTTTTTGTTTGCAAATCCTACTCCACGAATTCTTAGCCCATTGTTTCGATTTGGTTGCACACTAGTTAATTAATAAGTACAATAAATGGTAATCTTTAGCGCTACAAAAACAATGGTGTGAATGAGTAGGGGAGGAGCCTATGTGGAGAGACTCCTAGAAAACCACTTGCAAACAAAAACACCTTCTTCATGAAGTGGACACCACTATTAAACAAAGAATATAAAACAAAGAAAGAAAGCAACGTGGTCTGCAAAACAATAAAAAAAGAACGGTTTTCATATACAAAGAGAAGGGGCTGCGCTGGAAATAGGGAGGCAGGGGTTATCTAGTTGTATGCTATTGGTAATTAGTGGGAGGCAGGGGTTCAAAACGAGGATTTGAGTAGCATTTATTTCAGAGAGAACAATGAGCTACATTGGAAGAGAAGATACAAACAAAATGGCAAGGAAATGCTATCGAACAGTCTAAATTGTTGCAATGGTCGTCCACCCTTCTATGCATTTTTCAACTGTTAGATTTCCAATCAGAGCTCATCCATTTCAAATGGGAAACGCCTACGACGTAATTAATTTCTTAAATTTTAACATAAAGCATATTAGATTTTATTTTTAATTATTTCCTTTCACTATTATTGGTGTGTGTCTAAAAGAAAGTTATAATATTTATGTAGGAGAATTTAATAATTATAAATTTTTATATGTAAAATAAAATAAAATATATTATATCTATTTTTAGGTCGTAAAAACTAATATAAATATAATTATTATATATAAAATTAATTAGAAGATTGTAGTAAAATATGCTTAAAAGATATTATATTTATTTATTATTTTATTTGAATGAAAAAGTATCTTGATTTTATATTGTTGTTAATATTAAATTATTATTAAAAAATTATTATATTATATTATTATATTTTAATATATTCTTATTATTATAATTTTATGTTTTTATTAAATTCTTTAAAAACTAAGAAAGTTTCTAAAATAAAATAATAATAATAATAATAATAATAATAATGGCATATCGAGCGATGAGAGAAATGAGATTTCAAAACGGTCGCATGATCGCAAGCGATAAAATAATATCATGCGATCATGCGGGGAAGAGGGGAGTAGCCAACAGAGAGTCCATCGGATTCGATGGAGGGGAAGGCAGACAACGATATCCGAAAAATAGCCGCTCCCATGATCGAGGTCGCATGATCGCAAGAGGTAAAAACTTGCCTTGCGATCATGCGGGGAAGAGGGGAGTATCCAGCATAGAGTTCAGCGGATTCGATGGAGGGGTAGGCAGACAACGATATCCATATGGGGCCTGGCAGCAGCTTCCATCACAGAAGCAGGTGTTTGATCAATACCAACTGCAACAAGATTTGTCACACTATGGTAAGGTTTCCCGTCAGCCCTCTCGCCCTCCACATTTTCAATCAGTCCCGTTTGCACAAAAAAATTGGGTGAAGGGCAACACTGCTACCCGTTTTGATCCTGATGACATAATGAAAATATTTAGTGGAAAAGTAACAGTCCAATCGGCCAAGCCTTTTTTTGTGAATCCTAGATTCATTAACGTACCAGTAAAGCCCCAGTCTGGGTTGCAAAGGAAGCAGGGTTTCAATAAGGCAGTACAACATCTCAAAGCCCCTTTTAACAATGCACATTCTATTCATAAGGCGGGAGGTATTCCCTTCTTGCCAAGACAAAGAGCTCAGGGTAGATATCGGCGCTTCCACAAGCAAGAAATACTGGACATTTGTGAAGGCACGCCACCGGGATCGCCTGTAGCCATACGGTATAATCAGGGGCCCGCTAAAAAATAGGGAGATTTGAGGGTTATGAAGCAGATATCTAATCAACACACTGGGCAATCTCATCAGGTCACAACAAATAGAACCCCTTTCAATCCTAAGCAACCTATGCAAGTTTGGTAGATGAAGCAGAGCACTCTTCAGAAGGCAACTCATCAGGGGTATGAGACTCGTGATTATACATCAATATCCTTTCCAGATCATCTGCTTCAAGATCAAATTCATCATCTCCGAAATATAGCATTAATAGGTACATTTTCGAGAACAGGCTTATGTATTGATGATATTAAAATTTGGGCCTTTGACAATTGGCCAGGGTTAATTGATGTTTTTTGGTTAAATATTGAGTTGGGTTATTTTCTTGCTAAATTTGAAAACTCTGTTATGAGGGATGGGATACACAAGAACAAAAGTTGGTTTTGCAAAGGAGTTGGACTCTTTACTGCAGTATGGACCCCTAATCTAAAACTACAAGATAGAGCTCCACTTTTCTTCCCCATTTGGATTGCCTTGCCAAACTTGCCTTTAGAATTCAAAGATCTGGACATAGTAGAAATCATTGCTAATCAGCTTGGTATCTTTGCTAAGCATGACCTAATACCATTTGAGGTGCCGCACCAAGAAGTTAGAGTGTGTATCCTTCATGATGGGACTTCTGAATTGCCAAAATGTATTTCCCTAAAATCCAAATGGGGAAGTGGGATCAGAAAATTCATCTTCAAAATGAGGAGACTATCATGTTATATCAGCATCAATTAGGGCACTTCACAACTCATTGCCAATCCCAGCCATTAACCCAATTGAGGGTATGTGATAACTTCTGTACAAATCCTTTCCAGTGCTCCATATCACACATCCCTCAGCAAGCGGAATTGAAATCTTCTTCACCATACTCTGTTGAAGTGTTGCCTAACAAGATTTACCCATATGAAGCTTCTATCTACTTTTATTGGGCTTTAAGTATCATTATGGTGCTCTTGAGTGCCTCCAAGCAGCCTGCCTTATTAGATTGGAGTAAATCAAAAGACTCAAATTTCAGTCAGGATGACAGTACAACACTTAATGTTTTTAGATTCTCCTGCTATAGATCCAATTACAAATGATGTGTTTGATAAAGAGGTGTTGGTAAATCTGCGAGCTAGGAAAATTTCAGAAGAGTTGTTGACAGACCTAGCTACCAAAATAATATATGAAATAGCAGAAGAAGAGGGGATCCTTCAGTATGAAGGTGTGTACAACAAACAAGATCAACATAAATGCCTGAGTGATGGTTTTACCACTATTCCAGTAGAAGAGAATATGCAACCGCTTGAAGAGCATCAGATTCTAAACATGCACCAGCAAAGTGACAACAATAAGGCTCAAGTGGTAAATGAGCTCAGTATGGATTCTAAAGGCTCTTCTTCTTCAGATCCTACCAGTCAATCTAAGGGGAGAGTTAATGGGCAGAGAGAAGCTATATCTGTCGACCATAATCAAGACTACAGCAATGCAGCTAGTATGTTGGTGCCTCCATTTGAATTAGAGGAGACTGTTCACTCCTGCATTGTAGAATGGATGTAGAATAACACATTTCCTACATCAGAGGAAAACCTAGCAGGATATGACCAAGAATTGCATGATGATCCAGATTTGGCTATTGATCGGACTAATCAGGAAATATGTGATGGCCCAAACAATACCACTTGTGTTGTAGGAGCAGGTCCTATGGCTTTTGACCCTAATATGTCACTATCAATTGAGCTATCACCATTACATCAAGCACAAGCCAAGGCTTCACCAAAAAAAAGAGGTAGAAAGCCCAAAAGTACTATAGTCAAAGAAGAAATTGAAGCTGGAATTCAATCAACACTGGATGGGAAGTTCACACCTTCCAAAAGATTGACGAGGAGAACAAAAGGTTCTCCTTGTCAGCAATGAAGATAGCATCTTGGAATGTCAGAGGACTCAATGCCTCTGACAAAAGAAATAGAATCAAGCTAGAAATTGATTCTATAAACGTGGATATTATACTACTTCAAGAAACAAAGATGTCAGATGAGGTTTTCAACAAAACTATTGGGAAATGGGCAAAATGGAATGTTGTTCATAGTCCAGCAATAGGTGCATCAGGTGGGCTGGCTATCCTCTGGGATACTAATCTTTTCCAAGTCCAAATTATTGAGAAGAAAGATAATTGGCAAGCCATCAGATTGGAATGTTTTGATACTAAAATATTATTGTTTAATGTTTATGGGCCCACAGCAACCCAAGACAAATTGAGATTGTGGTCAGAGATTACTCAGTTTTTACAACTTCAATCAGACACGCATATCATATTAGGGGGGAACTTAATGCCATTTTAAAACTGTCAAAAAAAATGGGTGGAATTTGTCCACCAGTGAGGACAATTCAGGACTTTGCAAATTTTGTTGAAGATAATGGCCTAATGGATGTTGTGCCATCAAATGGGTCATTTACATGGACCAACAAAAGGGCAGACTTCTCTCAAATAGCAATCAGATTAGATAGATTTCTCCTCTCCCAATGCTAGAAATTAGTCAATGTTACATTTCACTCAAAAATTCTACCACAACCAGGTTCAGGTCATATCCCAATTTGTCTGCATTTGTACACGACAGTAACACAACAAGATTTCCAACATAGACCATCATTCAAGTTTGAAAGAATGTGGTTACGCCACCCAAGTTTTTTGAATTCACTTAAGCATTGTTGGAATTCAGTGCCCACGATAGATGGAACTAAAATGTTCCAGTTTGCACACAAGATGAAGCTCACCAAACGGTGGATCAAGAAATGGAATGAGACGATATTTAAGAATATTTTTAAAGAGAAAGAAATAGTCAAGGCCAAATTAGAGGACATATATAACACTATTATAAAAAAAGGGATGAATAATGAATCCTTCGCTACTCAGAAAAGTCTAGTACAGGAGTGGGAGGAAATATGCAGCAGAGAAGAGGAATACTGGAGGCAGAAGTGAAGAGAACTTTGGCTAAAAGAGGGGGATAGAAATACAAAATTCTTTCATGCGTCAGCTAAACTAAAAACAGCGAGCAATCGTATTCTCTCTATAACCAAAGCTGACAATGGCATCTTATTGTCAGAACCTCAAAGCATACAAGATGAAGGGGTCAGATTTTTTCAAAATTTGTTAGCCCCTTCTGCCATTGCTTGTCCACTGCCACCTCCAATGGAGGAATTGCTAGAGGCAATCCCCAACATGATCTCAACAGGGGAAAATTTAAAACTTATGGTTCCATTTACCATTCAAGAATTAAAAAAAGTGGTCTTTTCCTTGCCTCCGGACAAAGCCCCAGGCCCAGATGGCTTTACTACTTTATTCTTTCAAGTATGCTAGGACTGGATTGGATGGGAATTATTGGATGTTATAGAAGAATCAAGGACCAGCAAGACCATGTTGAAAAACTTCAACACCACTAATATAGCCATTATTCCAAAAGTGCAAAATCCAAAGACATTTGCAGACTTCCGACCAATATCCTTATGCAATACTATCTATAAAATCATCACAAAGGCTATTTATTTAAGGATGCAGTACCTTATCCCTAAGATTGTCTCACACCCACAAGGGGGCTTCGTTCCAGGTAGAGAGACAATGGAAGGAGCTCTAGTGGCTCATGAAGTTCTTCATTCTATCCACAATAGTAAATCAGCACATTTCGTTATTAAACTGGACATGATGAAAGCATATGACAGAGTTAGCTGGGATTTCCTCATTAAGGTCCTACAAAAATTTGGATTTTCAAGAAGTTGGTGTAAATGGGTAAAAGCTTGTGTTTCGGGTGCATCTTTTTCAGTTTTGATAAATGGTGTTCCGGCGGGTTATTTTTCATCTACACAAGGAGTTAGGCAGGGGGATCCTTTATCACCAGTCTTATTCATTTTAATGGTAGAGACATTTAGTAGGTTCATACTTCAGAAGAAAGCGTCAGGCAAGTGGCTGGGTGTGCAAATTGGTCAAACAAATATTTCAATGACTCACTCACTTTTCGCTGACGATACATTATTATTTGGTACATCAAACATCAGGGAGGCCAGGCAAATCAAAGAAACCTTGGACCTATATACTATAGCATCAAATCAAAGAGTTAATCCTCTCAAATCCAAGATATATCTGTTTAACACAAATCAAATTATATCTAATAAAATTGTAAACCTTCTTGGATTTTCAGTGGATTCCCTTCCATTAGTCTACCTTGGTATCCCATTTTTCACAGGGGCAAATAAAATCAGTTATTGGACACCAATCATCGAAAGGATTAAAGCTAGGGTGGTTGCATGGAAAGCAAGGTGGTTGTCTCTCTCAGGTAGAATACTTTTAATCAAAACAGTTCTCTCAGCAATCCCCAATTATTACTTATCAGTCCTCAAGGCTCCTATGTCGGTCATTCAAAAAATTCAAAAACTGATTAGAGATTTTCTATGGACTGGGAACATGAACGGAGAAAAGAAAATCCCTTTAGTCTCGATAGAGAAATTGGCACAAGTTAAGTAGCTGGGTGGGGCAAGGATTCATGATCTACAAAAGAGGAACATAGCATTTGGGGGCAAATTAGTATGGCAAATGTATTCTAAGCCACATAATATTTGGTGCCAAATTATGCAAGCCAAGTACTTAGATGATTCTAACCCGGCTAGAATCATATCGGTATCTGACCCCCCTAAAGGGTCAGCCATTTGGGACTTCATGATCTCTTCCAGAGATTTAATATGCAAGTATATTACATGGGAAGTCAATAATGGTCAATCAGTCAAGTTTTGGCGTGACTCATGGAGTGGGGTACCACCTTTGATTAGTAAAAATGACATTGGAATGGAGGATATTATCTCTGTAGTAGAAAATGTTTGGGGTATTCACTTAATTAGATATGTATCTGCTTTATGCCTGCACTCAAGGAAAGTAATTTGGAAAGACCCCCAAGAGCTACCTCTCTCACCACAACAGATTCAACTCTTTCAGAAAATCTTGTCTCATAGACTGATCTACTTATCAAACTTGGAGGATAATTTGATTTGGGCACCGGGGGTAGATGGGAATTTTAATATTAAGGATGGATATAAACTTATTCAACAGAGAGACACAACCATGCAACCATCCCGTGCTTATTCCTTCTGCTGGAATAATCTAACATTACCAAAAGCAGGATGCTTTTCTTGGCTAGCTTTGAATAATAGGGCATTAACAAGTGAGCGGCTTCAAAGACTTAATATAGCTCAACCTTTTAATTGTCTGCATTGTGATAATCATCAAGAAGACACAGACCACCTATTCTTAAAATGTGAATTTGCTCAAGAATGCTGGCATTTTGTCCTTAGAAAGTTACAATATCCAACTCCTCTTCCATGCAAGCTAAGGGACCTATTTGACTCATGGCCACAACTATATTCATCCTCCCTTTTTTCAGCAATTTGGAAGTGCACTCCAGCAATAGTGGTCTGGGCAATTTGGTGGGAGAGAAATAAAAGAATCTTTCGCAGACAATTTTTGACAATCCAAGTGGTCACAGCTCAAATAGAAAGATCGATATCAAAACTAGTTAATGCCAGCCATAATAAGCTTAAACATAATCTAATTATGACATCATGGGATTTTTTTATATTGTGAGAGTGGAAACAAATACATGCTCCCTTTGGTTGGTGTTATCAACCAAAACCAAACAAAATGCTAGACAGAGAAGGGATTAAGTGGATGCCGCCATCCAAAGGGTTTAGCAAGAGTAACTTCGATGGCTCTTCAAGAGGGAATCCAAGTAAATCAGGGGTGGGAATTTGCATCTGGAATTTTCAAGGAATATTACTAGCAGTAAAATGCTGCCCACTTCCTGATGGCACAAACAATATGGCTGAGGCCAAGGCATTATTAGAAGGTCTAATATTAGCACAAAATGGAGGCTTCCAACAGATTCAAATAGAGGGAGATTCAATAGTGATTATATCTACATGTATAAGCAAAATATCCCATAACTGGAAACTATCATACATCCTTCAGCAGATTTGGCTATTACTGGATTCATTTCAAGAAGTTCAGATCTCTCACACGCTTAGAGAGGGTAATAGACTAGCAGACCATTTGGCAAACAAAGGTTTTGATGGGTATGAACTAGTGGCTATTAATGATGATTCATTTATTAATCACGATGCCAAGTTGAAGGAAATCTATAGTCGAGAAATAGTGTCATGTGCAGTTGATGCCTCAAATGTCCGGATGTGAAGTTTGTTCTTTAACAGATGCATATCTATTTCATCAATGTTTATATGTCAGTCGCAAGCAATAAGGGATGCAATTCAATTGGTTTTTGGGGAAGAGAGCAATTTGATGGAGGAAGATACACACATTACAATGTTGGTTAACATAATAGAGTAAACAAAGCATATATTAATGCCAAATTTTTTGATCTACAAACTGTGCCCAGAGCTGCCTATGCCCAGAATATCATCTATATTTCTGCATATGACTAAACTTCAAAACATTCCTTTTGTTTACAAAATATTCTTCCTGTAGAACGTTCTTGTAATGCCCTGGACTACATCCGAATGAGAGAAACGGTAGAGAAAAAGGAATATAAAATGTACTGCATTTATTACAGTAGTTGGCGGATGAAAAATGGGCTCGTCTCATGATCGCATGAAGAAAATAATGCTCATGCGATCATGTGACAAGAGCAATAGAGGGGACCCACACACTTTGGAACATTAGCAAAGTTATCGCATAAGGAAATGCGCCTGGCCAAAAACTTTAGGCAGTGCATAATATTTGAGGTTGTCGCATGATCGCATAAACCAAATAAGGGTTATGTGATCATGTGAAAAGGTGTAAGGAGAGGGCCCCACACAAAATCATCGCAAGTTCGCATATAGAAAAGCAGTCGCATTTAATTCGGTGGTTGCAGTTCAAAATGAGCTGGGCAAGTAGAGCGGTCGCATGATCGCATGGGTGGGAATGAAGCCATGCGATCATGAGACAAGGCACAAGGCACAACCGGTGGTAGGTGCAGAAGATGGACGGAAGCTGGGGCAATTAATGCAGAGTGGCGGAAAGAAGCGTGGTCACATGATCGCAAGCGAGGAGAGAGATGTCTTCTGATCATGCGACAAGGCATTGAGAAAGCCTACGGTAGAAAGAAGTACGGTGGACAGGGAAGATTATAAGCTAGTCGCATGATCGCATGAAGAAAATAATGCTCATGCGATCATGCGACAAGAGCAATAAGAGGGGACCCACACACTTTGGAACATTAGCAAAGTTATCGCATAAGGAAAAGTGTCTGGCCAATACTTTAGGCAGTGCATAATATTTGAGGATGTCGCATGATCGCATAAACCAAATAAGGGTTATGCAATCATGCGAAAAGGTATTAGGAGAGGGCCCCACACAAAATTATCATAGGTACGCATATAGAAAAGAAGTCACATTTAATTCGATGGTTGCGGTTCAAAAAGTGCTGGGCTAGTAGAGAGGTCGCATGATCGCATGGGTGGGAATGAAGCCATGCGATCATGCGACAAGGCACGAGGCACATCCGGTGGTAGGTGTGGAAGATGGACGAAAACTGGGGCAATTAATGCAGAGAGGCAAAAAGGAGTGTGGTTGCATGATCGCAAGCGAGGAGAGAGAGGCCTTGCAATCATGCGACAAGGCATTGAGAAAGCCTGTGGTAGAAAGAAGTATGGCGAACAGGGAAGATTATAAACTGTCCTGCTGGCATCCACGTCCTTCAACATACTAGACTCTCATTCGTGAAGCACTTGCAATGTGATGGACTTATCCCAGTCAATGTCTTTGGTGTCTTCATTGTATTGCTCGAAATATGTAATACTTATGTATTTATATATCCTCGGATATATGCATGTATATAACTATGATCCCGGGGTTTCTTACTGGTTCTTCCACGGGGGAGTTATTGAATCAGATTAATAAAATATGGTGGTTACACCACTTTTGCTTAAAAAAAATAAAATAATAATAATTATATATTATATATTATATTTTTATTTTTCTATTGAACTTTGAAGTAGAGGAAAATATATATTAAGACTATGCTATTTTTTATATATAAAATCAACATAATTAAGGGTGTTGGCCCATACAAACAAGCTAAAAAGGTTTAACAGAGAAACTTACAGGAGCACGTTAACAACATATTAACAACACACCAAGAATACCAAAAAAAAAATAGTATTACGGTAAGAGATCAGAATCCATATAGTAACCACCAACATACAAACTATATGAACAATCATATGATTACTATACCCAAATAATAGTATCCTAACTAGAAACATAGCACTAATACCATTAATTAACAATAGAAAAGTTTTAAAATATGACATAGTAATAAACAAACTATAGGCACCACCGGCCTTAAAGAGTCTCAAACCAAAAAGTATGGAAGCAACCATAAACAAGAATAACTAATCTTTCCACTCGACGGATTGATCACCCTAGCCCAATCATCACCAAGGAACTTGAAGAATTCCTTGTCAACATAATTTCCTTCTTTTTCCACATTGGGCCCCAACATCTTCTTTTGCAACAAAAAAATAGAGGTGGTCGAGCTATGCATCACCCATAAACTAAACTTGGAAATGCTAGTGATCTTCCTATCCATGTCCATCACCTTAGTCGTCATCTTACTCAGGTCCTCCTTCAACTCCATGCAATCAACGCACGTCCCACTTACAGTATTTTTTATAGGTCCTCGTGTTCACGTCCTCCTCCTTCAACGTCATGTCATTAGTCATGTCAATAGAGGCCCCAAATTGTCACTTTTAGAAACATGGGTGGAGGAGTTGTCATCTGATCCCTCAACCTTCATATTTCCCCCTTTTTCTACATCCTATTTCGCATATTTCTCTCCATTGTCATTTTTTTTATTTTTGTGAACCTTAACATCATTATCAGGGTCAGATTCATCGACCTCCTTATACTTGGACTTGCTCGTAGATCGAGTAGAAATCTTCTGCGAGCATCTATGGGTGATCATTTCCTCGACCACATCATCATCGAATAGAACTTCATAGATAATACAATTGTCCTTTTTAGTTCCCATTTTCCCTTTCATCTTGGAGGGTCTTTTCCTTCTTTTTTTTCTAAATATTCAATCTTGATAGTGGGAACAATTTTATTAGTGAAGTGGGTGGGGGTTTGAGCACTTGGTTGGAGGGAACTAGCCTTGAGGCCAATGTTTCATGTACATTGCTTCCTACTGGGTCCAAGGGAATCAAGAATGCTCGTAGAGGGTGGAGAACGAAGTTGAGGGGCTTCATACACCACAATATGAAGTGAAGGGAAAAGGGAAAGGTGAAAGTGGTAGAGCTAAAAAATGAGCCCCTAGTGGAGTGGTATTAGCTTTTTATCCTACCCTTTAGCAAGGTCAACAACCTCCTTGATAGAATTCTCAAAAGAATTTAACAAAAAGAATGGGAAGGAAATTAAGCTCCTATTGCAAAAATGTTTTAGAATAGGCATATGAAAATAATAAAAAAGCTTGAACTGGCCTTCCAGCGTAAAATACTTCATTGCCATAAGGAAAATCTGGTCCCAGTGTTCCAAAAGTTTTTCCCTTTTATAGCCACCGTGCATTTTCACAGGGGACTCATCTAACCAAAAGAACTAGTTCGTGCTCTTAGTGTCTGAAACCCTACTATGCTTCTACATTTTCTTCTGGTTTTTGGGAGGCCCCTAGCCTTCATAATAATCACCTCATTAACCTCAAAACTAATGCCTCTCATCGAGACCCTTCTCTCTACCCACGATCTAGAAACCTGAGTAGACATATTCTCATCATATCCTATCATGTTCTCAAGGAATGAGAAACCCCAACCTCTCTACAAATATGCCACATAGTGGCATCATTGAACTCAACCACTTTGCTAGGCTCAATTTAAACTCTTTTTCCACACATAGTAAGAGAAATCTAGAAAAACTCATAATAGTGACACCCAAAGTAACAAAGCACACCAATGCCAAAGAGATAAATAAACACCTTAAAATGCTCATATGAAGAAAGCCATAATTATTCTTCCATCTCCAGCACATCATACCTCAAGAGTACATCTCGCTTGTGCCAGCATTCTTTTCCATGATGGGAAAGGCCATCACAAATCACAAAATCTTTAGGTTCATTAATACTAAAACCAATACACCTTGAAGTTGTGCACAGTGATAGGAAATATAATTGTCAGTGTGCCAACTCATAATCACATGGCCAAGGGAAGAGGTTAAGGACACATCATCATCCATGTTGCAACTCCAAGTGGAATATGGAGGAAAATGACCGCCAAAGTAAAACATGCCTTTGAGGATTTAAATTTAAAAACTCATATAACCATAAATAATATACATTATAAGTCATAACTCATCCAAAAAAATGAATATTAGTGTACATCATAGGGAAAAAAGATAGATTTTACCCTCTTCTATCAGAAGTTTCACAGTAGGAGGAAGAGCCTCCATATTTCTCCAACATCTCATAGTAGTAGTGAGGTTCTCGAAGGCCTTCAAGGCATCAACAACCCAATTCCCTTCTCTAAAAATATGATAGATGGAGAATCCATTGAGACCAAGTAGCATCCTCTTGGTATCACTCATAAAACTAGCATAGGACCGATTAATTCTTAAATTGCTTCTCACAACATCCACTACCAGTTTAGAATCCCCTATAATCAAAAGAGTCCTAACTCCACAGTGTTCCCACAATAGTGGGTTACACTTTTTGACAACTTTGACACTGAAATGAATATTCTAAAAAAAAGCTTCATGTTTGAACACATATTGCCACTAAACCATTACAAATTTGAGATTGATGTAAATTAGAGTCTTTAGACTTTTGTGTATATTCTAAATATCTTTTTTTTTAATTTTTAGAATTGATTTGTATTTTTTTTCCATCTCCTTCAAAAACTAGTTTTTAACAAAAAAAAAACAACATTTTTAAAGAGTGACATTCACTTGGTACTACATCAAACAAGGTATTACAAAAAAGGATAGTCCCAAATTTGACCGAATTTTTATTACATATGAGATGGGATTAAAAAGGAAAAAAGTACAAATATGAAAAGTAAAAATGAAAATAGAATATGTCAAAACCATAGTAAAGTAGTGGAGTGGAAATTTCGGAGTTAGAATTTGACCATGCTAAATTAATGAAATGGAATGTTGATAATGTTAGGAGAAACTAAACCTAATTTCAACATAAGCAAAGGTAAAAAAAACTTGTGTTGGATGAAATATTTATAGTTTGGACACATGTGGAAGGTATAAGAACTTAGCAATCTATATTATTACAAACAATTGATATTGTTTAGACATATAGCTATTCTAGTGTATTGTTCTAAATATGCACGAGAATAAAAAAAATAGAGAGATGAAACAATTGGACATAATAAAAAGTTGAATAAATTTATTGAATAATATATTTGATTTTTTGTAGTCCACTATAAAATTTGGGACCTTTAGGAGCTAATATAGGATGCAAACATCTTTGAAAATTTTGTAGGGTGTATATATGAAATTTCTTCTAATTTAGAAAAATTTTGAGGAATAGTTTTAGTTTTCTAATCACATTATTCAATTATTTACTTTATCAAAAGAGTGTAAATTTTCATATATTTGATTTGTAAAGTTTGCAGAGAAAAAATCCTAAAAAATAGTGCAAAAACGTGAGAAATGGCGCTCCAAAATACTCATGTACACATGTTGAAGTAGTCATGTAAGTAGTCATACCCAAACAATTCATAGTGGTGGACAAATTTTATTGGCCCCCTTCCTAATGTGAAAGTCGCTAATATGAGCAAACACACATGACTAAACACTTATAATGTGTTTTTTTAACATATAATTAGAATATTTTGTTTTATGATTATTTGTCTAATGAATATGATATAATAGAGATCATGTATGAAATGACACTTTGAAATGACTATTTTTATTATTTTTCTTTACATAACTGATACTACAATTTATGTTGTTACTAACAAAAATCGAAACAATATCTATAAACAATTATGTCACACAAAATAACAAAAAAGTTATGAATCTAATATATCATTGCATGATATTAACTATCTGTTGCTAAGATTTACTAGTAAGATTTTAATACAGCTGCAAATGGCGAGCAAACAATACGACATGAACGAATGCAAGTGGCAACGATGCGAGTATGTAGCTACGGATGATACAATACTTCAATTTTATTCTTTTATTTTGATTGGATCAATTTAATACAGCACTGGTCTATATGATATGACAATCGAGGTTTAGAGATGGACTGCATTTAATAAAATGGGATGAACGACGCACAATAATTGAAAATGAAGTGTCCACGATACGTAAACTATTGACTTTTGTGAATAATTCACTATACTTACGAACTTGTATAGATATCTGATGCGACAGACATCGCATGGGGATTTCATTTAATTCTACCACCTTCTTTAAAGTAAGTGCAAACTCATCTCATTTCCAAATGGTCAGATATCATCCCATCCGAAAGTACTCACTCAAATGAATGAAGCAAACCAGCCAAAACAAAAATGAACCATACGACTTGCCAATTGTGTTGTTGGGAATGTTTTTCTTCCCGATCTGAATGAAATCAGCTCAAAATTTTGTCCCCTGCAATCCATCTTGCCATTCTCACCATCAAAAAACATTTGTCAGGTATAAATTCTGAACGTGCGGGCCATTGGAATGGACCTTGCAATTTGGAGTGGGAGTAGGCATTAAGTTATCCCTTGAAATTTTTTTATTGAACAAGGTAAAATTTACAAATAATTTAAGTTGTTATTAGATAATTGACAAAAATGACATCTTGATTAATCAATCACATGATCAATGAGATATGATTGAACAACCATTATTGATTCTAAAATTGAAAAGATTGAGTGTTTATATATAATTTATAGGTTAACGTATTTTGAAGTGTTTAAGAAGTTTATATTCTAATCTCATAGTTTTGGATAATTTGGAAGTATATATATTTAAGTCATGAAACTATTTTCTTATGTTTTTATAGGAAGTGTATCTAGTTTTGAAGGTCAAGATAAGAAGTTTTGAAGAAAAGATGGTCACCCTCTTCTAATTTATTTTAAAGGTATGCACAAGTTTGTGACCATGTTCTTGTATTGTACAAAAGGAATTCAAAAAGCATGGTGATTGTTAAATACGAGATATTTTTCACAAGAAGAGAAATTATGATATTGCTATCAAAATTCAATTGTATAGTTTTCGAGTCAAACTCATTGATTCATCTTTCATGCCTATGTGGACTTCACCTTGCAAGAAACTTCATAGTTAAACCTACTTGAGTTGGAGTAGTATTAGGATGATGACCGTATAGAAAGGTTTAATTTTTCACCTATGTAAGTTTCACCTAAATGCAATAAGTCTTATGTATTCCATTTATTATCCTATAACAACATCACAAACATGGTAATGTTAGAGATGTAAGTTTGAAAAATCATAAAGAATTATTGAAATTCCTCACACAAAACTAAGGATATTTATTTAGATCGCTTTAAATTTATTTGAAACACTTCAAATATTTTTATAAACCCCTCCTCCCCTAAATTTTTTTTTGTCTTATCAGTTATACAATAGAGCTTATCGAGAGGTGTGTGTCTGTTTACAAAATAGTTGGATCAATGGATGCTTCCTTTAAAATTACTTTAGAATGTTTTTCTAAGAAAATAATATTAGAAAATTTAACACTTTTTCGAAGTAGTAGTTAAAAGAGCCGCGTCAACGAATATTAAATAAAGTTAAATACCAGGAAAGTATATAAATAGGTACCCTCATCCCACGTATATATGGAGCTTCTACTTGGTTCACCGTAGGGAATCTCGCCTTATTGTGGAAAGAAAAATGAAATTGGCGCTTACATGTTCTGGAGCAATGGGGAGAGATCCTGCAATTTGGGAGAGTCCTTTGGAATTTATGCCGGAGACGTTTTTAGAGGGTGAGAATAGGAAGATGGATTACAGGGGACAAAACTATGAGCTGATTCCATTCGGACCAGGAAGAAGAATATGCCTAGGGCTTCCATTGGAAAGTCGTATGGTTAATTTTGTTTTAGCTTATTTTATTCATTCATTTGAGTGGGTACTTCCAGATGGGATGAGCTGTGAGAAGATTGTGAAGTGGAAAGAGAGAAAGATAAAATTCATTTGAGTGGGTACTTCCAGATGGGATGAGCTGTGAGAAGATTGTGAAGTGGAAAGAGAGAAAGATAAAATTCATTTGAGTGGGTACTTCCAGATGGGATGAGCTGTGAGAAGATTGTGAAGTGGAAAGAGAGAAAGATAAAATGAAAAATATATGTAAATAGAGATCACACAGATTTATCATGGTTCAGAAAATTACCTACATTGATAGTGAGCAGGGGAATCATTTTATTAATCAGTAAATATAATTACATCTAATTACAACAGAAGTGTATATAAATACATCTACAACTTGACTCTTGCATATCCAATTAAGGAGTTGAATAGACAAGGTCAATTGGAGGGAAACGAAGGAGACCTTTTGGCATCACACCCCAACAATATCCCACTTGAAGACCAACCAATGCTATAACAAGTCATTCCTCCACTCAGATCCCTGTTATCACATGCTGGTAATGTCAAAAGAAGCTCGGAAAAACTTGAACTTCTCCCATGTAACAACCTTTGTGAGTGCGTCAGATGGGTTTACCTTGGTATCAATATTCTCTACGTGAAGCTTACCCTCTTCAACAATATGTCAAATATAATGATAATGCAACTCAATGTGTTTGGAGTGTCACTAAGAAGTATGATGTTTAGTCATGAAAATGGCACTACGACTATCACAAAATAGAGAAAAATCAGATTGCTTCAAGCCTAATTCTTTCAACAACAATTGGAACCATACCATCTTCTTGGCTCCTTCGGAAAGAGCCATGTACTGATTAGTTTTCGTGGATGATTGAGCAACTAAATATTGCAATTTAGAGCCCCAACTGATCACTTCCCCCAAAAATGTAAAAACATAACCAAAAGTAGATCTTCATTCACCTAAGTCTCCACCAAGATCAGAATCCACAAATCCTTTCAATCGTGTCTTATCCTTTCCAAAACACAAAGAAAAAATAGAGGTTCCTTTTAAGTACCTAAGGATCCATTTAACAACCTCCTAATGAGTTTTACCCATATTACTCATATATTTGCTAACTACTCTCACTACATGAGCAATATCTAGACAAGTAGAAATCATGACATACATTATACACCCAACTGCAGATGTGTAAGGGATGTCTTTCACGAAGGCTTGGTCCTCTTGTGTTTTAGGACACATTTCAGTTGACAACTGAAAATGAGAAGCAAAGGGAATACTTACGGGCTTAGCTTCTAACATTCCAAATCTATCCAATACCTTCTCAATGTATTTTTTTTGAGATAGCCAAAGTTCCTTCTTATTTTTATCCTGAATAATAGTCATGCCAAGAATCCTTTTTGCTGCTCCCAAATCTTTCAGAGAAAATTTGCTAGCTAACTGCTTCTTAAGCTGACAAACAAGGTTCGTGCTAGTGCTGGTAACTAACATGTCATCTACATAAATTAAAAGTATAACAAATCCACGATTAGGCAACCATTTGAAATACACGCATGCATCAGCTTCCAAGCGAACAAACTTATGCTCAAGCATAAACTAATCAAATTTTAGATACCATTGTCTTGGGGCTTTCTTAAGCCCATATAAACTCTGCTTCAATTTGTAGTAGATATTTTCTTGTTCCTTTTTAACAAATCCTTCAAGCTGATGTATATATAATTCTTCATCAACCTCTCCATGTAAGAAGGATTTCTTGACATCCAATTGTTCAAGCTCAAGATCCCAAGATGCTACTAAGCCCAAAATTGTCCGGATGGTAGTCATCTTCACCATTGGAGAAAACATTTCATCAAAATCAATACCATGTTGTTGTGCATACCCTTTGACAACTAGTCTTGCAGGAAATTGATGTCTACCTCTGTCTTCTTCCTTCAATTTATAAACCCACTTGTTTCTTAATGCCCTTTTATTAAACAGTGGACGAACCAAATCCCATGTTTGGTTTTTTTATTAGAGAGTCCATTTCTTCTCTCACTGTAGCCTGCCAGTGATTGCAATTTTCATCATTGATTGCCATTTTAAAATTCTTCGGTTCTGTATGATTAGAGATCAAAATCAAGGGCTCTGCCTCTTTTGCAAATAATAATTCATAATCAGAGAATTTGGAGGGGAGGTTTCTTTGTCTTGAAGACCTTCTCAAACCGTGACTATGTCCCAAATCATTGCCCTATTTTGATTGTTGAGAAAAGTGGAGAGGATCAGTAGCTTGCACAAAATTGCTATTTACTCCTAATTTGGTAGTGGTATTGTTAAACACTATATTGTCCGCGGTGTTGGGATCGATTTTCCCAACTGGATCCTCCAGCGCAATTCTATGTTGGATATCATAATTCCCAACCATATCATGTTCATTGGTTTGAGATACTCTAGTATTATGCTACGTATGATGGGCAAAGAGAGAGTTCAGAGATTCATGTGTTGTGTGTTGTGTGGACTACACGCGTATCATAGACATTCCTCTTTCCCACCGCTTATGTTGGTAAGTACTTGCATAGGTGTATGGGTAAGTGACTGGTTTAATTCACAATAAAATTCTTTTGTTGACCATAAGTGACATGTGGGATCAATCATTTGGTCCTCCTCTCTGTTGTGCGAACAATCTATTGGAGGTAGATTTGATGAGTTGGGATGGTCATCATTGTTCTCAACATTATATATTGGTGCTATCCTCTGTGTTAATTGCATAGCTTCATCCTCAAGAGCACCATTGGACTGTATTCCAATACCATTGTAAAAAATGGTGTTGTTTCCATTTTGAAAAATAGAGTTTGAAGAGGATGGTGATGAGGTGGAGATAGGAAATAAAATAGAGGTGGGAGAGTAGAGACTCACAAAAGATATTGACTGCTCAATTCCATTATGTGAATTTTATGTCTGAACACTACTGAGGGCTCTTCTTCTTCTCTGGACTATGTTGATTCAAGTTGTAGAGCTGGAAATGTTTTCTCATTGAAAACAATATCCCTGCTTCTTATGATCTTCTTTTCCACTGGATCCCAAATTCAAAAACCAAATTGTTCTTCTCCATAACCCACAAATATACCTCTTTGAGATTTAGGATTAAGCTTTGTCCTCTTTTCTTTTGGGACAGGAACATATGCTTCACATCCAAATACTCGGATGTGAGAATAAGAAATTCTCAAGTACCCAACCACTCTTCTTCCGAAATGCCAAAATCTAACGAAGATGAAGGGCTTCGGTTGATCAAGTAAACAATTGTATTGCAGGATTCTACCCAAAATTATTTACCCAAACCTGCATTTGAAATCATGCTTCTAGCCTTTTTCAAAATTGTTCTATTCGACCTCTCGGCTACTCCATTTTCTTGAGGTGTGAATGGAATAATTTTTATTGGACGAATAACATTATCAGCACAAAAGGAATCAAATTCTAATGAGCATAATTCACCACCATTATCTGTTTGTAAACATTTTATTTTATTCCCAATATGATTTTCAACGAAAGCTTTAAAAATTTTAAACTTATTAAATACATCAAATTTATTTTGAAGCATAAATATCCACACTTTCCATGTACAATCATCAAGAAAGGTAACAAAATAATTAGCTCCACCAATAGAGCTTACATCAGTTGGACCAAAAATATCGAAGTAGACAAGTGCTAATGGTGTATCCTTTTTCTCATGTCCCATTTTCAGAAAACTCTCTCGCTTTTGCTTTCCATAAAGACAATGGTTGTAGAAAGGTAAATCAATGGATTTGAGACCCAGTAGTTGTTCCCGTGTGTGCATAATATCAAGACCCTCCTTGATCATGTGACCGATCCTTTGATGCCATAGCTCTGAATTGCTATACTGAATTGTCATGGAAGCTCCCACTTCATCAATAGTTTCTACTATGTAGAGACTACCAATCTTATCCCCTTTTGCAATAACCATGGAACCTTTGGTGAATTTCCATGTATTTGTTAGAGAGGTAAGAAAGCCTTAAGAGTAGAGCTAACTTATCGAAATTAAATTTCTTTTTAGTTGAGGAACATGACAAGCATCTCTAAGCATTCATTTAACACCTCCTTTTAAACATAGCAAAATATCCCCTTTTCCAATAATCTTAGAAGCTTTATTATCACCTAAATAAACTTTTCCAAAGTTATCTTCTTGTTAATTTGAGAAGAGATCCGTGCATGAGGAGGCATGAAATGATGCACCGCAATCCACTACCCATGAAGTAGACGCAATTTCACTCGTTGATAATATCAAAGCACCATCCACACTATCATAAATTGTGTTTTCTTCTCTATCCCATACTCTCTCTTGAGCCTTTTTGTAATTTATGCAGTCTTTCGTTTGATGACCAACTTTCCCACAAACCCAAAAATCACCATTACCTCCTCTTGACTTTGATCTTTGTGCAGATTTTGATCTCCTATGGTAAATTCCTGCCCCTATTTTGAGTCCTCCCTCTATTATTAGTACTTACAACTGTCAAGGCTTCCCCGAATGAAGGTTCATCATTCTTCCTTCTCATATCTTCATTGAGAAGTGTCATTGAAACTTCATCAAAAGAAACTTTTTAGAGCTTGAAGCCATAGTGCTTATGGTTGTAACAACACCATCCCAACTATTTGGTAGAGAGCATAAAAGTAGGACAAATTTTATCTCCAACTTTACTCATGAATATCGAATTAAGGATTTGAATAGACAAGATCAATTGGAGGGAATCGAAGGAGACCTTTGGGCTTCACACCCCCAACACAGATGGACATGGTGAATGAGTTTGGAATTAATCTAAAGAAGTCAGAGAATGTATCTTGATTTGTTGTATTCTCTTAAATGTTATATTTGTTTAAGCAGATTTTATTCGTTCTTGTTGTAGTTGAGTTTTGGACACTAATTATGTAGTTTGAATTAATAATAAAGACAAACCATCAAAGGATGATGAAATGAATGACTTGCTTTCCAAAATCAGTGGTTGAGAATGCTCCTTGAATGTAGCAAAATGACAGAAAATGCATGATCTGATCTTTCTTCCTTTCTATTGTTTGTCATCCATTGTCTACTTTACCATCCACCTTCCATTGTTTTAGTTGGGGAGAACATGCACTTTTAACAATAATTTTCCCATCATAATATATTTTATGTGGAAATGCCTATGAAAGTATTGATTTCTTTTGTCTCGAAAGGGTAACGATAAGGTTTTAATTTATGAGAAAAGAATCTGATTTCCTCTGACACACTTAATAATTGTTGAGAAAAAACTATTTTGAATTTATTCACAAAAAAAAATGCTGAGAAAAAAGTGCGACAGTCGCTATGCGGCCACAAAAATTTTTAACCATACGAAGGGGAAACACTTGTTTTTTTTTCAAAAGTTTGCAAAAGGTTATATAAAAAAAACAATTTTCGTGACTGGATAGTCACTACCAAAAAGTGCACCCTAGGATGATGTGTTTGATTTTGAAGATCTAATAAATAATAAACAATAACATAGTGATCAGAAATTTAGCGGAATTAAAAACCCAACCTCCTCTTAAGAGTAAAAAGGTAAAAACCGCAGCTTATATATGTCTTCCCAGTGAATAATTTCCTTTGACTATTTGGTGTGAGTGTTTGGAAAAAGGTTTTTGATATTTATTTAAGATAATTTAAATAATTAAAATTATTAAATAAACAATGTTAACATTGTAATCTTAATAAAAGTAAAATAATATTTTTATTGATGAGGTTTTTGCATCAATATGTGAGTGTAATAAGTATGTAATAATAATAATAATAAAATAAAATTATTGTAATTAATATATTTTAATATAAGATAATTTCTTTTGTATTAATTATAATAGGAGCTCATCACAATCTAAAGTTACAAATTTAATATCTTAAGATAGGTATTTTCAAAATCCCATTATCGCCAATTGCTAAAGACTATGATCAATGCTACCTTCTGTGCATGTACAAAATTACAACATATACATCTATACATGCAAAGTTCCATCAGATACAAACTATAGACCAAGTACATAACAAAATAGAGTGCCAATCCTATACAACTTTAACTATCAAGTTCCTAAGAAACATTATCTCTAAGCTCTTCAAACCAAGAAACCAAATTCAAAGGTCCATAAGACCATTTTAAAACTATTATCTTTGTTTCCATTGGGTTTGGAGTGCCACACCTTCTGGGATTTCCACTTCTATGGGTATCACTACTTTAGCTTCCTTCACATCAAGTAATCTTGTTGCATTTGACTATTTCCTCCTTCTCTACTCTTCTAGATCTGCCATGAAGTTTTCTAATCCCACCTTAAAGGGGGTTCTTTTCTCATACCTTCTTGTCTAGGTATGCACATGTGATATCTCCCACATAAAAACCCTCACAATGTCATCTTGGAGCATCCTTTCAAACTCATCTTTGGAAAGCCTCATTGTAACAGATACCCATCAATCAATATCATGAACAATGAGTCACCTAAGAGACTCGGTAAATACTCTAGCATGACCATTAAAGAAATCATTATTCCTAGACTTCCAAAGTAACAAAAGAACTTCACCTAAGAGGATAGACAAAAATAAGTTAGAGTCTTTCTTGAGGTAATAGACCTATCCCAAAATGGCCTCCCAAGAGCTAATATTAGAACCAATAGAGATACCAAACAAGTTACACACTACCCTTGCAAACAAATATTCAAAAATGATGTGCTTGATTGTTTCTATGAGCCTACAAAGAGAACTTATATTTAAATACTCGTCTAATTTAAGAACATGAAGCTTAAGAAATAATAGACTCCAAATAAAGAATCTCTTTTTAGCCTCAATAGGTCTACACGAAATACTACTAAGAATAGAATTCTAGGAGAAAGGGTCAAGGTCTAGGTAACATAAGACAAGAAGGTGGGAAAGGATACCAGAGTTATAAAAAAGAATGGAGTACACAGTCCTGGCTTTGACCAGAGGAAGGAGAGATCCATTTGGCCATAGGAAGTGGGTATATCTATCAACAAGAGAGTCATTGGACCACGGAAGGGACAAGCGAGTGCAAGCCTCTCCCAAGATGGAATAGGTTCTCCATTGGGTGAGAAGGATATCAAACTTAGCATATATCTCATTCTAGGAAATCGATTGAATTCCTTTATTAATTTCATTGAATATCTTGATGTCTTTAGTACCCTAGCTTCTAGCCAAACAACCTTGCTAAAGTGCAAGTGGTTTTTTATTATGTTTGAAGTTCCACCATATGAACCTCTTACCACACTAGTACATTTGGGCCTTTTTTCTGATGGTCATTTTCGATGGAGGGGCACATTTTGTTAAATTGGTGTTTTTTATGCAACTATGCCTGATAGCATCACAATTCTGACGCCATCTACAATGTCGCAACTGCGATGGTTGCAGGCACACATTTTTAAAAAAGACAAAGTTACCCTATTTCATTTTTATTTTTTCACGTCATAACAGTGGTAGCCGAAATTCATGAAGCAATAGCAGTGGAAGCCGCAAGCCATGAAGCAACCAGGAGATTATCAATCTATTAACAAACCCAAATGTTTTGACCATCAGGGCACTGTGTACTAATTGTTAGAGGCCTCAAAAGTTACTTCAACTCGTGTCATATCAAGGTGGGATCTTAAACTGAACCTCGACTATTATGATTGATTCAAAACTCTACATTTCAAGGATCCAAGTGACCATGTATACCTATTGTTTACTTTATCACTGTTGTCTTGACACTACCATGACTATCATAAATTCTCATTGTTTTATCACGGTGATAATGAATACCATTTTCATTATTTATTTTTCACTAATCCTGATCATATTACACACTTACTATCTTTAATATTTCACTATTGTCTTAATTGAACTCCATCACTAGTCTATTTTTAATAACATGGTGTTATGGATATGTTCTTTAGGTGTATTCATGATAGAAATAATAATATGTTATCCTTGATTCCATAATTCATAAAAAGAAATGTACTTATGTTCCTTAAACTAGTGATGACTATTTTGAGTATCTCCATTCATTTACTTTGATGTTTAGCATCCACTAATACATTTGGGGCCTCTTTTCTGACGTCATTTCTGATGGAGGGGCACAATTTTTTAAAATTGGTGATTTTTTTTGTAATTGTCTCTGATAATGTCAGAATTCTGACATCTATTTAGTAGAATGTCATAATTATGACATTTGTGGGCTATATCAAAAATAAAAATTGAAAACAAAATTATTTTGATGTTATAAAGTCTTCGCGACCAAAGCTTCACACCTTACTCATATTTTGAGTTAGAGCGGTCTCATGACTTGCAGATTTGTCCCCAATGCTCACTCCATTTCCATTCACTCCATTGTTGTAGTGGGAGTATTTCTTAAATCCCTTGGAGAATACATTGTCTTCTGGAAGTTGTGTGTCATGTGTGCCACAAAACAACTCTTCTGTAAGATGCTCCTTCTCTAAAACATTCCAGTTTGGTGACGATCTTACAATAACTTGACCTTCTATTGTGATAGACATATTGTGATGGCTAAAACCGATCATAATAGATAGAACTTGTGGATAGAATCATTGATTGAGGCTTTCCACATTAAAGCTTGAGAAGCTTGTCAATAGAATCGCCAATTGAGGTAATCCACTCGAGAAATTGTGGATAGAATCACCGATAGAGGCAATCCACACTAAAGATCATGAGTTCGTGGATAGAATCGCCAATGGAGGCAATTCACACAAGACCTTATGGATAGGATCGCTGATTGAGGCAATCCACCTAGGAACTTGTGGATAGAATTTCCGATAGAGGCAATCCACACTAAATCTCGTGAGTTTGTGGATAGAATCACCGATGGAGGCAATCCACACAAGAGCTTGTGGATAGAATCATCGATTGATGCAATCCACCCGGGAACTTGAGGATAGAATCACCGATAGAGGCAATCCACATTAAAGCTCATGAGTTTGTGGATAGAATCACCAATGGAGGCAATCCTCAACAGAGCTTGTGGATAGAATCACCGACTGAGGCAATCCATCTGAGAACTTGTGGATAGAATCGTCGATAGAGGAAATCCACACTAAATCTTGTGAGTTTGTGGATATAATCGCTGATGGAGGCAATCCACATGAGAAATTGCAGATAGAATCGTCAATGGAGGTAATCCACCTGAGAGCTTGTGGATAGAATTGTCGATGGAGGCAATCCACACGAGAGCTTATGGATAGATTCTTCGATGGAGGCAATCCACATCTTGAGACTATGTTTCTATTGAATACATCATGAGGATGATGTCTTTATTTCTAACATCATATAATTAATGTTGTCAAGTGTCTTAAGTGCTGACATTGGATTGATTTATCCTCCCTAGCTGATGTAGGAGAATCTCGGGTCCTTGGCAATCCTGTGTCACCAAAAAGAACTTAGAATTATTAGATATGATCGGTAGCTTCTTTATGAATCTCGGTGATGGTTTCCTATTTCCACTGATAGGGCTTGGTTGTTTCTCAATTCCTCATTTACTGAGTCAGCTCTGTTGGTTCACCAAGTTATTTACTGGTGCTCGGTAGTCTTTCTCACCGAGTGGTTTATTTTGGATTTATTTTGAGGATGGCTTGTGTATTTAATTTTGGTCATAGAGTTAATGTTGGTATCGATCATTGGGAAGCATGTGAACCTAGATCTGGTGATTTCATTCTCCAATGATGGATCTGAAGGCTGACTTGTTTCGGTAGCCTCTTATATAAAGAAAGTAGTTGGTTGGTTGTAGTTTTCAGTGATTAGTTTTAAGAGATAGAAAATAGATCTAGTAGTGGAATCGTCGCATGTTAGAGGACTCTTGTAATTGAATCTAAATGTATTTGGTCATAACCGGGAAGGCCTTTCCATCCAACATGTATGAGGTTATTTGATGAATAATATATGATATGTTATGCATTCTCTCTCTCCATGTGTTGTTGCTTTCGTATGTTGATTCTACAAGGAGGTTTGTGTTTAGGGTGTTCCTTTGGGACCTCTTCCTATCCTCCCTTGTGTTAGGTGGTATCAGAGCGAAGGTGGAGATGTAGATCTAAATTTGTGAGTTTAGGTCGAGGGTTCCTTCTTGAAAACCCTAGTTGATATTTGTTGTGGGGTAGCAGATTACAATCTAACCTATAATTGCAGAGGGTTTCAAGATGGTTCATGGGAGGTGAGATGAAGATCTAGGACTAGAAGACATGCTAAAATAAATTGCTGCTAGGTTAGAAGCTATTGAGAGAGTCCAACGCCAAGGAAGACATCTTGAGGATGTTAGTGATGAAGAAATGAAAGATGAGCAAGGTGAATCAAAACCTGCACCTATGATGGATCAAGGTGAGGAAATACTTTTGAAGGCATTGAAAAAATTGAAGTCTACACCATATTTCAATCCTCCTAAATACAGTGGAAGGCTAGATTCAAATGAGTTGATGGATTGGGTAACCGAGATGGAAAAGTATTTTGAATATGAAAATGTTCTTGAGAAGTCATGCATCCTTATGGTGGGAGCACCTGCAACTGGACAGAAAGATGAAATGCAAAGACAAGATCAAGGTATGGAATAAAATGGTGAATAAATTGAAAGCTAAGTTTTTACCAGGTGATTATCAAATTAACCTAGTTAGGCGAATGCAAAGTTTGAGGCAAAAAGATAGCTCGATAAAAGATTATACTGAGAAATTATATAGATTAAATATCAAATTTGGACATGTTGAGGATGAAGTGGAAAGAATTGCTAGGTACCTGAATGGGTTAAGAGTTTCTATTCAAGAGGAAATCAATCTGGTTAAGTTGGAAAGCATTGAATAAGCTTATCGGTTTGCCTTGAAAGCTAAGGAGAAATTGAAAAAAAGACATGAGAAAAGAAAAAGAGGAAGAGGTAGATCTTATGGTGAAAATAATAGATCTGATCAAGACAAGACAAATTGGGATAAGGGTAAGACCGAGCAGAAAAGTGAAATTTCTTCTAGAGGAAGAGTCAGTAACTACCGAGGTGGTTATGGCAAAGCTAGATTCTGAGGAACTTGTTACAATTGTGGAGAAGAAGGACATAGGTCATTTGAATGTACACATGCAAGTAAGAAGGTCGGTAACAATATAAATGCTTTGCTGCAAGAAGATTCACCGAATGAACTTGAGAAGGAAAAGAACTTGATGGTTAGAAGAGCACTTTGGAGTGAAAGTAATAAGGAAGATCTAGTAAGGAAAATTTTGTTTAAGACCAGATGCAGAGTTGTTGATGAAGTGTGGAAGGTAAGCATTGACAATGGAAGCTCAGAGAATTTGGCATCTGAGGAAATGGTCGCAAGTTTGCAGTTAGAAAGGTTGAAACACCAGAAGCCCTAGAAAATTTCATGGATCAAGGATGAGCATACACTATTGGTAAGCTAACAATGTTACATGAATTTGAAAATTGGAAAATACAATGATAAGGTGTTATTTGGTATCATGCCTATGGAATGTTGTCATATTCTATTGGTTAGACCTTGGCAATATGATAGACATATTATCTATGATGGAATATTGCATAAATATACTATTTGGATTGATGGGAGAAGACAAATTTTATTTCCTTTGATTGAAAAATCTGTTAGTAATGTTTGTACATCTGTGAAAGTTTGTTTGATGGAAGGAAGAAAGTTTGTTAAGGATTTAAAGAAGAATGATGTATGTTTTGTTGTGATTCCTAACAAACTGAGAGAGAAAGTAATAGATAGCATACTTGAAGAGATTGATAAGATACTCACTGAGTAAAAAGAAATCATTTCTGATAATGCATCTGATGGTTTACCACCAAAGAGAAGAATTGATCATTGTATGGATATAATCCGTGGAACTAGTTTACCGAAGAAGGCACCACATTGGTTAACACATAGTGAGAATCAAGAATTGAACTGACAAATTCAAGAATTGTTGCAGAACGGTTTGATATGAAAAATTTTAAGTCCATGTGCAATACCAGTTGTATTGGCACCTAAGAAGAATGGAGAATGACGAATGTGTACTGATTCCAGATAAATTAATAAGATAACAGTGAAATATAGGTTTCCTATACCGAGAATGGATGACATAATGGATAGTTTGACTGGAGTAAAGTGTTTTACCAAAAATGACTTGAAAAGTGGATATCATCATATCAGAACTAGAGAAGGTGATGAATGGAAGACTGCTTTCAAGATAAGAGAAGGTTTGTATGAGTGGTTGGTTATGTCTTTTGGTTTAACTAATGCACTAAGTACTTTCATGAGATTGATGAATAAGGTTTTGAAGAAATTCTTGGGTAAATTTTTATTGTATACCTAGATGACATTCTAATATTTAGTAAGACCAGAGAAGAACATTTGTTACATATTAAATAGGTATTGCAGAGATTAAAAGAAGAAAAGTTGCTGATTAATTTGAAAAGGTGTTCCTTCATAAAAGAAGAAATTGTGTATTTGGGATTTGTGATTTCAGTTGATGGTTTGAAAATGGATCCTAAAAATGTTGAAGGTATTTTGAATTGGCCTACACCTAAAAATTCTAGTCGTGTAAGATCATTTAATGGTTTAGCAAGTTTTTACTGAAAGTTCATCAGAAATTCCAATTCAATTTGTAATGCTATGACTGAGACTATGAGAGGAGATAAAAGAGAATTTAAGTGGACACATGGAACTGATAAAAGTTTTGAGACTCTGAAGAAGAAGGTTGATGAATTTCCCGTGTTAGCTTTACCTAATTTCAATAAGCTATTTCAAGTTGAATGTGATGCAAGTGGTAATCCAATAGGAGCTATTTTGAGTCAAGAAGGTAAACTTGTTTCTTTCTTTAGTGAGAAATTGAATGATGCAAAAAGGAAAAATTATATGCATGATGAAGAGTTCTATGTTATTGTGCAAGCCCTGAAGAAATGGAGACATTATTTGATACCAAGTGAATTTGTGTTATATACTGATCATAAATCTTTACAATATTTGGGTAGTCAGAATAAGTTGAATCAAAGACATGAAATGATTTGAATATTTTTAGAGTTATACATTTGTGATAAAAAATAAAAGTGGAGTCACTAACCAAGTTGTTGATACATTGAGTAGAAGAAGATCTTTGATGACTGAAATGAGAATTGAAGTTCTAAGTTTTGATGACATGAAAGATTTGTATGAAACTGACCCTAAACAGTTTCATACAAATCTTTTCTTTAAGGAAGTTGTCAAATTGCATGGATTACTGAGGAGTATCATCTCTAACCAAGACACTAAATTTGTTGGATACTTTTGGAAGACTCTTTGGAAAAAGTTGGGTACCAAGTTGAGGTATAGTTAGAACATTTCACCCATAGATTGTTGGATAGACAAAGGTTGTAAACATAAGTTTGGGTAATCTTTTGAGATGTTTAGTTGGAGATAAAACAAGTAACTAGGATTCTATGTTGGCACAAGGAGAGTTTATATACAATAATTCAATGAATAGGAGTACTGGAAAAACACCTCTTGAGATTGTTAATGGCATACAACCGAGAGGTATATTAGATTTGAAGGAAATTGTTGGTGAAAAAAAGATAAGTGCTGAAGGAGAAGAGTTTGTTGAGTTCATGAAGACATTGCACGAGGAAGTAAAACATAAGTTGGAAAATGGTAATCATAAATACAAGGACAAAGCAGATAGATCAAGAAGACATAAGAATTTTGCAGTTGGGGATGATGTAATGGTACACTTGAAGAAATGTAGATTTCATGTTGGAACCTATGGAAAGTTTAAAATGAAGAAATTTGGTGCTTGCAGAATATTGAGAAAGTTTGATAGTGGAAATGCTTATGAGATTGAGTTACCTAATGACATGGACATATCACCTATATTCAATTGACATTTCTGACTCACATGAGTATCATCAACCTAACGATGAAATGACAGTACCAAATGATTATCCTAAGAAGAAGACATAGGAAGTTGAGCAGATTTTGGAACAAAGAATTGGCAGAAGAACAAGAGGAAAAAAGTATATGGAGTATCTAGTAAAATGGAAGAATAGACCGATCGAAGACAGTTTGTGGATTTCATAATATGAGTTAAATTCAACTCGGGTTGTACCTATTGCATGATTTAGAGAATCATTTCAAAACAACCCCATGTGTCTGATGCAGGAGCATCTCGATTCCTTGGTAATCCTATGTCACCAAAAATAAGTTAGAATTGTTAGATATGCTCGATAGCTTCTTTCTGGCTCTTGGTGACATTTTCCTATTTCCACCAATGGGGCTCAGTTGCTGCTCGGTTCCTTTGTTTACCAAGTCGACTCGGTTGGTTCACTGAGTTATTTATTAGCACTTGGTACTCTTGCTCATCGAGTGGTTTATTTTAGATTTCTTTTGAGGCCAACTTGTGCATTTAATTTTGGTCATGGAGTTAATGTTGGTATCGATCATTGGGAAGCGTGTGGACCTAGATCTTGTCGTTTATTTTTCCAATGATGGATTTGAAGGCTGACTTGTTTTGGTGGCCTCTTGTATAAATAAAATAGTTGGTTGTAGTTTTCAGTGATCAGTTTTAGGAGATAGAAAATAGATCTAGAAGTGGAATTCTTGCATGTTGGAGGATTGTTGTAATTGAATCTTAATGTATTTGGTCATAACCGGGAAGGCCTTGTACAGCCTGACATGTATGAGGTTATTTGATGAATAATATATGATCTGATCTACATTCTCTCTCCCTGTTGTGGTGTTGTTTTCATGTGTTGATTCTGCAAGGAGGTTGGTGTTTAGGGTGTGCCTTTGGCCCCTCTTTCTATCCTCCCTTGCATCACTACCTAAGAGGGAGTGTTGATGTTTGTAACATCAGTTAGATAAATAATACTGAATATATAATTATTATGTGAAATGATATATATATATATATATATATATATATATATATATATATAAAGTTAGATTATAATTATTCTCGTAATAACCAAATAGTTAAAATAAATTAATGAGTAGACATGTCCCATGAAGGGACATGTCTCTTCTTGTCATTGTCATGTATAAATACAAAGAGATCGATGCATTTGGAAAATACATACAATCAGATAGTGCTATTACATTTGCAATGATCCTAAAATCTTAACAATTATCCTTAAATCTTAACAATGTGTAGTGTAAAAATGACCACACTTCTATGAACCATTACTTGCAAGGTTACTCAACAATGAGGCCTCACAAAGCGGCTCATATATCTTTATGCATGGAGTTGCAAAGGACTTATGAGTTTTGCTCTCAGCTAGAGCTACAAGAATGTGACCTTGCTAGTCAACCATGCAATGAGAGATTCAAGTGAAGACAAGGGCAAGAGTGCCAATGTCCCCAAGAATCTAAATGAAAAATACAATGCCAATGCAACTAGTATGAATGTGCAAGACTAATCTATCAAATGAAGTGCAAACTAAGCTATGAAAAGAAGTAGCAATGGATTACAATGCCTCCTATTTAAACTATGTGAGCTTATTCTATTGCATAAAAGGAAACTAAGCTAAGAATGCCGTTATCATGCAACTATGAAAGCAAATATGAAACTACAATGAAATGCAACAAGTCTTCAATGTCTTCAAACTCCAAATGCACCTAAAACCTGCAGCATAACATTAGCATAAAACATGAGATATGCAAATGGAGGAGAGAGCTCTCCTTTTATAAGAAATGAGGAGAAATGGACCATGGAGATTAAGAGGCAAAAAGTCTTAATCAGCAGTGGAGCTTGAAAGAGGAGCAATCCATGTGCACAAGTATCCTCCAATAGGAAAATAAGAGTTGACTTTATGTCCATATGAGACAAAAAGTGTTTTTCTCTTTTTTATAAAATATGAATAATGCTTTATTTGTGCAACTTAGGATAAGAGGAAAAGTGGGGCTTTTTATTTAATCAAAAAGGGAGGAAATATTCCTTTTAATCAAATAAAGACTTAGGATAAATGATTAGCCCATAGGATAAAAATCCAATATATGATCGAAATTAAGATTTGATCAAGAGATTGATATTGTTGAAAATATTGATTATTGATCAAAATGATTCAGGATTGGTAAATTGAATAAATGGGGCCCAAAGTCTAGGCGACCATTTTTGGGTGCATACATTTGCCCCTCTTTGACTAATGTGTGATCGATTTGGGAACACATGTAGTCAAAGAATGAAGTTGCAATGTGAGATCGATTTGGGATCACAAAACAACTCAGATATGAGGTCGATTCGGGATCATATCCGGACAAAGCATAACCAAGGGTCTTTGAACATGAGGTCGATTCGGGATCACATTCAAAGTAAGAGATAAGAATCTCAAATTTGAGCGACAGCTCACAAAAGATGTCTGAATCAGGAAAATCAAGTAGTTGGGGATGAGAATCCCATAAATACTGCCCCCTCGAAATCGAAATCGAAATCAAGTAGAGGAGAGACAAAAAATTGATAAGGTTGATCAAATCATAATAAAATCACAATCGAATGTAAGGGTCAAATAGGTTAACCATTAGGCAATAGAACATGCCCCAGCCTGACTAGAAAGATGCAGTCAAACGTGAGAAATGAGGGAATGGAATGAATATGAATGAAAGACTGGAAGTTTGGAAGACATGAAAAGGAAGGAATGACGATGCCCCAACAAAGATTAAAAGATTAGGCCTCAAAAGATCAGCCAACTGCGCAGAAAGGGGGAAGATTTTGAAACCCAATTTTGACTATCAAGATGACCTCAGATTTTGATTTCGAGTCCGAAAATGGATCCAGGACGTCGAAATTAGCTAGGGGTGCAATTTTTGCGCAATTCTGAGGTGTTTTGAAAATGAGGTCAAAAAGTCAAAAGACTATAAAAGGGGTCAAAATGTCATTTTCAAAAATCATTTGTCTTTTAGCGATTTGAGAATTTCAGAGCTTTAGAGAGAGAAAATGGCCCAGCAAGTAGGAGTTCCCATCCATAGGCATTGATTCGAGCACACCCGGTTGCACAACCGGCCACCACACTATCCTGCCTCGGTATGTTTTCGAAAAACTCAAGCTTTTTGGTCATTTTTAGCATTTAATAACTTTTTTTTAGCACATTTTTTTAAATTTTAAATTTTAAAATTTTTTCTTAGGTGAAATATCACGCGATACTTTAGAAGTATCGCGCGCTTTGGGGAGAAGTATCGCGCGATACTTCGCGTGACCCCAAAGTATCGCGCGACCTTAGGCACTAGTATCGCACGATACTGGGCGAAGTATCGCACGATACTGGGTGAAGTATCACGCGATATAAGGTTTATCACCCCACTATAGGGAGAAGTATCGCGCGATACTTCTCTAGAAAAAAAATATCGCCCAGCATAAAATATTAATTTTTAATGCATTTTTGAGCAAAAATGACATGGGTCTAGACAATGTTACATTTTTAAGGTGTTTTATACTGAGTTTTTGGACATCCATCATGATATGTGCTAACAACGGGCTTGATTTTGACTTGCAGGAGGTTTTTTTCGGCGCTCATCATCAGAGCGCCGAAGGTGACAAGATTACAGTGTGTCCGAGATCTGGATGATCCGGGCAATGCCGACCTCAGGGTGATGGGATTCCGATATTTGTTGAGGTACCCCTATATCCGAGCGGACCATGGGTTG
The DNA here is from genome assembly GCA_027943335.1 of Chamaecyparis obtusa. Lineage (NCBI taxonomy): Eukaryota > Viridiplantae > Streptophyta > Pinopsida > Cupressales > Cupressaceae > Chamaecyparis > Chamaecyparis obtusa. The sequence goes on along the minus strand of BSBK01002522.1, from coordinate 3,225,590 downwards.
TTGACTGCGCTGGCTGAGAGATGGCACAGCGAGCACAACACCTTCCACCTTCCTACAGGCGAGGCATCCATCACACTGGAGGATGTCTATAGGATCCTCCGAGTTCCATGCCACGGAGAGCCTGTAAGTATAATCATGTTTTTGAGATAGTCATGTAAAATGTAATGTTTTCAAAAGATGAAAACTAACATGATTTATGTGTTGTCACAGGTATACTATGATTAGGATGCCACTGAGGGGCGTCGATTGATTCAGGAGATGTTTCAGGATGTGACTATCCTGGACAGGCATGTCAGCTGGGAGCGACTGCTTGATGATTTTGGCAGAGATTATCCGGTGCCATGCATTGTGGCCTCTATCATTTCACAGATCCTCATGACTGATCGCAGTCAGAAGGGATTCCCACTTGGATGGGGCAGGTTATTGTTAGACTTGGTAGGTAGGCCCCGACGGATGGCATGGGGGCCTGCGATCTTGGCAGAGATGTATCATGAGCTTCACGAGATCGTCTACAGGGACGGTCGGACATGGGCATGTGGTGCCATCCTGGCACAGGTATGGGCATGGGAGCACATTGCTGTGGTGCGCCCCAGGGTTCAGCAGAGGGAGAGGAGGTACCCCTACATTTATAGGTACATCGAATTTATATCACATGCCCATTCTGGGGACGTGACCTATTATCGGCGGATTTTGGATGAGATAGCCTCATTCACATGGAGGCCGTACAAGGAGGTTGAGGTTTGGGGGGATGCAGCGGATGAGTTGAGCTACATGCTGTGCAGTCAGCCACTGGTAGGTCGATATGCAGAGATCGTAGAGAGATTCTGCATCACTCGGGTGTGGCGACAGTTTGGGAGGCAGCAGCGAGTCTCGATAGAGACTACTACATATGCCAGGGCTACGGATGAGGAGGGGCATGGGTGGCTACCCATGCTGGATTATCAGCAGGCTGTCGCAGAGACAGCAGCTATCAAGAGCAAGCCTTAGGATTATTTCCCAGATGTGGCAGATGTAGGGGCTGATGGGGCCTACAGAGCAGAGCGGTGGAGGGTACCATTCCCTCAGTTTACAGTACCAGATGTACAGGTGCCAGCGCCGGGAGGAGATAGAGGAGACAGAGGGGACGGAGGGGACGGAGGAGGGGAGGGAGGGGATGGAGGAGATGGCAGGAGGGGGAGAGGGAGGAGGATGGAGAGAGGAGAGGGGTCGAGATCAGGTGGCCGGAAATGGTCACGGGGACAGCGGTCAACGACACCTGAGGAGGAGGCGAGACCAGTTCGCCGGCAGGCAGAGGCACGGCAGGAGCAGCCTGCGGGGGGAGAGGACCTGAGAGCCCAGATACAAGCTCAGGAGGTAGAGATACAGCAGCTGCGGACCACTATAGCCGTGAGAGATCAGCAGCTCCTGGATCTGAGGGCAGAGCAGGATCAGTAGATAGCTGATCTCAAAGTAGAGATAGCACGCCGTGAGGCGATGGCACAGGTCGAGGCACTAGAGCTCTGACGAGAGTTAGTGAGAGCTGCCTATTATCACAGGTTATATCTGCAGGCCGTCCTAGAGGGTGAGAGAGCACCATCATACTCTCAGCGGGCAGGGGTATCAGACATGGTACTCGATAGGAGAGCTATGCCTCCTCCACCACCACGAGCTCCTCACGAGGGTGGTAGCGAGTCTTAGGGTTAGGTCTTAGATGTTTTAGACATATTTTGAGACTGTTGATCCAGATTTTGGGATCCCATATTATATTGTATATCATAACATTGTATATGAGATTACTGGATGTTCGATGTATCATGTGTATTTGTCTCACTTGTGATGGATGTATCAGTTTATGTATATTGTCTTGTCATTTTGCTCAAAATGCTTATGTATGTGCTTATGTATGTTCTCTCTCATAGATGTATGTTTAATTCTCATATGTATGATATAGACTTATGTTTCTTGAAAATGACAGTTTTGATATAGATACAATGATATGATTAACCCCTTGTGATGAACAGGAACAGGTTCGAGATGAAAAAAACAAGGAGCGAAAGACATGATCAAGAAGGAGAGAAGGTGAGCGCAGTCGACTGACAGGTCTACGTAGGATGAAAAGGAGAGCTCTTTCCATATGCAAAATGCAACACTAGACTAACATGACCCTAGAAATGCAAGCTACTATGAAAGTGATTGACTTGCAAGGTCACAACGCTTATAGACATCTAATTATCATCATCGAGCTTTATTGGTAGCGTCGTAAGATCATACAATGCACACTAGCATAACTATGTGGATATGAATATGATCTTTATCAGATAGAAATGTGGGAATCTTACCTAGGCATCAAAGACATATAGGTCAAGATGACTAATGCAGTGAGATCACCTAAATTTGATATGGCAAGATTATGCTTTGTATCAAGACACATGAAAGTCAGGATAACTAAAAGCATGCACTCGCAAAACAGTCAAGGATAATACCTTGTCAATCCATAGTGTCAAGTAGGACCAGCATAAATGCTCATGACAGTTAGGATCAACAAAATATACCCACAAGCAGATAAAGAAAGAAAACATGTTCTCATTCCCTCAGTCTTCTAGCAATGCATCATCGAAGACTTCTCAGGGAGAGACCACTCATCAAAGAAATCCTCATAGACAGCACACAAAGAAAAATAAAGTCATCATATCATCAGCGAGTTAATTGTTTAAGTGCGTGTGTGTTGGTCATAGAGTCAAATTCTGAGTATCATATCTACAAATGAGAAATATCACGTCATACGAGACTGTTTGGGTAAGACACCTGATAAGTGTTAAGAAACACTCGATGCAAGGGTAGTGTTGAAAAATACTGTTTTGGGGTGGTGTTGAAAAACACCTGTTTGTGAAATGCCCCGAGAGACAAATGTTTCTAAAAGACCAATGCTAACAGTCATGCCCCCTAGACAAAGACAAAGACCAATTCCGGACTAGGCCAAATAAGGTCAAGGCATGATGGGAAGTGGCTAAGTGTCGAGGATGCATGCTAACAAATAGGGGTGCAAAGGCCTCAAGCAGCGCCTGTTTCCAGGTTTTCACCACTTGGATTCTTTTCATTTTTTCATTTTTTTGGATTTTTGCTACCAAGGTGCCTATTGCTAGGTTTTCACCAAGGCACTTTTTCTATTATTATTATTATTTTATTTTTTTATTTTTTTATTTTTTTTTTAATAATTTTTTTTTGAGTATTTTGATTTTTTTGTATTTTTTTCAGGACTTTATATGCTTTTTAGGGTTTTTTCAGCATCATATATCAATTTTTTTGGAATTTTTTCAGGATCAATAAGATATGTACAAAGGATGCCCCCAGACAGAACGGGCATCAAGGATAGAACTTCTTGAGGTGCACAATGTTGATGGGATCAGGGAGCTGTTCTCCATCAGGATCTGATAGTAAATATGCACCAGTACCAAAAGTAGCTGTGATGACATATGGTCCAAGCCAGTTAGGTTCAAACTTGCCCTTTTGCTCTCTGTTTTGTTGGTTCTTAGGGTTCTCTTGTAAAACAAGATCACCTATTTGAAATTCTCTAGGGCGAACCTTCTTGTTGAATGCCTTGGACATACGCTTCTGATACACTCTCATATGATCAAAGGAAGCCTTACGCTTCTCATCTAGAAGTTCTAATTCCTGTAACCTCATGGCGCGGTAATCCTCATCTGTAATCAAACCTTTGAGTGAGACTCTAAGGGATGGTATCTCGACTTCTAAAGGCAATATTGCTTCAGCGCCATAGGTGAGAGAGAAAGGAGTGGCTCCTGTAGGTGTGCGAATGCTTGTTCTGTAAGCCCATAGTGCTGGATTGATTTGTAAGTGCCAATCCCTACCATTCTTGTGTACTGTTCTATGAAGAATCTTAAGAATGGTTTTGTTAGAAGCTTCTGCCTGTCCATTTCCCTGTGGAAAATAGATGGAGGACCAATGTTGCTTAATTTTAAACTTTTTACATAGGTGCTTTAGGTCTTTATTCTTAAATTGACCTCCATTGTCAGTAATGATCTCAGAAGGCACTCCAAATCGACAAATGATATGATTCAAGATGAACAAAGAAATGGTCCTTCCTGAAGCAACAGAAAGTGGTACAGCCTCCACCCATTTTGTGAAGTAGTCAGTGGCAATAATAATGAACTTGTGTCCACCTGATGAGTTGGGATGAATCTGCCCAACCAGATCAAAGGCCCAGCGCTGAAATGGCCAATGAGAAATAGAAGGAATCAGCTCCCTACCTGGAGCATGAATCAGGTTGTCATGTTTCTAACATTTTTCACATGACTTAGCAAAGGTGACTGCATCCATCTGCATTGTGCGCCAATAATATCCCGCCCTAAGCAACCTTCAGGCCATGGCAAGACCATTAGAATGTCCACCACAAATGCCCTCGTGGATGTTAGCTAACGCTTGGTTGGATTCCTCCTTTTCCAAGCACCTAAGGAGCGTCCCATCTAAACCCCTCCTATATAAATCACCAGAGATGAGGTTGTGGCAAGAGGCGTTACGGATGAGGTTTCGGCGTTCGGAGCGGGTGAATGTGTCAGGGATGATGCCATCACGAAGATATGAATAGATAGCACCATATCGGGAAGACTCGTGTGTGATAATGGCACAAATGACATGGCTTTCAGACGAGTCAAAGATGGGATGGTGTAGCTCTTCCACCAGGAATTCAAATCTGGATTCATGTGTCTCCAACTGAAGAAGTGAAGCTAATGTGGCCATGGCATCTGCAGCTTTGCTCTCTGTCCTAGGGATTTTTTGAAACGTCACAAAGGTGAAATAGCGTCTCAAAGAATCAACCATCTTTTTATAGGGTATCAATTTGTCATCCTTGGTTTGATACTCTTCATTGACTTGGTTGATGATTAACTGGGAATCCCCAAAGACATGTAATTCTGTGATGTTCCATTCTATAGCCATTCTCAAGCCATTAGTTAAAGCTTCATATTCTGCAATATTATTGGTACATGGGAATAATAGTTTGTAAGACTTCAGAATGTTGTACCCATGTGGAGAAACAAATAACACTCCAGCACCTGATCCATTTTGCATGCGGGAGCCATCAAAGAACATTGTCCAAGTGTGAGTAGTGGTATATAAGATGTGTTCATCTGGGAATTCCACTTGGACTGGCATACTATCCTGGATTGGAAAATCAGCTAATTGGTCGGTAATAGCTTGCCCTTTTATTGCCTTCCTTTCAACATACTCTATGTCAAATTCAGTGAGGACCATCATCCATTTAGCAAGTCTACCTGTCAGGGCAGCCTTACTAAGCAAGTATTTAAGGGGATCAATTTTGGCAACCAAATGTATGGTATGAGCAAGCATGTAGTGGCGCAACTTTTGAGAAGCAAACACCACCGCGAGACAAGACTTCTCAATATTATTGTAATTGATCTCATAAGAGACTAGAGTACGGCTGATATAGTAGATGGCCCGTTCTTTCCTAGTATCATTTGTTTGAGCCAATAATGCCCCCAGGGAAGTGTCTGTAGCTGAAACATATAGGATCAATGGTTTCCCTAGAATAGGAGGCATTAGGATCGGAGGATTGGCCAAGTATTGTTTGATC